>OU343221.1:334724252-334987639 GCA_910596185.1 Chrysanthemum makinoi
CCATATATTAGACTTAATAAACATAGCGGATCCCAAATGGAAATAATTCCTCGATCTACCTCTAGCCAAGCTACCAGTCAATCGAAAGAATAATTCCCCACATACTCTTTAAGCGAAATAGTTCAAGGCGAGGTCATCTTTGATTCTTGAACTCCCAGAAAATACACATTTTGAATAACACAACTCCTTGACCCAATTTCTTTTATAACGTTTCTTAGTGCCTCTAATATTGATGGACAATATATTTATTGATCGCGATTAAACACACCGATCCATTAAGTAAGCGTTTAAGACTTTTTGACACCCTCGAACATCATATCCCAGCGCACTCCCAATGTCAATTATACGAGACATCTCATGAATCATAGAAATACCCCTAACACCTTTTTTCTATATTTGGAAAATGTCGTAGAGCACTTACTAGTATTGAGTATTAGCGGTTGTGTGATCATGATCATGTGTATCCCGCTTCGCTTCTTGAGAAACTCAAATCCGGTGAAGCTGACTAGGATCCGTCTCTACTTCATAACTTTTACCCTCTTG
This sequence comes from Chrysanthemum makinoi, assembly GCA_910596185.1. Classification (NCBI taxonomy): domain Eukaryota; kingdom Viridiplantae; phylum Streptophyta; class Magnoliopsida; order Asterales; family Asteraceae; genus Chrysanthemum; species Chrysanthemum makinoi. The sequence goes on from OU343221.1 coordinate 334,724,796, forward strand.
ATCACCGTCTCAGTGAAAGGCTTTTCCTCAACCTCTTTCTCTTGTTGATTCTTCTCTACTCCATAGGTAACTTTTTCCTCAACCTCTATCTCTTGTTGTTTCTCCTCTGTACTTACTTTTACTGATCTAGCCAATTTCATTGACATTGTCATCACATAAAGACTCTTCTTCTTCTTCTATGGCATCACCTTTCTCCTCGTTATCACTAGCGGCTTCCTCGACAGACATCGTCTTCAATTTGAATGCTCCAAGTAGCTATCTCATTGACACGTACCATATATTCTTCCCCATTAATAACCACCTGTACATTTTCAGAGATAGAAGTCTTTTGTTTTGTGGCTATACACACTCTACCAATGCCCAAAGATGAATCTTGATCAATTTCAAAGAACATGAATTAACCCACTACGTTTGCCACTCTTTTATAAGCGTTTGAACCCCATATGCATAATGGTAGTCCGAAATCTCAATCCATATCATCCGTTCATCAATAACAAAATTTTGGGACACACTTTTTATTTAAGAAAACACATTGTTCATAGCCACGTTATTTCTAAATGCATTACATGAGGCCGCATCCGAAATTGATCCAAAGCCACAAGCCTCCAATATAATGCACTTTTATCTGAGTAAAACCTTCACTTCGACAAAGTCGATACACCGCATTCATTGTTCCTACTTCCCGGACTTTCACTAAAGCAACCTTCGTGGATTCTTCCACTTTGATCAAATCACTATCACTCATTGTAACATGCCTTGATTCACCTCGCGGTTGATCATAGGAATTCCTATTATCTTTTCCATGCACAACAGAGGCAAAAGATTTAGCTCCAAATATGTTTGCAGATAAATTATTTACGTTAGGATCAATTGGAGTCGGAGGTGGGACCTACTACGAGGGTGATTGGTATCTTTGCCCCTTTACGCGATTGAGTCTGTTGAATCTCGCAAAGCTGCGAAAAGATGGAAACTTTCAATCCATATGTTTGCTAGGCGTTTTCGAAACTCTCACGTCACAATTCCCAAGAATCGTACAAATCCAAATCGTTTTCCCATTTTTGAAGGCTTCGATGCAATATAGGCATCCACTATTCTTCCATACGGTTCACACACCTGCCACAATCGTTTAGCATCAACGTGATTAGGAAAGTTCGTAACATAGAATGACTTTGCAATTCTCTCAACGTCCTTTGAATAGGGATTATCAATAGGTTTCTTACTTTGATTATGACGTCCGTTAAACACCCAAGTCCATTGGTCGTCCTTTATCGAATTAGAATTAGAAATCACCATACCCTCCCAGCCACCCGACGATAGCGAAGATTTTTTCAGGCTCCTATTAGTTAAAATTGAGTTAGGGGAAATGATGGATTGGTGATTTAGAAAGAGGGTTTAGAAGGAATTAAAATTTAATGCATTGAAAGTGGGGTAATTATGGTGTAGCGAAGTGTTGTGAAGAAGGTCATGGTATCCTTTGATAGGTTACATGTAGCTTTTTAGTATTTGAATTCAAAAACGATACGAGCACCTCATAAACAAACAATACATCAAACAAGCAAATCATAAAAAATTTTATTTGCCTATTTCTTTCCCTCAAAACCAGCATGGATGCTCTTGTTCTTTGAAAAACTAGGGTCCGTTTGGTTTGTAGAAGGGTTTAAGATTTGGATTTAGATTTGGATTTGTATTTGGATTTAAGTTTAGATTTGATATTAAATGATGAGAGAGAAAAATGTAATTACTTAAAATATTATATGTTTTATATATTAATATAAGAGTAAAAGACAAAAAATTATATCATAAAATATAATTAGGACTCACTTGTTTGTACTAAAAGACAAACTAATTATTAAAATAAAGATACTTTATTGCAATGTTGGCATCTCAGTCGGGATTTCTACAAGCCAGATTTTCATCTTTCATCCCCAATGAACACCAACTTTTTACCATCACTCCTAAACCCTTGTTACAATACGTCAACCAAACGGGCCCTAAGTTTTCAATCCCACATAGGTCAAAGAAACAACATCTTGGCACCATATATACACTGTGTTATATGGTTCACACATGTTGAAATAAGTATATTGTTGTGGGTTTGATACATGTCTTTGTAAGAAAAATCTTACAAAGACATTGTTCTTCGCCATAACATAGTATGACGTCTCAACTTTTTATATTTTCATATTACTACAATAATAAAGTTTGAACCAATAAAAGACTTTTTATATTTTCATATTACTACAATAATAAAGTTTGAACCAATAAAAGACAGGTTGACTTTATTTTATTTTCTTTTATCGTAACAACCCTACATTTTGTCACATTTCGTGATTTGCAACATTTAAAGGATATAAAATCAAATGAAATAGTTTATGTTCTCAGGTTTTATATCTTAAGTGGCCAAATTAACCACATTTAAACCAAAAATAAAACAGTTTGTGAACATCTCATCTCAATGAAACATGTCTTGTCAGCAAACCAATTTTGAGTATTTTACTTATTCTCGAGGGTTTTTGCTCTATTCATTTCAAATAAATGCTATGTATTTATCAAACGTCTTGTAACTTAACGGTATCTCATATTGTATTTAATCGGTCTTCAATTAAATAATTGCGGATACATGTCCTCAAAACATGTGAGATGACTTTGTCAACCATGTATGTTATAAAAGCATACCTCAATATTTGTCTTACTAGGATAACACAGATCCTATAAAATACTACTCAAAAAGCGGATAAATAGCAGTTATTTAAGGCGGTAATAATATACTTGGTTAGACTTTACAACTTAAAGTTTACCTATTTATCATTAAGAGGTAGTAAGATCTTCTTTCAAGTCTTGTTGGGCAAAAGTTTTAAACTTTTTAACGCATCTAAACAGGGGAAAATAAAAACCCCTCTTAATTGTCAAAAGCTTTTAACAATTTGGATTTATAGGCTATTAAGAAGTATTAAATGATTTTATTAAGAAAACAGATACAACCCAATTCTCTTTAACACGTCTTTCTATCTTCTAGTTAGTACTTATGATAAAGCTAAACTTGTTTGCCATAATTGATATACTAATACTTCAATCAACATTATACTATCTTAAATTCGTAACAAAGTTAGCTTTGCATTTTATCTTTAGGATAAGTTTGGCTGGACACTTCTCAAAAGAAACAACAACACCGCCATTTGTCATAGCGAGATATGAGATTAAAAAAAAAAAAAAGACATAAACCATATAGGAAAAAACATAAATAATATGCATTACTGTAAGATGTGTCTTTGGTGGAACTTTTTGCCTATTGTTACTTTTGTAAAAAAAATAAGAACACAAGCCCACATGGATCAAAGAAACAAATTATTACTACGTTATATACAATAGGGTATATGGTTCATACATGTTGAAATAAGTATATTGTTGTTTGGTTAGCTATATGTTTATGTTTAAGTGAATAAATATTTAGGTGTAGCTAGCAAATCAACATAACTATGAGTTCTCAACTTTTTTTATTATCATGTTATTAACTTTTACTAAATTTGATATATATTATATATATATATATATATATATATATATATATATATATATAGTATCTATCTTTTTAAACAACTTACATAGGGGTGATCGTGAGCATCCGAACCGACCGCTTGAAAAACCCAAACCGAATTTAGACCCGAAACTACTCGGGTTACTGGTCCTGTTCGGCGCGGTCGGTTCGGTCTTTCGGTTTTCTTTGTGTTTTCTCGGTTTTCTTTGTCCCCCCCGAGTCCCCACCGAGTCCGACTAAGTGGAATGTATTTTACACTCTCGAGGGGTTGTTGTTGTTTTGTGTTCCAAATAAATGCAATGTTTATGGTTATATCTTGTATTATCTTATCTGTATCATATTATCAAAACACTAAAACATGATTATCTTTTGACTTGTCTTACTTGAAGCCCCGAATACCTTGAAACTTTTATAAGAACATCTAGTGATTTTAGTAATTAAGTAACTTAGTAACACAAGGATGTGGGTAGTTGAATGTTTGATTTTGGGTATACTTAGAGAGAAATGACTATAGAAGAAGAAAACTAAATATGTTGCATACTTGTCAACTTTTTGTTACAGATTTGTAGCTTTTTAGTACTTGAAGTCAAAAATTATCCGAGCACCTCATAAACATACCATACATCGAACAAGCAAATCATAAAATTTTATATTTGCCAATTTCTTTCCTTCCAAAACCCGCCTCGATGCACTTGTTCTACATATTAAACACAATTTTCTTAGACGAACTTTACGCAACCAATACGATAGAATTTTCAACTTTCAAAAGTTGACTCACCCTTTATATTTAACCAATTTCTTTAATAAATCTCATTATCTTTCCGAGAGTACTTATGAGAAACCTAAACATGGTTGCAATCAACTTTAGTACATATATAACAGAACTTAATCAAAATTATAATATACATTCAACAAAATTATATGTACATATTCACTTCAAACTTATATGTACATTTTCACTTTAGGATAAGTTTGGCATCACATTTCTGCATAACAACACCACCAATTCTATCAAAGCGGGTATGAGAATTTCTCCCAATAAATATAATTCATACAAAAAAACATGAATTACATACATTAGTTAGATGTGTCTTTTGTACAAATTTTTGGCTAGTTGCTTTTCTTGAAAAAACTAGTTTTCAATACCACATTGATCAAAAAACAACATCTGAGCACCTTATATACACTGGGTATACGGTTCCCACATGTCGTAATATTTGTTTATAAAAAAATAAGTATATAGGTTATTTTTTGTTAAATATATGATTTTTTAACAATTATAAGAATTGATGTTTTTACACTTAAGTCTATAAAATTAAATTTAAGATTAGCCTCTTAATAAAAGTTTAGGGTTTGACTATAAATTTGATTAACCAATCAAGATATAACGTTTGTTTATAGTTAAGCTCGAAAGTAAAAAAAAAAAAAAAAAAAAAAAAGTTCTCAGAAAACCATGCGTATTTTCAGTTTTTTTCTCCACCAAATTTCCCCACCAATTTTTTCCAAAATTTTGACCAAAATAATTCAATTTTCACTTTTATTGGCCAATTGCATTGCTCGATTTTGCCTACGTGACAAAATTAAACTCTTCTATTGGTCCAGTTTATTTTCAATAAGAATCTTTTGGAAAAATCACTCCGAAATAATGTAATTCTTTTATTAAATAAAAGATTAATATTGGAACTAATAAAATATAATTTGATATATTTCTTTCATTTTTTTTTCCTTTTCTTTTTTTTCCCCGCATAACAACCCCTGGTGTTATCCCTTTTGTGATTTGGAACAATAAAGAGTTACGCATATAGATATAGACTGAAGAATAAAATAGTTTATTTTATTTATGAGTTTTATATCTTAAGTGGGCAAATTAAGCACATTATAACAAAAAGTAAAAAAGAGTTCAATGAGAAAGAAGTTTGGAGGCGATTGGGGTTGTGGTGGTGATAAGGCGCTCGGCCCGATGGCTTTAATTTTCCTCATTAGGAAAATTTGGGATGTGATAAAGCGAATTGTTGGAGGCGGTTAGATGCTTTGGTGAATGGGATATCGTGAGGTTGTAATATCATCAGTTCATACAGAGATCCATTCACTAAGTACTATCCTATTAGGATCCTATTGGGCTTGTGACTTTCGGCCCATTAGTCTTATTGGATGCTGCTACTACAAGATTATAGCAAAAATGTTAGCGAAAGAATTAAAAAGTGGCCGGGTAATGTGGTGGGTGATGTACAAAATGCATTCATTAAAGGAAGATATATATTCTGGGGTTTTGATTGCAAACGAGACAATGGAGTTCTTGAAGAAAGAAAAGAAGAAAGGATTGATATTTAAAGTTGATTTTGAAAAAGCATACGATAGCATTAATTGGAAGTTTTTAATATGTATAATGAGAGGGATGGGTTTTGGAGAGAAGTGGTGTAAATGGGTGGATACATGTTTAAGATCTGTCTCGATGTCCGTTCTTGTTAATGGATCACCAACAGAGGAGTTTGGGATAGAGAGAGAGTCGTGAAAGGAGATCCGCTTTCTCCTTTTTTGTTTATTTTGGCGGCGGAAGGCTTAAACGCAATTGTCAAGGAAGCGGTGGGAAAAGGGATTTTTAGAGGGGTGAAAGTAGGGGCGAATAGGGTAGAGGTATCTCATCTCCAATATGCGGATGACACTATATTTTTTGGAGAATGGAATAAAGCGAAATGTCTTATGGGAATTCTTAAATGTTTTGAGGAAGTTTCCGGGTTACTGGTAAATTATAATAAAAGCAAGTTGTATGGTATAGGGGTTAATGATTTTGGAGTTAGGGGATATGGCGACGCGTGGATGGGGTGTTGTATGGGGAGTTTCCTTTACGTACTTGGGGTTACCGATCGGAGAACATGAGGCGGATTAATCTTTGGATGCCCGTGATGAGAAATTCAAATCTAGGTTGGCGGTGGAGTGGAGAGCTAGAATGATGTCGTTTGGGGTTAGTCTAACATTGGTTAATTCAGTTCTTGGTAGCTTACCATTGTATTACTTTTCGATGTTCCGCGTGCCTTTGAGTGTGATAAAACATTTAGAGAGGATTAGAAAAAATTTCTTTTGGGGTGGGGGAGGAGGTGAAGGGAAGACAATATCGTGGGTTAAATGGGATATTTTACTAGCCTCATATGGGGAGGGGGTTTGAATATTGGGTCACTAAGGGCAAAAAATTTGGCACTTCTAGGTAAATGGTGGTGGAGGTTTAGGGGGGGGGGAGTTTATGGGTTGGGTAATAAAAAGCATTCATGGGAGGAAGGAGGCTTAGGCATGTTAGAGGGGTGGGGGGCGTGAATCATTGGGGGGTGGGGTTTGGAGCGACATTGTTAAAGTAGGAGTTGAGATAGATGGGCTTGGAATAGAATTTTCATCCTCTTTTGAAGGTTTAGTAGGAAATGGTAAGGATATAAGGTTTTGGGTTGATAGGTGGGTTGACAATTCAAAGTTATGCGATAAATTTCCTAGACTATATCATTTAGATAGATGGAAGGAGGGTAGTGTGGCGGATAAAGGGATTTGGGTTGATAACATGTGGCATTGGAAGTGGGATTGGGTGAGGAACATTAGAGGTAGGGTGTATAAGGAGTTTGAGGATTTGCTAGGTATATTGCAAAATATTGTTATTTATAATGATTGTAGGGATAAATGGAGATGGACACTAAAGGAAGATGGAAGCTTCAAAGTTAAAGACTTATCAATTTTGATCGAGAAGAAGATGCTACATGTGGGAAATGGTGGTCAAGAGACGATATGGAACAAGTTGATACCAAAAAAGGTTAACATTTTCGTGTGGAGGGCGTTGAAAGGAGGTTCGGTTCGTGAGGAACTCGACAAAAGAGGAATTGATCTTGATTCGGTACTTTGTCCGTGTTGTGATAGTATGGTGGAAACATGTGCGCATAGTTTGGTTCTTTGTGATTTAGCTATGAGCGTTTGGGAAAAGATCTTTAGTTGGTGGAAGGTTGGGAATGTTAACGCATTTTCCATTGATGAGTTATTCTCATCTAATGGAAATGTTAATGTTCCTAAACTTTCATCTCGGTTTTGGTAAGCGGTAGTGGAACCGGGTACTACATTTGGAAAGAAAGAAAGCGAACGTGTTTTAAAAAGAATGTTTCGTGTGTAACAAAATCGTACAAGATATTCAACTAAAGAGCTATGAGTGGATTACTAGAAGATCAAAAAACAAAAATGTAATAGATTGGCAACAGTGGTTCCAAGAACCAAGTAAATGTGGGCATAAGTGAGTGACAGATAGTGCAACAGAAAAATTCAGTCTCGGTGATAATTGTGCTCTACAAGAAGTCGCGTTTGGCTGAAATTCTCGGTCTGTTGTTTGGTCTGCATCAAGGTGTGTTTGGCGTAAAGGTTCTAGGGTTGCTTTTGGATCGACATCAAAGGGTATTTATATTTAAGTGACAAGCGATTCTGATTTTGGTTGTCTGCAATATGTGGATTTATCTAGAAATGCTCTGATGGGCGATAGCATCGAAATTTCAGTTTGAGGCATAAGTGTTGACGTATCAAGGGGCTCAAATATTGCAGCAAGCTTGTTAGTATTGTGGGTCAGATTCCATTTTTGGGTATGTTTGGTCTGTGAAAGTTTTGTTATTTTGAACACAAGGTCATAAGTTGCTCACAGTGGTACTATCTTACAAGTACAAGTGGGACATATATTAGTCTTTGGTGTCTAACATATATGGGTTAATTTTCTACTCGTGGGTTTGCTCTATTGGATCTTTATTTTATAAGTTTCATGAGTCAGTTTAGTTTTAGTCAAAGAGATAGGTTCTAGTTTTAGTTTCAAACGTGTGGGGAACCCGCGCGATGCAGCGGGATTGGCTTCAAAGGACTTACTTTGTAACGACACTTAAACCGTAGGGACTAATTTTGCCAAGTTGCTATAGATATCAATTAATGGTAGAGGACTCACTTTGAATCGTCACTTAAACCTCTGGTCTGTTTTTGCCAAGTTATGAAACTTTGCATGTAATGTTTGGACTTACTTGTACGACACTTAAACCTCGAGACTTTTTGCCAACTTGGGAAACTTTGCATTTAATGTGTTGCTTGCTACGATAACATCAACGACCTTTAGTATATATAGATAATATGTAATGCTTAGTTTATGTTATGTTTCTTTGTTGGGTCCTATCCTCTTGTAATTATCTTAATTAATTGAGGTGGGGTGCCATGTTTTGTAATTTTTCTCTTTTTCTCCCTTTCGGGATCTAGTAATAATATCTTGCCTTTCAAAAAAAAAGAAAAAGAAAAAAGCAGTTGTAAGCGTCTCATCTCAAAAACACACGATCCATGAGTACCAATTTTGATTATTTTACTTTACTTTCGAGGGTTTGCTCTTTTGTGTTCCAAATAAATTCAATGTATTTCTCAAAGGGTCTTATAACTTAGCGGCATCTCATATTATATAAACTAGTATGTTTGATCAAAACACACAAAAATGATTGACTTGTGTTAGTTATGATTATGAAGCCACTGTAATACCTTCGAAAATTTTATAAGAACATCTAGTGACTTTAGTAATTAAGCAACTTGGTAATATAAGGATGTGGGTAGTTCAATGTTTGATTTTGGGTATGCTTAGAGGGAAATCACTATAGAAGAAGAATCTTAAATATGTTGTACATGTCAACTTTTTTTGTTACAAATTTGTAGCTTTTTAGTACTTGAAGTCAAAAAATTATACGAGCACCTCATAAACATACTATAGATCGAACAAGCAAATCATTAAATTTTATATTTGCCAATTTCTTGCGTCAAAACCGGCATCGATGCACTTGTTCTACATATTAACACAATTTTCTTAGATGAACTTTACCCAACAAATGTTACAATTCTCAACTTTCAATCTTTTAGCTCACTCTATATATTTAACCAATTTTCTCTAATACATCTCATATCTTTCATTCGGTACTTTTGACAAACCCAAACATGCTTGCAAAAAGCAATTTAGTATAGATATAATAAAAAGTAATCAAAATTATACTATACTTAACAAAATTATCTTTGCATTTTCACAAATTTTGCGTTTGGCATAACATTTCTCTAAGAAACACCAAAACATCAATCCAGTCCCGAGTTGAGTATGAGAATTTTTCAAAAGAAACATATTCTAACAAAAAACTAAAATTATTTACATTACGTCAAGATGTGTCTTTTGTACAACTTTTTGCCTAGTTACTTTTTAAAAAAAACTAAGTTTTCAATCCCACATAGATCAAAGAACACAACATCTAGCACCTTATATAAATTGGGGTATACACTTCACACATGTTGATATAAGTGTTGTTGTCGGTTTGATGCATGGTTAAGTGAGAAAAGCTAAGAAATCTCAATTAAACGGGTGCCGTCTCCACAACATAACATGAGTTCTCAACTTTTTCGTATTTTAATAACTATGACTTTTTTTTTTTTTTTTTTATTTTTTTTAAAATTAACTTCTGTAAAATTGACTAATTTAAAGACACTTCGTTTGGTAGAGAAAATTTGAGAGAAATGAAATGAAGGAGAGAATAAAATTCGGAGAATAGAAATCGTAGAATTTTGTTCAATCCATTTAATGTTTAGTAACAGAGTGACTGACGAGAAATGAAAAAATTATTTAATTAAGTTATTAACATAATCATTTTGTTGATATAAGAAAATAAAAAAAATTTATTTTCTAAATAACAATTTTTATTAAAAAATATTTAAAAAATTAATATTAAAAATTATTTTAAAAAATATATCTTTTTTTTAAATTTATTTTTTAAAAATTTATGTACTTTATTTAAAAAAAAATTATTTTAAAATAATTTTTTAAAAATGTTTTTTATTTAAAAAACTTGTTTTAAAAAAATGTTTTTAAAATGTATTTAAAAAAATTTTTTTAAAAAAATTTGAAACATATATAAGAAAAAATATATTTTAAACAAAATCCATTATTTAACAAAATTATAGTTGTAAAAAAAATCAAAATCAAATAATAATAATCAATTTCTCCAATTTCTCCACAAAAATAGGGAAATGGATGCAAAATTACACTACCGAATATATCTCAATCAATTCTCTCCATTTCTCTCTTCCAAATTCTATTGCCTTTTCAATTCTATGTGTAACCAAAACAAGAGAAATGGAACCATTTCCAATTCTCTTGCCCCATACCCGCCAATTTCCGCTACCAACACACCTTATTGTATTTTATGAGATAATTTTATATTTATTCAATATAAATATTATAATGTTATATTGACCTAACTTATAAGTGGATAATGCACAATGTGCAACGATTTTTATGAATGTTTGAGGAAATATAGAATTTTGATGTTTTTATTGAAAAATAATAGACTAAAATACATTGGTCACCTAAACTTGTACCAAAGCATCGCAATAGGACAAACCTTGCCCTTTTCATCGCTGGAGGTCCAAAACATAGGTTTTTAATTCCAAAGAAGTCCCTTGACCAATAATACCAAAGTCAATGTCTTATTTTGGCATGTAGTCAATGGTATTTTAGTCCATACACATTTATAATTTTGGTTCTTTACATTTGATTTTGTTAGATTCCTTGTATCTTAATAGCTTGTTTCTTCTCTTCTTGTTTCTGGTCTCTTCATCAGATGGATCTTTCTACATCAACTGATTAGATGTACAACAAACAAATAAGCAAATAATAGTAAGAAGAACAACAAATCACCAGAAACAGAACATATGATAACATAGCCATTCATTTTTTTAATAAAAATAAATAAAATAAACTTTCACCATTTTTTTAAAAATTAAATATCTCGCAAACCGTTAAACGTTAAGCGAAAAAATCATACCATCGCGACGGGAATTAAATTATCTTTCTATAGATATGCACTTCTATATATTTTTAACAACTTTTTTTTCAAAATTTCGTCCCAGAAAAATCATATATGATTTGTAAAAATCATATGTGATTCGATTTTACAAATCATATATGATTTTTGTAAATCATATGTGATTTGTAAAAATCATATATTGATTTGTAAAAATCAAATCACATATGATTTTACAAATCATATATGATTTTTCTGGGTGGAATTTTTGAAAAAAAAAAATTTGTCGAAAATATAAAGGGTGCATATCTATAGAAAGATAATTTAATTCTCGTCGCGATTGTGTATTTTTTGTAGTTTGAAGATTTACCGTTGCAAGATATGTTATTTTTTAAAAAATGGTTAAAATGATCTTTTTATTAAGTTTGATAAAAAAAAAATAGATAACTAAGATTGACTTATTGGATATATGACATATAGATCTATTGATCTCAAGTCTGATAATATAAAGGTTCACACTTGTCACGAGTTGGGATCCTTTGCAAAGTGAGAAAAATTAAAAAGGTAGAAACCTATCATTGAGTGACATGTGTCCCCCATCTAATCCCTCATTTTTTGTAATTAAATTAGGTTAGGGACATTTTTGGTCATTTTAACTCATTTTTTTTTCCACCCAAAAATTCAAAAGCGTAAATAACTTTTAAACGACGAACTTTTATGAAAAACCGATTTCACCATATTTTTTTAAAATTTAATTCTCTTTAATTTGGTAGGCATTATGATATATGAATCTCAACTTTTTTTTTCCAACTTTTTAAGTGGGTGTTGATTTTCTTGAAAATTTTGGCATTTTCGGCTCTAATTTTGACTAGTTTAAAAGCCGAATTTTACCAAACTTAAATCACGAAATTTGTAGGCTTTTGACCATTCTTTACCCAGAAAATTGAATCACTCAAATCCGATATGATATGAGTGAGATATTCCACATTAAAGATTAACAATAACTGATGACGTTGTCAAAAAATAACGATAAACGTTATAAAAAAATAGCTGATGAACGTTATAAAAATAACTGATGAACGTTATAAAAATAACGATGAACAATATCAAAAATAATGATGAACGTTATTTTTTTCGAAACTGCTAAACATTATCAAAAATAACTGATGAACGTTATCACAAAATAACTGATGAACAATATCAAAAATAACTGATGAACTGATAAACATTGTATTTTTATTAGAAAATTGATGAACTGATGAACAATAGTAACTTGAACTGATGAACATTATCAAAAATAACTGATGAACAAAATTAATTGATGACCAAAACTAACTAATGAACGATGAACCAAAGACCGATGAACAAGTGATGTAACGATGAACATTATCAAAAATAACTGATGAGCGTTATCACAAAATAAATGATGAACAATATAAAAATAGAACTGATGAATGATAAACATTGTATTTTTATTAGAAAATTGATGAACTGATGAACAATAGTAACTTGAACTGATGAACATTATAAAAAATAACTGATGAACAAAATCAATTGATGACCAAGGATGAACTAAAAAAACCGATGAACAAGTGATGTAACTGATGAAGATTATAATATAACATAAAAGAAACTGATGAACATTATAATGTAACATAAAAAAAACTAATTGATGAACTGATGAACATTGTGACTTTAACAGATGAACATTGTGATTTCTTTTATACAACTGATGAACAAATTTTTTATTGATGAACAATACTTTTATTGATGAACAAATGAAAAACTATTTTTATCGATGAACAACACCTTTTATTGATGAACGATACTTTTTTGTTACAAAATTGATGAACATTGATATTTCTTCTAAAAATCACTCTAATTACCAATTGATGAACACAACCAAGTAATACACAATTATCCCACATTTTTCACTTTCATAATTCACCGACACACTCAATTTCTTACAAAAAAAAGAATCCTATTTTCTATCATTTACTAAAGTAACTATTAAAATGTCTATCCCAAAGATCAACTCTTATATATTTGCTGCATGTATTCCATCCATATCCTCGACATTCACAAACTATCATCATCACCATCTCCCATATAAAAAAAGGTATGTTTAGCTATTAACCAAACTAGATAAATCTTCAAAAACTTTAAGAAGCATTTATCATAAAAGTCCAAAAACGAAGTCAAGAACATGGTTGCAAAAACAGTGGTGAATTTTATTAGACTAATATTAGTGATAATATTCTGACCTGCTAGGCTGCTATATCCATTCCAAATGTTTATAATCTACTCCCAGTAATCTATTTGGTTTAGATTTGCTAATTATGATCCATTATTTTCCTCAGTACAACGAAATGATGGTAGATTGATGTTTATGACAGATCCACTGGCGGTAATGATGGAGCGCTCACGATGTGGTATTATGGTAGGAGATCTGGTGAGGGTGGTTGGTGTGTAACGACAGTTTCCGGCGTATTCAATGGTGGAGGCGTCGTTGATCGGTGGTGGTTGTAACGGTGGTGGTGAGTGTGTGTTTTTTTAATGGTGTTTTTAGTTGTGTTTTGGGGATGGTTGAGTAACAGAGGTAATTAAATATTAAGTCTGAAACTACCCTTGATGAAAAAATGATAGGGAGCCACGTGTCATTATGTCATTACTTTTCATACTTTTTAATTGATCCCCATCCCACTTGTCACATACGTTTCTTGGTGTCTCACCAATGTTATTTGCTATCTCAAATGCAGAAACATTCACATAAAGTATACGTAGTATAAGATAAAAAAAGATATTTTGCTATCAAATCGATAATGAGTACACTTGTTTCATTTTTTTGACACTGATAACGGATTTTGAACTTGTTTGTCTTTTGACTTTTTGTTAACCGGTATCTGTGTCAAAAGGCTGAGCATTTGTTTCAATAAGAAGCCGTAGGCAATTTGTAAGAATACTTTCTTGCAAGTTACATCAACATGGACCACTATCATCACATAGTGAACCTTGTCATTAGAAAACGTGAAAACACAAACGGGAAATGGATGTGTAGTATTACACATCTCCTTGATTTATTATTGGTATTATGGACTTATTTCCGTAGAGACTTGTATAACAACCATTTAGAAGAAGATGGGGAGGCCAAACTTTTAATATTGTCGATACAACAATACACGACATGATGAACTGAAAGTCGTATACTCATAGCATGAACGAGTAAAGACTTGACTTGATCTTGGAGTTCTTCCAATGTCCTTGCCAAGTTGATCACACCCATTACTGAGACTTCGAATATTTTAGTCATGAGGTACACTTGATTTATACCTTTCCACACTTCTTTTATATGCTTGTACAACGATCTGGGGGCTGTGGGCATATCCTCTGGACATTATATTTCTTCATAACTTTCAACACTTGAGGGGAAATGAATGCAACCGATGCATGTTGATCAACAGTTTTTGGTATGATTTCGCCAAACACATCATAGAGATCCACACCAATTTCGATTTTATTGAATGATGCCATATGATCTAATCGGTTGATGAAGAAAGATCCATCTGATGAAGAGACCAGAAACAAGAAGAGAAGAAACAAGGTATTAAGATACAAGGAATCTGACAAAATCAAATGTAAAGAAACAAAAATATAAATGTGTATGGACTAAAATAACCTCGACTACATGATAAAATAAGAGATTGACTTTGGTATTAGTGGTCAAGGGACTTCTTTGGCATTAAAAACCCATGTTTTGGACCTCCAGCTATGAAAAGGGCAAGGTTTGTCCCACTGCGATGCTTTGGTACAAGTTTAGGGACCAACGGTGTATTTTAGTCAAAAAATATGAAATTGACCCTTATTTTATTTTCTTGTATCGTAACCAAAAATAGTTATCGGATAATGCATACAAATACCCGACTTGAGGAAGCAAGCATCGGCCGGAGTGTCTGGATGTGTCATAAACTTTCAGAGAGACACCGCAATGAAGCAAAAGCAAGCCGAGATGTGTTGTAAATGTAGGATTTACAATTTTGGCACACCCACACTAAAACGTTAAGCTCGGCCTTTGTAGTCCAATATTTGATTTTGGGTATACTTTGAGAAAAATTGACCATAGAAGAAGCAAGAAAACTAAGTAAGTTACATACATGCCAATCTTGTTCTACATATCTAACTACAATTTTTTTTTTAAATGAGCTTTACCCAACCATCATTTAACCCACTCTCTAATACATTTCACTATTTTTCGGTACTTATGATAAACCTAAACATGCTTGAAATCGACTTTAGTAATAGATATACGAAAACCTAATCAAATTAATTATCTTTGCATTTTATCTTCAAGATAAGTTTGGAATCACATTTCTTGTAAGAAACAATAACAACACCAATCTCGTCAGAGCGAGACCGGCGGGTACGAGAATTTTTCAAAAAAAACTTAAATCATACAAAAAGAACATGGATAGTGTATATCACGCCAAGATGTGTCTTTGTTACACGTTTTTGCCTACTAGTTTTTTTTTTTTTTTTTTTTTTTTTTTTAAACTAAGTTTTCAATCCCACATAGATCAAAGAAGCAAATTCTTGCTAGCTTATATACCATGGAGTACAAGGTTCATTTAAGTTGAAATAATTGTATTGTTGTTGGTCCAATATATATTCAAGTGTACAGACAATTGAGCACGTGTCGGATCATCACCATGACCATGAGTTCTCAACTTTTTTTTTTAGTTTTTATATTTTATAAACTGATAAAATACAGTTGTTTTTTTTTCCTTTTTTTTTTTAATTTTAATTTTTATTTATTTTTGTTGTGTCGTAACAACCCTAACTAAATGTTGTCAATTGTCACCTTTTGTGACTTGGAACATTAATTAAAGATTCAAGCATATGTAAAACCAACGAATAAATTAGTTTATGTTACTTTTGGGTTTTATATCTTAAGTGAATAAATTAAGCACATTAAAACCAAAAATAAATTAGTTGAAATAATTGTATTGTTGTTGGTCCAATATATATTCAAGTGTACAGACAATTGAGCACGTGTCGGATCATCACCATGACCATGAGTTCTCAACTTTTTTTTTTAGTTTTTATATTTTATAAACTGATAAAATACAGTTGTTTTTTTTTTTCTTTTTTAATTTTAATTTTTATTATTTGTTGTGTCGTAACAACCCTAACTAAATGTTGTCAATTGTCACCTTTTGTGACTTGGAACATTAATTAAAGATTCAAGCATATGTAAAACCAACGAATAAATTAGTTTATGTTACTTTTGGGTTTTATATCTTAAGTGAATAAATCCAGCACATTAAAACCAAAATAAATTAGTTTATAAACATCTTATCTCAATGAAAGACAAACCAACATGACTAATTTTAAATATTTTACTTTACTATCGAGGATATATTGTTGCTCTTTGTGTTTCATATCAAGTCTAAATATCGGTATGATAGATGCCAATATTTAGAGAGAAGTGACGGTAGAAAAACAAAACTGAATATGTTACATACCATGCCAAAATTCTTGTTGCAGATTTGAAGCTTTTGGTATCGTATTACTTGAAGTTAAAAAGTGATACAAGTAGCTCATAAACATACCATACAGCGAACAAGCACATCATAAAATTGTATATTTGCCTATTTCTTTACCCCAAATCCGCGCTTCAATTCGATGCTCTTGTTCCACATATTCAACAAAATTTTCTTAGATGAACTTTATTTAACCAACCAATATGATACAATTCGCAACTTTCAAAAATCAGCTCACCCTTTATATTTAACCATTCTCTTTAATACGTCTCAATATCATTGACTCAATACTTATGACAAACCTAAACATGCTTAAAATCATCTTTAGTATAGATATATAATAAAACTTAATCAAAACTCAACTATACATTCTTAATAAAATTATTTTTGCGTTTTATCTTCAGGAAAAGTTTGGCTTCACACTTCTCAAAAGAAAAAACAACACCACCATTCTCTCGCCAAAGCGAGATATGTGATTTTTTCAAAAAGATCATAAATCATACAAAAAAAAACATAAATAATATGCATTACTGCAAGATGTGTCTTGGGTGGAACTTTTTGCCTATAGTAACCTTTTAAAAATCTAAGTTGTCAAACCCACATGCATTAGGGTGTACAATTCATGCATGTGACATAAGTATATTGTTGTTTGGTTAGCTATATGTTTATGTTTCTATGAATAAACATAAAGATATAGATACAAAACAACAAAACTATGGGTTCTCAACTTTTTTCATTTTCATGTTACCATAATTAATATTTGAACTAATAAAATACAGTTTGATTTATTTTCTTTTTTTCTTTTTTATTTTATTTTATTTTATTTTTTGCTTAACAAAAGTTGTTATCACCTTTTGTGGTTTGGAACATTAAAAAGTTAAGCATACAGATATAAACCAAAGAATCAATATTTTATGTTATTTTTGAGTTTTATATCTTAAGTGGGCAAATTAAGCACATTAAAACAAAAATAAAACAATTTATCTGTGAGTTCATCTCAATGAAACACGTACTGATCCATGACCAATTTTTAGTATTTTACTTTACTCTCGTCTGTTGCTCTTTTGTGTTCCAAATAAATGCAATGTATTTATCAAAGGGTCTTATAACTTATCAGATCTCATAACAGTATCATATAACTGGTATGTTTTGGCTCAAAACTGATTATCTTTTCGACTTGTCTTACTTATGAAGCCACCATAATACCTTCGAAAATTTTATAAGAACATCTAGTAACTTTAGTAATTAAGTAACTTGGTAATACAAGGATGTGGATAGTTCAATGTTTGATTTTGGGTATGCTTAGAGGGAAATCAGTATAGAAGAAGAATATTAAATATGTTATACATGTCAACTTCTTTTTTTTTACAAATTTGTAGCTTTTTATTACTTGTAACTTAGCCGTATCTCATATTTTGTGACATCCTTTTCCAATAAAATAGTTATAGGTTCAAGTCATGCTTAACTATAACATGGGAGATACATTTATAATGTTGCCTTTCAAGAGAAAAGTGTATATTGAAAAACAGTTAGTTGACTTTAGAATGTTGTCAAAGTATATGGATTGAAAATGTTGGGCCATGTCCCATTATCATATACTTTGGGTCATAGACCATTATTTGTGAAATACGGTCAGGCCCATGAACCATTATGAATAAATACCATATTTTTTGGCTGTATGAATACTAAACCCGACCCATAAACTATTGATGGACCAAATAACTTAAAGAAACATAATTAAGGATTAAGATTAAAAAGTGCTGACCTTTTCCGTCTCAAATTTATTGTTCACAGATAAAAAAAAGACAAAATTTAAAAGAAAAAAAATGCATTTAAAAAAACCGGTTTTACCCTTTGACAATTAAATATTGCGTTTTTATTTAAAATTTAAATAACAATTTTGCTTAAGGGTAAATATAATAAACTTAAACAACAATAACTATTATTTTAAGTAATAGATAAATTTTTTATAATGCATTTGTGTTCAAACTTTTGCTATGAATAATTTACAAAGAGGATGATGTCTGCAATAACTTATGCTAATAGTTTAGGACATTAGTTACCCAAATGAATAAATCATATTGGAATATAGGATCGATTAACATGTTTAATTGGTATTTCTAAATGTGTGTCAACATTTTATTGGTAATAGCAGATGAACCTACTACTTCACAAACTAATAAACAACTTTCACATACATTTAGACATAAAATTAGTCATATATTTAGGCCTCTCAATCATTTTCCTAAATCATGAACGGATCTTCAATTTGTTCTTATATATTAACACTTTGAAAGAGTCCATTGTCAAAAGCTAAATGGTAGATGATAAACAATGTAAACAATACTGCAATTTATTCATACGCCTAAACAATATTGCAATTTTTCTTCATAAGGTTTAAATGAACAAGGAAATCATGATCACGCACTTATTTGGGTTGGTGATTGTCCCTTCCAAAAAAAACCTGTCCCCAAACAATGAGCACATGTTCTCATGACTTTTTAGCTAAAAATTGGGATTGAACGCATTGCCTATTTCTCCAAAGCCTTCATTGACATAACAATATTGCAAGATTTGAACAATACCAACAAGTATAATAAAAAACAAATTTTAAAAGGTGTATATATGTAGAACTAATTTTTCTTAACATGGTACGAATCTGCTTTTATAAATGATTTGGAGAAAAAAAAAATCCAAAATAAAATAAAATGTTTGGTGATTAGTAGGTGTAAATTTTTATACTGTATTGATTTAGTTAATTGACATTATCTCTTACTCACTTACGATTATATGTCATTGTCAACCAGCTTGACCTCACATATCCGTAATACTATTAGCTACTGCATTAGGGCCGCAATATCACGAAGGTAATCTACAATTTTTATATAAGCGGTTTATAAGCGCTTATTTTCATTCAAAGCTAAAATTGTCAACACCCGTAAAATTATTATATCAAGAAACATAAAACTAAAAAGTAATTTACTCCGAAAGTTTTAATTACATATACTTACCTGCCACCACAACGCGCCGATACTCGAGGATATATCACAAGATACAATAATATTTCCAGCATATATTATAGAGTAAATTGCATTTTTGGTCCCTAGGGTATGACCAAATTGCAGGTTTCGTCCCTAACATTTCAAAAGTGCAGCGATAGTCCTTATTTGGAAGGTTTTGCTGCATGTTTGGTCCCTAATATGCAATGACCAAACATGCAACGGAAACTTTAAAGTTTTAGGGACTAAATATGCAATTTAGGGACCAAACATGCAACAAAACATTCAATATGGGGACTATCACTGCACTTTCGAAACGTTAGGGACGAAACCTGCGATTTGGCCATACCTTAGGGACCAAAAATGCAATTTACTCATATATTATATTTTAAACAAACATTCCACATTTTAAACAAACATTCCATATTTTAAACAAACATATTATATTTTAAACAAACATTCCATATTTTAGAATAGATATGCATAAACGCGTATAGACCGACTTAAACAAGTCTATATATTAATAAGAACGACGATATCACAGGCCATCTAACTATTCATTCGATCACTGTTTTCTTTTTACGATCATTCAAATTCGTTTAGTATTCGTACTTGAATCGAACTTAATGGATAATGTGATTGAGAGCTACATATGTATTCTTGATAAACTCGATGCGATTTGTGTGCAATACCAATCCCGTCATGAAAGCGTTCCAACTAGGGTCCGTCGATGTATCCGATTTTTAGAGAGCAATATCATGTTGATGAGAGCTTCTTCACAGCAAATCCATGAAGATGGTGGCAGCACAACGCGAGATGATATTATTTGTGCGATTTGTATGGATGAATACGATGAAGACGACAAGACGGGGACTTTGGGATGTCAGCATGTGTATCATGCGCAATGCATTAAGAGGTGGTTAATATGTAAGAATAATTGTCCAATGTGTAGGACTTTTGCCAGCATTGTTGTATTTGGATAGTAAATTCTTTTGGTATTGTATGATATATAATGATTTGTTTTACAGTCAGTTTGTAGTTTTGAATTGTTTAGATTAATAGTAATAATATACTTTAACCACATAAAATTGTTACCGAAATATAAGTACAAAAATATATGTAATTTGCTTTGCTTGTTCTCGATCGTATATATGGTATACTATATTTTGAAGTGGCGAACCCAAAAAACACCTCTGGTTATGATACTTGATTGCTGATGAAAAGCGGAACATGATTCGTTTGATGGTACCCTTTTCATTCTTTTGCACATTATCTCATTCTTTGGTTATATAAGGGGTGTCTTGATGTGTAGTGAACTTTCAGAGAGAAACCGCGATGAAGCAAAAGTAAGCCGAGATGTGTCGTAAATGTAGGAATTAAAATTTTGGCTCACCCACACTAAAACGTTAAGCTCGGCCTTTGTAGTCCGATATTTGATTTTGGGTATACTTTGAGAAAATTGACCGTAGAAGAAGCTAGAAACCTAAATAAGTTACATACATGTCAATTCTTCTTGTTGCAAATTAGTAGCTTTTAGTATGAGTATTGTAGTGTCCATGATCTTGTTCTACATATTTAACCACAATTTTCTTAAATGAACTTTAGCCAACCAATATGATACATTTTTCAACTTTTAATCCTTAGCTCACTCTATAACTTAACTAATCTTTACTATTTATAAAGCAAATTTACTATTTTTAAAACTTAAAAACTCTTAAAAGAGAGTAAAATAATTTGCATAATCTACTGTTTATTAAAAATGGTAACAACATCCACCATTATATTATATTGTTTAATCTTTAAACTTTTATCATTTTTTCTTTATTACTCATAAAATATTTTCTCACAATGACTACAAATTGAAAACTTTTATCATTTTTTCTTTATTTCTCATAAAATATTTTCTCACAATGACTACAAATTGAACTCGTAAGTGTTGCATCAAGAGTCACAAGCACAAGTTCACAAGTATGATTATTAGTTATTATACACCGTCGTTTTATTCAAGTATTCGTCTAGTCCACTTTAATAAGTTTGTCTCACTCACTATCTTTTAGCTAGTCTATATCTATACTACTTATAATGCACGAAAGCACCTCACTCTTAATTTTAAGACGTACAAGAAATTAAGCATGGTTTACAACACTTTAATGAACCTAATTTTCAGAATTACAACAAAGTAAGCATATTGTACAACAAAATAAAGCGTGGTGTCATTTTAAAACCAAAATTCTATCAAACAACATTAATGCTATTAAAAACACCTTTCACCAAAAATAACAACCATTTAAACACAATGTACAATAGCTGCAACCAATTTTCAGATTTACAACAAAATAAGCGTCGTGTAAAACAAAATAAGCATAATGTAATTTTCAGACTTACAACATTAATGCTATTAAAGTGGTCAATGTTATTAATGACTATAATGACTACTACTTACAAGAAAAGAAACATAGTGTACAACACTTTAATGCACATAATTTTCAGACGTACAAGACAAGAAGCATAGTGTACAACAAAACACCACATTAATGCTATTTAATGTAATCAATTATTTAACTGGTCAATAAATACAATTAATACAGTTATTAAAACACCCATTACATAAGAAATACAAATTATCAAGCATATTGTACAACCAAATTAAACACAATTACTGCATTAAATTTCACTACTACAAATAATAATGCACAGTATTCAAATATTCAAACCCGAATGGGCAACGGGCCAAATGGGCTTGAGCCCGAAACGGCGCGGACCAAACGGGCTCAAGCCTGAGCAGCCATGGGCCAACGGGTTTGAGCCCGAACATGCACGAGCTATACGAAATTCTAGATATCCGTAAATTTATTTTTAAAAAGAACATACTAAACTAAAATACATTATTTATTGAAAAATTTTATTTCAGAGTATCCGCCGCTGCAACGCGCAGGTACCCTGCTAGTATTTATGATAAACCTAGACTTTCTTGCAATCTTCTTTAATATATATGTACTAAAATTTAATCAAAATCGTACTATAGGTACTTGACAAAATTATTTTGCATTTTCATTCAGGCTAAGTTCGGCTTCACACTTCTAAAAAGAAACAACAACACCATTCTCGCCAAAACGAGATATGAGATATTTTCAGAAAAATAACAAAACGTAAATAATATATGCATTACAGCAAGATGTGTTTTTGGTGAAACTTTTTGCTTATAGTTATCTTTTAGAAAACTAAGTTTTAAATCCCATGAATCAAAAAACAAATTCTTACTACCTTATATACATTAAAGAATATGATTCAGACATGTTGAGATAAGTATATTGTTGTTGGGTTAGTACATGTCTATGTTTAAGTGAATAAACATAGGCATATTGTTGCCTTAACAACACAACAATGATTTCTCAAATATTTTTCATTTCATGATACTAACTTTGACATATATTTAACTTACTTTTTTCATTTTCAAGTTAATAACTATATATATCTAACTTTTTTTATTTTCATGTTACTAACTTTGATATTTATCTAACTTTTTTTTAACGACTTACATGTATCTAACTAAACAACATAACTATGAGTCTCAACTTTTTTCATTTTCAGAATACTATAATTAGACGAGTACATGTGTGTAGCGACAAAATATTAGAGCAATTAATTATAGTTGGATACTATAGTAGCAAATAATTATTGTAGTGTCGATGCTCTTATTCTACATATTTAACAACGATTTTCTTAAATTAACTTTACCCAACCATTATGATACCGTTTTCAACTTTCTGTTTTGCTTACTCTTTATATTTAACAAACTCTCTCTAACGCGTCTCACTATCTTTCGGCCGGTACTTATGACAAACCTAAACATGCTTGCAATCGAATTTAGTTCATATATACGATAACCTAATCAAATTTATACTAGCATTTTTAGCAAAATTATCTTTGCATTTTATCGTCAAGATAAGTTTGACATCACATTTCTCATAAGAAACAATAACAACACCAATCCCGCCAGAGCGAGGCCGGCGGGTAAGACAATTTCCCATAGAAAACATAATTCATACAAAAAGAACATGGATAGTATGCATCACGCCAGGATGCGTCTTTGATACACATTTTTGCCTCCTAGTTACTATTATTTTCTTTTATTTTGAAAACTAAGTTTTGAATCTCGCATAGATCAAAGAAGCAAATTCTTGCTAGCATATGTACCGTGGAGTATAAGGTTCGTTTAAGTTGAAATACGTACTCAACTCTTGAAACTTTGTTGTATAGGCAACAAGACCATGAGTTCTCAACTCTTTTTTTATTTTGTATTTTCATATTGCTACAATCGACTATATTTGAATTAATAAATTACAGTTTAATTTTCTTTGTGTCGTAACAACCCTAGCTAGATGTTGTCACCTTTTGTGACTTGGAACATTAATTAAAGAATTAATTAATTGAAGCTAAGGTAGATCAAGGTATCGTTTCTAGGGAGGACCTAAATTCTCGGGCTTCTTCTATGAAAATTTTGGGTGACATTGATCGAAAGGAGGCTAGGACTTAGCTCAGAAAGATAAGATTAAGTGGGCTATAGAGGGAGATGAAAATACTAGTTTTTTTCATGGTACGTTATAGAAAAAGAGGTGTCAACTTGCTATCAAAGGCGTTCTTAGAAATGGTGTTTGGATTGAAGATCCAGGGGAAGTAAAGGCTGATTTTTATGAACATTTTCGAAGTAGATTTCCTATACAAGTGATGCTCGTCCTTACATAGGAGATGTACCTTTTAATCGATTATCTACTGTGCAAAGTGAATATTTGGAAAGTGATTTTTCGAATGATGAGATAAATAGGGCTATTTGGGATTGTGGTGGTGATCATGCCTCGGATGGATTCACATTTAAATTTTTCAAGACGTTTTAGAATGTCATTGAATTTGATGTTGTAAGACTCGTTCGTGAATTTTTTCATTAGGGATATTTTCCAAAGGGGTGTAACTCATCTTTTATTACTTTGATCCCAAAAGTTGGTAATGCTATATTTGTTTCGGAGTTTAGGCCTATTAGTTTAATAGGTTGTCAATATAAAATAATTGGCAAGTTATTAGCCAACAAGCTTAGCAAGGTTAATGGGAGTTGTATAAGTGTTGAGCAATCTGCTTTCATTAAAGGCAGAAATATTCTCGATGGCCCCCTTATCTTAAATGAAGTTATGGCGTGGTATGGAAAGCGTAAAAAAGATCTTATGGTGTTTAAAGTAGATTTCGAAAAAGCTTGTGACTCATTGAGGTGGGATTATCTAGATGTGGTCATGGAGAATCTTGGGTTTGGATCTATGTGGCGTAAATGGATTGTTGGGTACCTTAGTAATTCTCGAGCATCTATTCTCGTAAACGGGTCTCCTACACCCGAGTTCGAGATTTTTAAGGGGTTAAGGCAAGGGGATCCTCTGGCTCCGTTCTTGTTTATTCTTGCTATGGAAGGCCTACATGCTATTACGTGTAAGGCTGTCAACATTGGCATGTTTAAAGGTGCATCTGTCCGGAAAAGTAATATGGGTATTTCTCACTTATTTTACGCTGATGATTCTATTTTTATTTGTGATTGGTCCCAATCCAATGCTCATAATTTGATATGTATGCTTAGATGTTTCTATTTGGTGTCCGGTTTGAAAATCATCGTTCACAAAAGTAAACTCATAGGTGTATGTTTTTCTGATGTGGACATTTTAGACATGTCTACGATTCTTGGTTGTGGGGTCTCGAAGCTGCCAATGACATACTTAGGTGTGCCTGTAGGGTGCAACATGGGCCGATATGAAAACTAGAAGTGTATAGTTCAAAAATTTACCACAAAGATGTCACAATGGAAAGATCATATGTTACCGGTAGGTGGGCGTTTATCTTTAATAAAGTCAGTAGTACGTATCCTTCCAACTTACTACATGTCTTTGTATATGATGCCTATGTCTGTACAAAAAAAGTTGGAGTCCATGCGTAATAAGTTTTTTTTTATAAGAGGTGATTTAGGTGATAAAAAGGTTACTTGGGTGAAGTGGAATGCGTTCTTAGCTAGTAAGTCTACGGGTGGGCTCGGTATAGGGAGTATTTATGCTTTAAACATGTCCCTTTTGTTTAAATGGATTTGGAGATTTCGATGTAATCCTGATGATCTTTGGGCTAATGTAATTAAAGGTATATATTGGTTCAAATGGAGGTATTGGGGGTGTGAGGTCTATTTCTTAAAACCAAAGTCCTTGGAGTGCTATTGTTAGTTCGGTATCTCATCTTCATAGGAAAGGTATTGATTTGCTTGCTGCTTGTAATCGGTCTCTTGGAGATGGGATGTCTATCAGGTTCTGGGATGATTTGTGGTGTGGGGATCGGCCTTTAAAAGTGTTGTTCCCATGTGTGTATGCTTTGGAGGGGGATAAATGGTCTAAGGTTGCTCAACGCATTAATAAATTCTGATTGGAATAATGCTCTTAGGAGGGTTCCAAGAGGTGGTGCGGAGTCTAGTCATTTCGAAGGTTTGATGGTTTTGATTCAAGATGTTGTGCTTTCTGATAATAGGGATGGTTGGAAATGGTCTATTGACTCTAATGGATTTTCTATTGCATCTGCTCGTAAATATATTTGTTAATACAAATAAGCTGTAAAAACGTTTATTAATATTTTACGATCTTCTAATGTTTTTTCGATAACAAACGTAAAATCATCTTAACGAAACAAATAAAATTCGTAAATAGTTTGATTCAATAGTTTTCTAACACACTAACGTTTTCACATAAAACACTAAAACAAGTATAAGTGATTTTATGATTTAGATACATATGTACAACAACTAGTGTTTACATATTGGGCTAACATATACTTAACTAAGTATATACTAAAATGGGTAAAAACAAGTTTATACTAAAATGGGTAAAAACAAGTTTATACTAAATGGGTAAAAACTAGCAAATGGTATTGACCCATAACCCATGGTTTTATACAAACCACTTAACCAAGTTCATTGTATTCTTGAGATACATTGTATCTAGAAATAAACCCATGGATCAACCCATAACCCATGACCCATGACCCATAACCAAAAATACCCATGGGCAAAGAGGAGCGTCTCACGGATCCCTAGCTTTGTGCTAGACGAATCCCTTGTGGGAGGGATCCACGGGATCCGGGGAACAGTAGAGAATTTCCTCTATAAATAGATAGTCATTTCTTCCTTTCAACTCACCCCTTTCCAACATACTTTCCCCTTGAGTTAAAAACTCTCTAACCTCAGATCCAAAAGATCTATGTTTGTAGTCGAGCAAGCTCAAGTCCATGAGTTTCCATGCTTCCTCATCATCAAGACTATTGAAGTCCTCTTGTTGATGATTCTTTTCTTTCTTCCAAGAAGTGTAGTGTTGAAGACATTAGTGAAAGATGTCTCAAGTGTCAATACGAAGACATTAGTGAAAGGTGTCGATCGTCCGTATTGTAGGCATTAGTGAAGGGTGCCTAGAAGTCAAGTCACAAGACATTAGTGAAGGTTGTCTTGAAGATCTAGTTAAAGGCATTAGTGAAAGGTGCCTTAGATGTACATTCGATATGGTGTGTTTCGATGTACAAGATATTTTAGTACTAGATCCAAGGATGGTGATATCCTTAATGGTGTTGTAATAAGGAGTGGATCTCCTTAAGATTAGGTGTTGTGTTGTGATGGGTAGTAGTTCCTCCATAGTAATGGAACTAGGTGCTTAGCCTAGTACCTAATAAAGGGTAGGCGACGTTGTGACAGGATTAGTTCTCCTTGGAGTGAAAGAACTCGGTGGTTAGCCTAGCACCGTATAAAGGGTAGGCGACATTGTGTTAGGTGTGGTTCGCCTTGGTGTGAAAGAACTCGGTATTTAGCTTTGTACCGGAAAAAGGTGTAAGCGACGTTGTGAAGGCTTCTCCGTCATAAGGATATTGGTGTAGTGTTTACGAACTCTCGAGTAGGTGACTCGGGGAGTGGAGTAGGGTAAGGAAGGTGTCCTTGTAGCCGAACCACTATAAATACTTGTGTCGTGGTGATGTGCTTCTTACTCTTTATCTTTCATTACACGTTTATATATCTATCTATTAACGTCCAACATAAACAACCAAATAGATTGACATAAGTCGATCTAAATATTTAAAAGGAAGTTTTAAATTGGTAAAACTATTCAACCCCCCCCCCCCTTCTAGTTTTCCACAATTGGCATCAGAGCTTCGTTACCAAGTTTTCTAAAGTATGTTGTACTTTAAAAACTTGATACGATCCATGTATGTTTGAAAACTACAATGAAGGTTTTTTCAAAGACATGTTTTCTTTTAAATCATTTTGTTGGACATTGATAGATCATCCTAACAATTTTTGTTTCAAGAAATCTTCATGCTAGGATCTCTCCAAAACCTTCATTTCTATTCAAAGAATAATGAAGTTAACCTTCAAGAAGGATCTAAAAGTAATCACAACTTACCTACACCAAGTACAAAGGATTACTTTAATGGCGCATGAAGTATTTCTGGTATTATGCCAAACCAAGAAGCATAGAGGTATGTTTTACTTTTCATTAGATAACTTACATGAGTTTATTGATATCATAGTTCTCTTTGTTTAATAATTGCTAGCCTCTTTAAAAGTCTCTTTCGTCACTTTTCCGTCTTATTCATCATCGGGAATAGTATTCCTTTTGATTCGTAACTTATCAAAACCCGTCGACCAAAAACAACCTTTCATCTGATACCTCTAAACTATTTTTTAGTAAGTTAGTTTATAAGCCTACTACAAAAATAATGCCAAACAACCCTTTTTCTGTCCACAGTAGCCGTATCCCAAATACAAGGGATCCGGGGGAACCGTGGAACAGAACTCAGCTATACGCTTTCAAAATCACCACTGATCTTTTTCCCTCTACTCACATAACACAAAAATGACTAAACTACTAATTTCATCCTCATTGGACTCCATACTCTCAGGTATTCCTCTCTAGAACACCATTGTAAGTGTTCACACTAACTTGTTCTAATTTTCATCATCCTCATTCTAGGGTTTATGGATTCACAATCTCTAATCAATTAATCCAATTAGGGTTTTCAAAATTAATCATTAAAAGGGTCTTTTACATAATTAAGATCACATCGTGTTCACAACATTGTTAATACAAATCAAAACCATAAACCCATCTCAACTAATTTTACCTAATTGGAAAATTTGTATTTCTAGGACCAACCATGCCTAAAGCCACTCAACAAGATCATCATGACACCGTCCATTACCTTACTCATTACTATCGAAATGAGGAATTCTCAAAAACCAACCACAAGGTCTTCAAAAAGCTTGAAAAACGACTTATCCACGAAGGTCGTGTAATCAAGGAATGATTCCTTGAGGATACCGACATTCGTCAAGTCTTCTCGGCAATCAATTTTGATTGTCTTCTTGACATTGATGAACAAAATTTTCCGGTCTTCATCTTTGAGTTTTATAAAATCATTAGGATCATTCGAAACGCCGATGATAGCATTTCAATCGCCTTCATCATCAATAAACGAAACTTCATTCTCCCTCTCAACACCTTTGCTCAAATTCTTCGCATTCCTTGTGAAGGAATTTGTATGTACTCTCAAGATTGGGCAATTAACGCTCAAAACCTTGCACTTGATTCTAAACCAATGTACCATACTCCTTGTGGAAAACTAGAAGGGGGGGTTGAATAGTTTTGCCAATTAAAACTTCCTTTTAATTTATTTAGATCGACTTATGTCAATCTATTTGGATGTGTGTGTTGGATGTTGATAAACAAGCATATAAAGGTAAGTAATGAAAAGATAAGAGTAAGAAGCACAAAACCACAACGCGAGTATTTATAGTGGTTCGGCTACAAGGTCACCTTCCTTGCCCTACTCCACTCCCCGAGTCACCTACTCGAGAGTTCGTAATCACTACACCAATCTTCTTATGGCGGAGAAGCCTTCACTTGTTGGATCGATGTACTTTAATCAAACTAACTTAAATAGCTTGTTTAAGGTTTAACAACCTCGGATAAATCCTAAGTTATTAACAAAGAAACACTGAGCAATCTTTATCAAGTACGCGGAATTTACTTAACAAAGCTAAGAAGAATAACTTTTATTATTAACTCTAAATCTGCTAATTATGCAGATACTCTAAACAACTCTAAGAATATCGAACTTCTCTCTAAAACACTAAATAACTTGTGAATTCAGTAACTCTAAAACTCGTAAACTCGTACCTCTAATGCCAATCTAGGAGTCCTTTTATAGGCTCAAGGATATCCTAGTCGGTTTACAAATTGTATCCTTGTACGACAAGTAATCTAATACAGAACATTCTAGAGTTACAATACTTTCTATAAACGAATATAACAGTTCTTTGTTCTTGCAGTACTTTGACTTTGTTGTGCAGTACTTTGACTTTATCTTTAGCAGTACTTTAACTATTTGACTCTTTCCAGTACTTGTAGTTTACAGTACTTTATCAATCTTCAGTACTTTGTCAATCTTCAGCACTTTCATATCCCAACAATCCACCGCTAACTTGAATTCTACTTGCTTGACTTCAAGTTCCTTTGTACATATATCCTTAACAGCTTCATCTTTAAAGACATATTGTTTCTTAGTCTTTGGATTGTATCTTTGTAGTTTCTGTGCTTGTCAAAGTATCTCTAGAATTATTCTTTTACAGCATCATCCAGCAAGCTCCATCTTTTCAGCAACACAGCAACATATGACAGTTTGTACATTAATTCAGTTTAAGTTGCATACTATTTTCATCACTTTCAGGTGTGTTAACTCCTATGAGAGGTGAATCATTGAAAATTTAATGGATTTAGATCTCTTTACCAAAGCCATTAACTTTTGGAGTAGCCAAATGTTTGGTGTGTGTAAGACCATGGTACATTGATAACCATATGATTTTTAGCAAATCATCAGCTATCAACAGATTTGAGTTGTCTTTACCAAAAGCTGTTCCCTTCTGGACTAGTTAGTTCTTTTATCTAATGGTGAACTAATTACCAATAATGGTTTTTCCAATGCCTTTACCACAAGCCATTTTCTTGTGGGCTAGCCAACTCTTCACATTAACTGATATGGTGAGTTGATTACCATACAACTTATTAGCAAGTTGTCAACTAAAAACGGATTTGAAATATCTTTACCAGAGCCGTTTGCTCATGGATTAGCCAATCCTTTTGTAACCATGGTGGATTGATGACCTATTGATATTTCCATCTCAAAAACCATTTATTTCATTTAACCTTTGTTTTAAAATATTTGTTACTTAACAAAAAGGTTTCTTTCAAAAATCACTTAACTGGTTTAAAAGCTGCAAACAGTACTTTGATTAAAGTACTGTTTGATCAGCAGTACTTTGAATAAAGTATTGTTTTATCAAAAATAATTTATTCAACGAAATTCATACCAGTTTATTCATCATTATTAGCAATGGTAGTCCAGTTGATAAATAGATTGATAACCATGCAAACAATTTCATTATCCTCTTCTACTTCCATTCCGTGCTCTAGCATTCTTCTCATAAGTTCAACTGTAAGAGGATATCTTCTGTCTGCAAACATGTGGATCATCGTTCCATTTTCCAGCTCTAAAACATGAACACCAGACTCTTCAAAGAATCTCCGGTGACAATTTCCCAATTTTCTTGATTCTTCCAAATATATCAGTCTCTCTTCTTCAGTTTCCATGCAGTTGTGGATCTCCAAGCGAACTAAACGATTCCTTCGATGGATTATGTTCAAAGTAAGCCTTCACCACATGATATAAATAGAATAGATCCACTCTATCTATAATGTGCAATAAATCCCATATCCTATTGAAGACTTTTGAAGCTTTATCTCTTATGAAAAATCATATAATCTCCATCTTGGATTTCATAACTTCAAAAGCACTAATCGAGATCTGTCATCTTCATATCAGCATCTTCTTTAGAATATTCAAAATCTACTGTTCTGAGATAATTCCTTAGTTCATCTCTAGTCTCAGATCTTAACTCCACTCTTTCTTTCTTAGAGAACTGCACATCTTTAACTTCTGTTTTTCTTTTTCTTTTTAAACTTTTCTTCCTTTCAGCTTCAGTCCAAGTACCTTCTTCTTTAAAATCTTTGATTCCTGCAACATCTTTCTTATAAGCCTCTGTCTCAGCATCATATAATCTTTTCATATCAACATAATTCAGCTTCTGAAATCCTTTATACCCTCGACCTTTCAAATAAGCCATCGTAGCATTCCTGTCTTTAGCTAAATTAGGTCTTCTTGGCATATATCTAACAGGATTAGGGATGTAATGGTTCAGAGCTTCAACATCTAATTCTTCTTGCAACTTCTTAGCTGCTTCTCTACTCTGAGCTTCTTGACTTCCTGAGCTTCTCTATCTTTAGCATTTAATTCCTCTTGAAGCTTTCTAGCTGCAGGCTTCATTCTAGCAACTTCAATTGCTCTAAGTTTGCCAAAGTTAGCTTTTCTTCTTGGTTTCTACCAGAACACCCTTTCTTTATCTTAGGATCAATTGCAGGTTGAGAAGTTCTTTGTTGTTCTTCTTCTTGCACTCCTGGAATAGTAACACCACCTCTTGGTTGTGATAAATCTTGCAAAATTACAGCAATAAATTCATCATCACTTGCAGAATGGATGGGTTTGAGTGTAGCTTCCTCCTCTTGTATAACAGTTGTTGAAGGACCAGCTTCCTCTTCAAAGTTCAACAACCTTGGTGTTAATAATTCTTTCCTGTAAGATCCTTGTCGAAAAGCAGTACTTTGATCTTTAGTACCTTGATCATCAGTACTTTTAACTTGAACTTGTTCCTCGATTATCTTGAATGATCTGTTTCTTCGTCTTTTCAGCACTTTCAGTACCTTCAGGTTCATTTTCCTTCACAACATCTTCTTTCAAATTCTCTTCATCTAAATTCCTCCCCAATTGGACAGAAGATGGTTGATGAACCTTTTGGCGTTTAGCTTTCTTAGACTGCCTTTGTTCCTTCTTCCTTGTTTTGACCCGATACTGAAATTCTTGAACCAAAGGCCACACAAAAGTCTTAAGCCTTCTAAACTTCAGCTTCAATTTCTTTATCTGTTTAGCCTGAGCCTTAGTAGTCTTTTTCAACTTAACTAACTCCCTTGTCAAAACATAATTATCCAAAGTTAATTCTTCAGGGGGTATGGTATGTGAATCATCTCTTTGAAGTGGTGAATGTTCCTCTTATTGAGAAGCAAGGAACGATCTTGTGGAGATGGAGAAGTGAAAGCGCAACATCTTCTTGAACTTCATTACTCGGAGAAGCAGTACCTTGTGGAGAGCAGTACCTTCTTGAGATGCGCTCTTTCGAAGCAGATGTTGAGAAGCAGTACTTGGAGATGCAGAGTACTTGCGATGCAAGTACCTTCACTATCTTCTTCTTCTTCAGCTTCTGCTCTAACAGCTGCAACAACTTCCATCATGGAAGTAGTTAAAGGAGTATCTCTGCCAGGGAATTGATTACTCTTCTTAGCCATAAATGTAAAAATTTTGGCTTGTTGAATCACAACAGGTAAAAGATTTGTTGGCTTTGGAACATCAGAAAGTTGCATATTGAGAAATACTTGAACAAATCTTGGATACATAAGCCACTTTGAACCATGAGTGATGTGGGAAAGCATTCCATCAAGAATGAGTCTTGAAAAATTAAAAACACGATCAGTAGCCAAACCCACAATAGCAGATGCTATATTTGACCCAAATTGTTCCTATGAAGTACTTTTTGAACTAATACAGTGAAGCAACACATGTACTAAGAACTTCCATTGAGGGAAAAAGATTTGTTTTCTAAAAGTTTGTTCATTCAAAGACCCTTCATAACCAATATGTCTAAAAGTATCCCAAATCAATTGCTTATCAAACCGAATAGCCCCATCTTCATCATTAAACAATAAATCTTCTCTTATGGAGGCTTCAGTAATCTTCACAGTTGTCCTGAAAATGTTGCTCTAATGTAAAATTCTTCATTCTCCATGTTTCCCCAGCAGTAGCCCAAAATTCTTGAATCCAGGGCTCAATTATATCCGGCTCCACTAACAGAGCATAACGATAGGCGATCCGTAAGATAATCAATAATATCATGAAAAAGTGCATTCGCTTCAGTCTTATCTAAGTTAGCCACCATATTGTGCTTTGAAACTGTAGGACGAGTCGCCATTGTTGAGTAGATAAGCACAAGAATGAATATAATCGAATAATATAGAGGAGATGAGAGAAATATGGAAAAGAATCTAAAGTATCAATAGAAGAGGGAAAATCGGAAAGTAGTTATTTATAGGTGAGATTTGAAAAATCACAGCCCATAATAACAAAGTTACCGTTAGAATTAATTACCCCTCAATATTACCGTTAGAACAGTACGTTAATAAGACAAACAGTACTTTCCACGTATGCAGTACTTCCCCAAGCAGTACTTTCCAAGCAGTACTTTGATGAAAAACACACTACTTTTCCAAATTCTTCTGTAGAAGCTAAGTAAATATCTAAATATCCTCCCCTCAAGCAATGCACAGGACTATACTAATACTAAATAGTCCTCCCCTTAAATGTAGCTCAGTAGTTAATCATGCCAATGCTCACTACCAAGTGATTGAATCTTGAAACATCAAAGCCTTTGGTGAGTAAGTCAGCTACATTATCATCTGTGTGAACCTTGACCACATTAATGAGCTTGTGTCATAGCAATCTCTAATAAAGTGATGCCTAATCTGTATGTGCTTGGTCTTGGAATGATAAACTGGATTCTTCACAATACAAATGGTACTCTCATTATCAATATTGATGGGAGTATTCTTGAAATTGAACCCATAGTCCAAGAGTTGATTCTGCATCCACAAAACTTGTCACAACAGCTTGAGCAGTACATATTAAGATTCAGTAGAGGATGTTGCTGCAATTGTTTGTTCTTACATTGCCAGGAGACTAACCTTCTTCCAAGATATTGGCATCCACCTGTGGTTGATCGTCTATCATAGTTATCACCTGCATAATCACTATCTGAAAAAGCTTCTAAGTGAAAAGGTAACTCTTTTGGATACCACAACCCCAACTTAGGTTGTTGTTTCAAATAACAGAAAATTCTCTTCACTGCATTCATGTGAGTGATCTTTGGTGAGACTTGATTTCTTGCACATAAACAAACTGCAAACATGATATCAGGCCTTGATGCAGTGAGATACATAAGAGAGCCAATCATGGATTTGTATAACTTGACTTCAACTGGTTGTCCATCTTCATCCTTGCCCAATGAATTGATAGATTTAATAGGTGTAGTAAATGTCCTTCATATCATCAAAATTGAACTTCTTAAGTATGCCTGTAACATACTTGTCTTGACTTATGAAAATTCCTTCCTTTGATGTTAACTTGAAGTCCCAAAAGAATGTTAACTCTCCCATTGAACTCATTTGAAATTCCTTCTGCATCAGCTGCTCAAACTCCTTAACCATGGACTGTTTTGTAGCCCCAAAGATGATATCATCAACATAGACTTGTACTAACATGACATCTTTCTTGTCTCTCTTGATAAACAAAGTCTTGTCAATAGCTCCCTTCGTAGCCATGTAGCAATCAATAAGAATGTAGAGTCTTTCATACCAAGCTCTTGGTGCTTGATGAAGGCCATAAAGAGCCTTAACCACCTTGTAGACTTTGTTTGGATGTTTAGGATCTTCAAAACCAGGAGGTTGTTTGACATAAACTTTCTCTGTAATCTTGCCATATAAGAAGGCACTTTTGACATCCATCTGGTAAACCTGAAATCCCATATAGAAGCAAAAAGCAAGAAAGATTCTAATTGCTTCAATTCTTGCTACAGGAGCAAACACTTCATCATAATCTACTCCTTTTTCTTGTCTGTAGCCTTGTGCAACTAACCTTGCTTTATTCTTGATAACATTACCTCTTTCATCTCTTTTAACTCGAAAAACCCATCTGGTTCCAATAACTTCTTCCCATCTGAAGATCACATAAAACCCAAACTTCTTGAAGTTTAAATTGAAGAAGTTCTTCCTGCATAGCTTCAACCCAGCTTTCTTTAGTCAAAGCCTGAGCAATATTCTTGGGTTCCTCTTGATAGATAAAACAAGTAAATAGGCAGGGTTTGATGGTCCTATGATTCACTGTTTTGTTTATACACAAAGCTAAGTAAAGCATTGTGAGTGTAAGAAAAAGTCTTAGCTTTGTGTCTTGTCATTACTCGAAAGTAGAAGGACCAATGATTTGATCATAAGGATGATTCTTATGAATCTTAAGCTTGGAGACTTGGGAACTCCAAAGGATCATCCAAATTGTAACATTCAGCATCTTTATCCGAGAAAATACCTTCATCTTCAAACTCATCATCAGTTCTTATAATCAGGCATGGTTAAGGATCATCCAATCATCTAAGTACTGTCAAACTGGTGCATCAAGACTTTGTTCAAGTACCGCCCAGTAATCGTGAGAGTACTATGCAGCTTTTGTTCTTCTTTTTTGCCTCTTCATAAGCTCTTCTTTGTTCATCAGTGTAAGAATGTGCTAAAACATCTTGAAGAAGCATTTGATTAAGTTCCTCTTGAATAGATTGATCCTCAACAGACAATGAGGATTGTGGTGCAACAAGATTTTGCTAGAGCATCAAGATCGTGCTTTGGAATATCAAGATTTTGCTTTGACTAACAGATCTTCACCAGATACAAAGATCATGTCTAAGATGAACTCCATGAACAACATATTGTAAGTCTTCTCCATCATGCATGTGTTGATTTTTCTTCTCTAACAGTACATAGTTCATGGAAGGAGTTAAAACTTCAAGATCAAAACATCCAATCAGACCTTTACCTTCTCATTAACTTGATCTTCTAAAAACTCAACATGAAGACAATCTTGAACCTTCTTAGTGACTATATTATACACTCTAAATCCCCATCTTGGTGCAATAACCCAATAAATATCCTTCTTCCGACTTGCCATCAAACTTTCCTGCATTATCAATTGTATTCAAAATAGTAAGAGGGCATCCAAAAGGCTTCATGAAACGAATGTTGGGTTTGTTGCCCATTAGCAATTCATAAGGTTTCTTCATCCGTGGTTTGGTGACGAGACTCTCATAAGTACATAGCAAGGTGATTTACAAATTTTCACTGCATGAATAGTAGATGAGAATCAAGAATTGTTCGGCCGCTTCAATCAAAGTCCTATTCTTCCTCTCTCAACACCATTCTCACAGTGGTGTTCTTGCAATGTCAACTCCCTCTTGATTCCTTTGTTTGCACAAAATTCATCCATAAGCTTGTTCTTGAATTCAATTCCATTGTCACATCTAATACCTCTAACCTTGAGTCTCAATTGGTTTTCAAGTGCTATTATAAGAAAGTCCAATAGCATTGATATGTGCTTAAACACATACCTTGTTTATCAAAACTGACCTAAAAATAACCAAGAAAGAGCCGCTATTGTTAATATTTGTCGCTTCTTGAGTTTGTGCTTGTGCAGTACGGATACGTTAAAACACTAAAAAGCTTTCAAATTCGACGTAAACCGAAAACGAGATTAAGATAGAGCTAAAGTTTGTTTTAAGGTCAATTATGCATTTGTGAAGATTTCTCTCTCGAGGATGATTTGTGAAGATTTGATCAAAGTTTGAAGAAATGTCGAAATGGTCCCCGAATTCAAAGAATGATGAAAAATACCCTCAAGTTTCAAAAGTTGCAAAATCAACCCTTGGATTATTTGAGAATGACAAGTTCAACCCTTGAGAAGATATTTCGGACTACAACTTTGGTCCCTAGATTTTCTAATGTACACTATTAGTCCTTGAATTTACACCTTTGATCTAAATATATCTAAATCCAACCATAAACCCATGCCCAACATAAAACAAAGCCCAATCCAAATCCTTGCCGGTATACTTAACCCGCTAACCTATTTTACCCACGGTCAACAAACCCAAGACCCAGCCAACACTACTCAAAATAATAAAAAAAATCTCCCCGCCAATATTCACCCCCAAATTACTCTGTAAGAACCCTATTACCCCATGTGTCAATTACCAAATTAACCACAATTAAGGGTAGCCTTGTACTCATCCGACACCCCACACACGGGATGTCCGGTCATCAATCGTCGGCAACATTCCAAATCCTTGCTCTCTCATTGGTCCAAATAGCATGGATGATCTAATCCAAGGTTGATATCATTCTGGATACGTGGGATTTGATCAAAGGGTTGATATCCACCAAAGAAACATGTAATTGCATATTCCGAAGTTTCCAAGGCTCAAGCTCAATTATATAAAGCCCCGTGATTTCAATGATGAGAGTAGTTTTTTAGCAGAGGAGTAGTTTCTCGAGTATAATTGTAGCTTTATAAATGTTTTAATATTCTGTTTTAATTTCACTTTTTACATTTCAAATTGTACT
Organism: Chrysanthemum makinoi; assembly: GCA_910596185.1. Classification (NCBI taxonomy): domain Eukaryota; kingdom Viridiplantae; phylum Streptophyta; class Magnoliopsida; order Asterales; family Asteraceae; genus Chrysanthemum; species Chrysanthemum makinoi. The sequence continues at coordinate 334,763,115 of OU343221.1, forward strand.
CAAGTTTGTTATTAATAAACGTAGTTTTGATTTTCAAATTTCATTCTTAGTTATCGTTTGATTGTTTTAATCAGCTTATTATTACTTTGTTTAAACTTATTAACTTGTTTCTTATCAATTTCACCATTTATCTCTAAGCAAAATATATATATATATATATATATATATATATATATATATATATATATATATATATATATATATATATATATATATATATATATTGTTAACTGCTTTTAAGTTATTCACGGATGATGTTATAAGCTCTTATAAGCTCCTCGATAAAGCTTATTAGTGTTAACTAATCGGTACTCGTGATCCTACTTTCATTTACACTTCATCAAACACAATCAAACTTTAGAATTAAAGGTACACTGCTTTTGGTCGATATGGAGGAAATGGGTTGATGCGCTGGATCCGGGTGAATCTGAAATGGAATTGAGTGTGTTTGGCTTTGGATTTGGTTTAGGATAGTGGTTATTTTCATTGATTTCAAGCCATAGTGCTGGACCACTTGTAAGTTCATTATCTAAACTGTGCTCACTTTCATTTAAGCTATTTGATCTAAACTGCTATTATTGTTAGAATATGTGTTATTAATGAGTTAATCATAAGCTAGTGGTAGAAATTACTGTTAGTAAGATTTTGATAAAGTTAATTGCAAAACTGTTTTAATAAGTAGTGTTTGGATTTGGCTTAATTCTAAGATTAAGGTTTGATTTATAGATATATAAAGATTAAGTTCATTTGGTTTATATAGGTTCATTTCAGATTCTAATTTGCAAACTTTATACCATTTAGTCAAAATCACTTAGAATCTGTTCCAATTTGCATGTTAGTTGGAAATTTAAAGGTCATAAGCTTGAATTGTATCTAGATAATGTTATAATAGCTTGAGTTAACTTTGTTTCAATCTAAAACATCAAAATCAGCTCATCATTTGATTCAAATTTCATTTTGGTCAAAATCACAAATTGTCCAAAAGTCAAAAGTGTCAAAACCAGTTTTTCACCAATCTTTGTGGAATTTTCATGTGTTCAGTTTTAAGTTAAAATCATTGAAACTCTGGGATAAACAAGATCGCTGGTCTATTTTAGAAATCGATTTTAGTTGAATTTTCTCAAGTCCTTATAAGCTCTTATTCACCTCCAATTAAGCACATATGCCTGCTCACACTCAAAGATACATCAGAAGGAAAGGTGTTGTTTGTAAGCCTTGCACATGGTGCATACTAGCTTGTTAGGATCTGAGAATTGGTTTGATTACTCTTTGGTTGGTGGTCTTGAGAACCACAGTTTTGGTTTTCACATTAGCTATTTGATAAAGCCTGTGGATAAGCTCAAACATAAGGGTTAAGAGTCATTTAGTTAGAATCAGCTTATATAATCTTGGTAGTTTGCTATTTAGAGATTAGGAGTAGCAGTAATTAGTTGCTTGTAGTTAGTTTTAGTATAATATAGCCTCAATGCTTTTTGGTAGCTTATTGTGCTTATTAGCTTATTCTTATTAGCTTGTTTTAAAACAGTTTACTACAACAAGATATCTCTCACATAAGCTTAAGTTTTAATATTTTTCATAGATTTAGAATAATTTTTTAAACTTTTCCTGAATTTTTCATATAATTTTAGACTTAGTTTGCTATTTTTCTTGATTTAAAACTATTTTAAGGCTTTTAATTAGCTTTTATTTCAATTAAATCGTAAAAGGTTCCAAAATAATTTTTCAATTTTCCTAGATTAAGAAAAATATAAACCAAAAATATTTTTCCAAATTTTTCCTAGTTTAATTTGTAATTTTTAGAATTTAAATTAGTTTAAATTAGTGTTTAATTCAAATAAATTTTAAAAATCATAAAATAATTTTAATTTTTAGATAATTTTCTAATATCATTTTTAGTTAGAAAGTAATTTTAGATTATTCTTAGGACTTAGAATAGACGTAGTTGCTTTTCATTTACGCTTTTAATACGCTTTTAGAATAAATCGCGATTTAGATTTCCCGTAGTGTAATTTCCCTTAATTGATTTCCCATTCCCCGTAGTTTTTATATAATCAAAAAAATCCAAAACATCGAGCATTATAATAACGAACCAATAACGACGTTGGCCATTCACGCCTCGTTGGGAAACGACTCGGATTTCCTAATCCGTATCACTATCACTCACGGGTTTTGATTCATTATCCTTTTTCCTAAAGGGATTTTTGATCATTTCTTGTGGTTATTTTTGATATCGATATTGTGGTTTTATCCATACACACTTACCCCCTAAACCTACATACGATCTAATCAAATTTTGCCACGCCGGGAGGTGTGGCTGACAATATCGTTAAAGGTTTGACGATTAGTGACTCGAGATCCTTCCTTTGTGAAGTTACTATTTTTCTATAAAAATAAAAAAGTAAAAATATTTTCTTTTTCTTTTGTATATATATATCATTTTAAAAATACAAAAAGATTTTCTCTGTTGTTTTTTAGCTAAAATAGAATACATCAATTATATAACATTCTCAACGGAGGTGTTATCATTAGTAAGTTCCCGAACCAAAGATTATAAACTTGCCTTTGTGTCGCCAGAGTCGATTTATTTCTATTAGATAAACAAACCGTGGTGGTGGGTATAAGGACTCCTGACATTAAATTGCGGCTGAAGAAGCGGGCTTTTAATAAGCTTCGCACGACCTAAAAAGCTTCTCCGCCGCTTGCTTTGTCTTTATAGAAGTGATTTATTCACTTGGGATTATTGGTTAAGTTCATTGTGTTTTCATACCGATCGTTTTAATTGCCTTGGTTTTTAAGTGCATGCGCACTCGATCTCATCTAGACGACTTCGGGTAATCCATGTACCCGAAGTTACGTAATATGGTCGCCTCCCAACGGACCACCAAACCCCGGTCCTAATCCTCCTCCCGATAATCAAAATGTAGCTCCCGATCTCCGAACGATGGAGGAGTTATGTCAACCTACAATGTACGGAAGGGGAGGACCAATTGCACCGACTAATTTTCAAGCTACCGATTTTAGCTTGAAACACATATGATAGAACAAGTAAAAACGCTTGTCAATTTCATGGTTTACCGCATGACGATGCAAACAAACATCTTGATAAATTTTGACCGTCACCTAGAGTATGAAACAGAATGGGGTCTCCGATGACGCCTCCTCTGTGATCTTTTCCATACTCTTTGACACATCATGCCACGTCTTGGTTTGATCGACTCCCGAAGAATTCGATTCATACTTTCGAGGAAATGGTTTCAAGTTTCCAAAGTACTTTCCACCATCGATGGTGACGAAGTTGAGAAACGATATCAGTAATTTTCGACAATATCCCTAACGAATCTTTGTTTGAAGCTTGGGAACGTTATAAGCTTGCAATTGATCGATGTCCGAATCATAACATGTTGCTTGTCACTCAAATTGATATGTTCTATAATGGTTTGACGTGAGACACCGTGAAACAATCAATGCCGCCGCCTGGAACTTTCATGAAAAGACGCCCCGAGGAATGTTACGATCTTATTGAGAACATGACCGCTCATTACAATTATTGGGATTCTACCGCCGAAAAGGGTGCATCATCTCGATCAAATACGCCTTTCTTCGAAATAGCCGCCATGAACAAAAAGATCGACGATATCTTATGGATTACCCGATGAATAATCGAATCGAATCAACAAGTAAAAGGTACAACCCGACAGAGACTTGTGGAGGTCCACATTCTTATTCGAGCCCACCGTCGGTGGTTACGCATATGAGAATGTTTATGCCGCTACGGAAACTACAATCAACCGCAGGAGATCGAAATCTTCTTAGCTACCGTTCAAATAATTATCTCGACCTGTTTCAATCAACCTCAACAACAAAACCAGAATCAAAACCGTTTCAATGGTAACCATCATAACCGAGGGGCTAATGTTAATCATGGTAATCAACACTACCAAGCTCCTCCACCTCAAGTTTACCAACCTCCTCCTCCTCAACAATCTTATCAAGCACCTCCTCAAGTGCCGCCGAACAACGATTTTCTAACTTACATGAAGAACTCTGATTACACCATTAAAAGTTTGCAAATTCAAATTAACGGCATGAGGACGGACTTCAAAAGGAGATGGAAGCTACAAGCAACAAACAAATGACTGAAATAAGGAATATGATGGCTACTTTCTTTCAAGCCAATCACCGTCTCACGTCTCAACCCTCGGTTCTGTTCTCTTCCGAGTACATACGATTCCAAACCCGAGAGGTGACATGAAAGCAATCACTACCCAAGTGGTGTAGCTACGATGGACCCACGGTTCCTACCACTAACACTTCTTCTTCCTCTCATGGTAGACGTGAGACCGGGTGACAAAGGACCCGGTACTTCCTACTAATAAGTGGGAGTATCGAGAATGTCCAACCCACGGTCCAAGATTTTGAGCCCAAGATGCTCCGTGAATGTGAAGAAAGCTAATCCGAAACCGTCTATCCCATATCCGTCTCGCCTTAAAGATCAAACTCTTCGTGAAAAGTCGAATCATCAAATGGAAACGTTCTTCCAAATCTTCAAAGAGTTGAATGTGGAGATCGCTTTTTGGATGCCCTTCTCTGATGCCTAAACTTGTTTCTACAATTAAGGGATTGCTTACAAACAAGGAGAAACTATATGAGCTTGCTACGACATCTCTGAATGATAATTGTTCGGCGGTTATCCTCAAGAAACTTCCCGAAAAGTTAGGAGACCCCGGCAAATTCCTCATTCCATGTGATTTTCAAGGAATTGTTCAATGCTCCGCCTTGGCCGATCTTGGCTCGAGTATAAATTTAATGCCAAAATCAATCTACGAGAAGCTTTGTTATTCCCCCACTTTTGTAGTATGACCCTCGAGCTAGCCGATCGTTAACCCACCAAAGGGTATAGCCGAGGATGTCTTTGTCAAAGTGGGGAGTTCTATTTTCCGCGGATTTTGTTGTAGATTTTGATGCACCCTCGAGTACCCATTATTCTTGGAAGATGTTTCACTTACGGACCGTCACGTGTTTTAATTGATGTATTCAAAGGAGAGATTACGTTGAGAGTTAATCAAGAAGCCGTCACATTCAACATTAATCAAACGACGAGGTACTCCTCAAATTTCGATGATGCTTCCATCAATCGAATCGACGTTATTGATGTTTCTTGTGAGGAGTACGCTCAAGAAGTTCTCGGTTTTGCTAATAATAATACTACTTCTTACAGTCACCCTCAACCACTCTGAGCCTATAATTGCCGACTCTTCCCCCTCTCTTACTCCGTTTGAGGGAGGTGACTTCTTTCTGGAAGAGATCGATGAGTTTCTTGCTTAATGACGAATCGATTCCACCGGAATTGATGATGGTGTTTATGATTCTGGAGGGAGATATCCTTTATTGAACAATTGTTGAATGAAGATCCATCACCACTCCCTCCAAAGAAATTACGATTGAAGAAATCAACCAGTCACAAACGCTCTAATGAAAACCTTCGAGCCCGAGCTCAAGGATTTACCTCCTCATCTTAAATACGCTTTTCTTGAAGAACCAAACAAGTTTCCCGTCATCATTGCTAAAAATTTAAAAGATGAGGAGAAACGCGACTTTTGGAGATTCTTCAGACACATAAAAGTGCCATCGCTGGCAAATTTCTGATATCAAAGGCATAAACCCTCGCTTTTGTACTCACAAGATCTTAATGGAAGACGATTGCAAACCCGTTATTCAACAACAACGTAGGGTTAATCCGAAAATTCATGAGGTTATTAAAAAGGAAGTTCTTAAACTCCTCGACGCCTGAATCATTTATCCAATCTCCGATAGCTCATGGGTTAGCCCTATCCATTGTGTTCCTAAGAAAGGTGGCATGACCGCCACAATGAAGATAATGAATTGATTTCCACACTTCGCCACGGATGGAGGTGTGTATTGATTACCAAAGTTGAATGATGCTACAGGAAGGATCATTTCCGCTACCTTTATGGATCAGATGCTCGAACGTTTAGCGGGAAATGAGTTCTATTGCTTTCTCGATGGTTTCTCCGGTTACTTTCAATTGATTGATCCGCAGGATCAAGAGAAAACGACTTTCACGTGCCCTTATGGAACGCTTGCTTACCGACGAATGCCATTTGGCTTATGCAATGCTCCGGTGACGCTCCAAAGGTGCATGATGGCTATTTTTCATGACATGATCGAAAAGTCTATGGAAGTTTTTATGGACGATTTCTCGGTTTATGGAGATTCTTTCACTTCTTGCCTCTCTCATCTAGACTACATGCTCAAAGCGGTGTGAAGACACCAACTTGGTCTTGAATTGGGAGAAGTGCCACTTCATGGTTCGAGAGGGCATTGTCCTCGGCCATAAGATTTCAAAATCTGGGATTGATGTCGACCGAGCTAAATTGACGCGTTATAGCTAAACTCCCTCATCCCACTACCGCAAAGGTATTCGGAGTTTTTTGGTCATGCCTGGGTTTCTATCAGCCGTTTCATTCAAGATTTCTAAGATAGCCCCTTCACCCATCTCCTCGAGAAGGATGCTCCGTTTATCTTCACCAATGAATGCGTTGAAGCATTTAATTTTCTAAAAAGAAATTAACTAAGCGATCATCTTAGTTGCCCCGATGGGATTTGCCCTTTGAGCTGCGCATGTGTGATGCAAGTGATTGATACGCATTAATGGGGCAGTCTTGGGGCAACGTAAATCAAAAAATTTTCAACCCATACACTATGCGAGTAAGACATTGTTCAAGCCCAACACAATTATATCGACATCAAAAGGAATTATTGGCCGTTGTTTATGCTTTCGGAAATTCGACCCTACCTTGTCTTATCAAAGACCATAGTGTATACTACAGACCATTATTTCGCTTCTAAAGTATCTTTTGGCAAAAGCAAGATGCTAAGCCACGTGCCGGTGGGTTCTCCTCCTTCAAGAGTTTGATGTTACTATTCTTGACAAAAAAGGAGCAGAGAACCTTGCTGCCGATCACCTTTCTAGACTTGAAAATCCCCATCAAAGTGTGCTCGAGAAAAGGAGATCACGGAAACATTTCCTCTTGAGACACTTGGGATGATTGCTAAGAAAGACCCAAACACCCCATGGTTGCCGACTTTGCAAATTACCATGCGGGCAATTTCCTCAAGGAAAGGGATGTCGTCCCAACAAGAAGAAAAAGTTTTCAAAGATGTTAAGCATTATTTACGGGACGATCCCTACTTGTTTAAGATTTGTGCGGATCAAGTAATCCGGCGGTGTGTTCATGGCCAAGAGGCTCTTGAGATTCTTAATGCTTGCTATACGGACCCATCTGGTGGCCATCATGGTGCAAGCTACACCGCTAAGAAGGTTTTGACCGGGTTTTATTGGCCTACCATATATCGAGATGCTCATGATTTAGTTAAGTCTTGTAATTCTTGCCAACGTCGGAAAAATTTCAGAAAAGGATGAAATGCCTCAAAATGCTATTCAAGTTTGTGAGATTTTTGACGTGTGGGGCATCGATTTTATGGGGCCATTTCCATCTTCTAGAGGTAATAAGTATATCCTCGTGGCCGTCGACTACTTGTCTAAATGGGTTGAAGCGAAGGCGCCTCCACCCCAATGACGAGTGGTTGTTAAGTTTTTGAAGAACTTGTTTTCCGATTCGGAGTACCTCGTGCTATCATCGTGATCGCGGTACCCATTTCTGTAATGAACAATTTGCTAAAGTTATGGCTAAAAATGGAGTTACCCATCGCTCTTTCTATACAGATCACCCAAAACGAGCGACAAGTTGAGGTCTCGAATCGTGGTTTGAAAAGGATTTTAGAAAGGATCAGGAGAAAATCGAGCTTCATGGGCCGATAAGTTAGATGATGCATTATGGGCTTTCTCGCGACCGATACAAGACACCCATTGGCTGCACCCCATTTAAGTTGGTGTATGGAAAAGCTTGTCACTTGCCCATAGAGCTCGAACATAAGGAATTCTGGGCCTTGAAACATGCTAACTTTGATCTTAAGACGCGGTGATCACCGAAAGTTCAATTAAATGAATTAAATGAGCTTAGGGATCAGGCTTATGAGAATTCTTTGATTTTCAAAGAGAAGACTAAGAGGATTCATGATTCTAAAATCAAAAACCGCTTTTCAACGTTGGTGATCAAGTTCTCCTTTTAATTTCGATTGAAGATATTCTCGGCAAACTCAAAACCCGTTGGTCCGGACCATTCACCGTTGTTCTCGGTTTTCCCGTATGGAATCCAGAGCTTTTCGCCCGATGGCCCAAATTTCAAAGTGAATGGCCATCGTGTGAAACATTATTTTGGAGGAGACATCCCATCTATGGTTGTCCCAGATCTCCAAACTTTCCCAAGGACAAGCTGATTCGGGGATCGAGTCAAGCGCGACTCGGAACCAAAAACAAGAGCGCCGGGGAGGCACCCCATGCTTATCTCTATCTTCTTTCTATTTTCTAATAAGTGACGTGAAGGGGTTAGCCTCTTCGATTTCTGGTGTTTGGTTGTTTGTGATGTTGTGTTCAGATTTTCCGATATGAAGACTCTCGTGCTCAAGTTTGTCTTTTCTCCTCGAAGTTTCATGATCGATCGCGATGGAAATCCGATATCCTAATCTTATCGACTAACGTTTATCTTTTAGCATACTTAATAAACGGCTTTTAGATTTTCGTTGATACCCTTGCTTTTAAACATTGAGGACAATGTTTCGTTCTATTCTGGGTAGGTAATCTTCGATTTGATTTGACTGCACTTGCTTATTCTTTGTCGTACTCTCACAACCCCGCTTTTCCTTAGAAAATGAAAAATTGTGCTATAACTGAAAAATTTTAAAATTTTTAAGCTTTTGTTAAGTCTTTTTGATTGAAAAGTTTGATAGTCTCTTAGACAAGCTTATAAAATGCAAATTCTAGCTCAAGGCCAAGAATTTGCAAGTTTCCTCTGAAAGTGATTTTAAATATGCATAACTTGATTTCATTAGACAAAGCATTTGCTAAGTTAATATATGTTTTGACACCTTGTTGACTTTCCACTGGTGAGAGTATGAATAGAATTCTGACTGACGTGTTGAGCCCTAGCTTGTTCCCTTAACCATAGATAATCTAATAATTATCGGCTAAGCATCCGCGGATCTCATTATTTGGGATTTTAAATTTGCGGAGATCGAGAAATGATAGAGTTACTTATGAGTTTAGATGCTAAGCTTGGAGTAGTTGGTTCTCTTTAGAGCCCATCGAAGGTACTTATGGCTTTTTGTTCCCACAAAATTGTTTCACCCCATATCTGTTTATAATAATTAGAGATGTTGAGTTTTTGGCGATAGTTAGTTCTTTGTCTTCTTTAGAGAATCTTTGCCCATGAGAGTTGGGTACACATCGAGGTAATGTCACGTAGTTACGGTGTAATAGACAATGATTCTCGATAGTTTCTGCTATTGTTTCTATTGTTATAAAAGCCGTAGGGTTTGGAGTTTGGCACAAAATTAACATGAAATAAAGCCCAAATGTTTTAAAATTAAAAATCCAAAGCTATAAAAGTTGTCATAGACTTCTATAAAGGCAGAGGAAAATCCATAGTCATAATAAGACTTCGATAAAGCGGTAATCCCGTTGAGTTAGTAGTTTAAAAGACCAAGGGCCTAAATTGCAAAAATGCAAATGTGTTGAAATAGTGTTAAGCCAAACTTCGATCCGGAGATGTCTAAATAAAGCTTCGTCTCTCGACTCGTAGATGAGTTGTCTCTGCCATAAAAAGGATATTCTCCTAAATCGGTGAAATTAGGACCTTGATGTGGACCTCATTTTTGTGTGCAGTGGTTTTCGAGGGAAGATGGATAACAAATTAGCGACTTAGCTTTATATCTTTATCAGAATAAAAGTTATCGAAACGAGAAACTTGAAGAAATTCAGTTCTCAACAAAAATAAAAAAATCTAGAGGAAATAGGAAAATGGGAGCAAAAGGTAATTACACAAGTAACTTCCATGGGTAGTGTTAGCATCTAGAATCATATTTAACAATGATTTCGATTTTACGCTTAGTTTGGGGATTTGTGAAAAAAAAGGGACGATGTATTCTATCCGTATGGTCACTTCACGCTGTGTTGTGTTTCCTACTCCGTGATCCTAACGTGTCGCTTGAAAAATGTTGGAGTTATTGATCGACATGAAAGTTCAACAAACCGTCACCATAACCGAATGTGCTTAATCGTAATATCTACATGTGAATTAAAAGGTAAACGGGGCGTTTTTAGAATTAAGGATTTCTTAATCTCTTTTGAGAAATCTTTGCTACTTCTTCATAGGTTTAGTAGAAAGAGATTGAAATCCTTGGTTTTAGAAGCGTGAGTTGATTGCATTGTGTGGGGACACGACAATGGTCTCGTCTGGGTATTTTGATATGTGCTTAAACACATACCTTTTGTTTATCAAAACTGACCCAAAATAACCAAGAAAGAGCCGTTTATTGTTAATATTTGCTGCTTTCTTGAGTTTGTGCTTGTGCAGGTACGGATACGTTAAAACACTCAAAAAGAAGCCAAATCAGACGCAAATCCGAGCACGAGAGATTAAGAGAGCTAAAGCCGGTTTTGGAAAGGTCGAATTATGCATTTGTGAAGATTTCTACTCTCTGAGGATGATTTGTGAAGATTTGATCAAAGTTTGAAGAAATGTCAGAAATGGTCCCTGAACTTTTAGCAAATGACAGAAAATACCTTCAAGTTTCAAAAGTTGCAAAATCAACCCTTGGATTATTTGAGAATGACAAGTTCAGCCCTTGAAAGATATTTTCAGGACTACAACTTTGGTCCCTAGATTTTCAGAATGTACACTATTAGTCCTTGAATTTACACCTTGGATCTAAATATATCCTAAATCCAATCCATAAACCCACGGCCCAACATAAAACAAAGCCCAAAATCCAAATCCTTTACCCGGTATACTTAACCCGTTAACCATTTTTACCCACGGTCAACAAACCCAAGACCCAGTCAACACTACTCAAAATAATATAAAAAAATCTCCCCGCGCCAATATTCACCCCCAAATTACCTAGGTAAGAACCCTAATTACCCCATGTGTCAATTCGGACAAATTAACCACAATTAAGGGTAGTCTTGTACTTTCATCTGACACCCCTGACACATGGGGATGTCCAGGTCATCAATCCGCGTGCAACATTCCAAATCCTTGCTCTCTCATTGGTCGAAACAGCGTGGATGATCTAATCCAAGGGTTGATATCATTCGGGATACGTGGGATTTGATCAAAGGGTTGATATCCACTCAAAGAAACACGCAATTGCATATTCCGTAAGTTTCCAAGGCTCAAGCTCAATTATATAAAGCCCCGGATTTCTCACATGATGAGAGCAGCTTTTAGTGAGAGAGAGTAGAGTAGAGTAGTTTTCGAGTATAATTGTAGCTTTATAAATGTTTTAATATTCTGCTTTTAATTTCAGTCTTTACATTTCAAATTGTACTCAAGTTTGTTATTAATAAACGTAGTTTTGATTTTCAAATTTCATTCTTAGTTACTGTTTGATTGTTTTAATCAGCTTATTATTACTTTGTTTAAACTTATTAACTTGTTTCTTATCAATTTCAGTCTCATTTATCTCTAAGCAAAAAATATATATATATATATATATATATATATATATATATATATATATTTATATATATATATATTGTTAATCTGTTTTTAAGTTGTATTCAGTTTGATGATGTTATAAGCTCTTATAAGCTCTGATAAAGCTTATTAGTGTTAACTAGCTGGTACTCAGATCCTACTTTCATTTACACTACATTTATGAGGCTAACCAGGAGACCATATATCTGGATATTATTCATCATTTTTTGATTCAATTGATTCAAACGTCCAGTCCATCTTAATTGCAAAGGAAAATCTCCTTTAAGGAATACTTTTAGTTTTTCGATCGATTCTAAAAAATATTCTTCAATATTGTTTTGATTCTTTAATTCAAAATATTGTTTTGAATTTGATGGTCTAAAATTTAAAAAATATTCATCCGCCTCTTGTTTTCTTTTGATATTTGGATTTTCGCTAAAATTTGGATTGATATTCAAATTAAAAAGAAGTAAGTTGCTTGGGATAAACCAAGGTTTCTCTTTATATTTATGATAAAGTATTAAAAACTCTGGAAATAAAAAAACTGTACACTGTTTTGCTGATATGGAGGTGGAAATGGGTTGATGCAGTTCTGGATCTGGGTTGAATCTGAGCTGGAATTGGGTTGAGTGTGTTTGGCTTTGGATTTGGTTTATGATAGTGGTTATTTTCATTGATTTCAAGCCATAGTGGCTAGGACCACTTGTAAGTTCATTATCTAAACTGTGCTCACTTTCATTTTAAGCTATTTGATCTAAATCTGTTGCTATTATTGTTAGAATATGTGTTATTAACAGTAGTTAATCATAAGCTAGTGGTAGAAATTACTGTTAGTAAGAATTTGATAAAGTTAATTGCAAAACTGTTTTAATAAGTAGTGTTTGGATTTGCTGTTAATTCTAAGATTAAGGTTTGATTTATAGATAATATCAGCTAGATTAAGTTCATTTGGTTTATATAGGTTCATTTCAAGTATTAATTTGCAATTTTATACTCATTTAGTCAAAATCACTTAGAATCTGTTCCAATTTGCATGTTAGTTGGAAATTTAAAGGTCATAAGCTTGAATTGTATCTAGATAATGTTATAATAGCTTGAGTTAACTTTGTTTCAATCTAAAACATCAAAATCAGTTCATCATTTGGATTCAAATTTCATTTTGGTCAAAATCACAAATTCTGCCAAAAGTCAAAAGTGTCAAAACCAGTTTTTCACCAATCTTTGTGGAATTTTCATGTGTTCAGTTTTAAGTTAAAATCATTGAAACTCTGGGATAAACAAGATCAGTTGGTCTATTTTAGAAATCTGATTTTAGTTGAATTTTCTCAAGTCCTTATAAGCTCTTATTCAGCTTCCAATTAAGCACCATTTGCCCTGTTCACACTCAAAGATACATTGAGTGTGAAAGGTGTTGTTTGTAAGCCTTGCACAGGGTGCATACTAGCTTGTTAGGATCTGAGAATTGGTTTGATTACTCTTTGGTTGGTGGTCTTGAGAACCAGCTTTTGGTTTTCACATTAGCTATTTGATAAAGCTCGTGGATAAGCTCAAACATAAGGTGTTAAGAGTCGATTTAAGTTAGAATCAGTTAGCATATAATCTTGGTAGTTTGCTATTTAGAGATTAGGAGTAGCAAGAATTAGTTGCTTGTAGTTAGTTTTAGTATAATATAGCCTCAATATTGGTAGCTTATTGTGCTTATTAGCTTATTCTTATTAGCTTGTTTTAAAACAGTTTACACTACAACTGCTATATCTCTCACATAAGCTTAAGTTTTAATATTTTTCATAGATTTAGAATAATTTTTTAAACTTTTTCTGAATTTTTCATAATTTTTAGACTTAGTTTGCTATTTTTCTTGATTTAAAATTATTTTAAGGCTTTTAATTAGCTTTTATTTCAATTAAATCGAAAAGGTTCCAAAAATAATTTTTCAATTTTCCTAGATTAAGAAAAATATAAAAATCCAAAAAATATTTTTCCAAATTTTTTCCTAGTTTAATTTGTAATTTTTAGAATTTAAATTAGTTTAAATTAGTTTTAAATTCAAATAAATTTCAGAAAAATCATAAAAAATAATTTTAATTCTTAGATAATTTTCTAATATCATTTTAGTTAGAGAGTAATTTTAGATTATTTTAGGACTTAGATTAGACGTAGTTGCTTTTCATTTACGTTTCTTTTAATACGTTTTAGAATAAATCGCGTATTTAGGATTTTCCGTAGTGTAATTTCCCTTAATTGATTTCCCATTCCCCGTAGTTTTTATATAATCAAAAAAATCCAAAACATCGAGCATTATAATAACGAACCAATAACGACGTTGGCCATTCACGCCTCGTTGGGAAACGACTTGATTTCTAATCCGTATCACTATCACTCACGGGTTTTGATTCATTATCCTTTTTCCTAAAGGGATTTTTGATCATTTCTTGTGGTTATTTTTGATATCGATATTGTGGTTTTATCCATACACACTTACCCCCTAAACCTACATACGAGATGAATCAAGCATCAAAAGTATCATCTTTAAATCCTAAAAAGAATACCCAACTGAATCTACTGCAATCATCTGTAACAACCAAGCAATACTTTTTCTTTTTTAAACTTGCCAATGAAACAGTCCAAACAAATCCATATGTAACACTCCAATGGTTCTCTAATAGTTCTCCTCAAGCTTCTTGCAGGAAGCTTTGTGTTGTTTACCCTTCTTGCATGCCAAGCATGAATGATCATTTTTGTAAGTCTTTGAAGGTAAACCTCTAACTAAATTGCCTTTGACCAGTTTGTTGATATTCTTGTAATTAACATGGCCCAATCTTCTATGCCATTGATGTGCCTCTTTCAGATGTTGCTTTAGCCACCAAACATGTGGCTCTTCCATAAGAATGTAGACTCTTCATGTCTAAACTATACACATCATTTGTTCTTGGTACTCTAAGAACTACCAAGTTATCATCAACAGGCTTAAAGTCAGGGGAAATGATGAGACATTCTGTGTCGCTGAATAACACAGATGCTTTTATCACTGATTTGAGAGACTGACAATAAGTTGAACTTAAGCTCTTTCACATATCTAACATTCTCAAAATCAATACGCCCTGATTTGATAGTTCCTTTTCCAGTAATCCTTCCTCCATTGGAATCATTCCCAAATGCAACTCTTCCTCCACTAATATTTTAAAATCGCATAGATCTCTTTGTCTCTGTCATACTTCCAGAGCAACCACTATCTACAATCGATGATCTTTAAGCTCCTCTTCTGCCCCTGCACAAAAAGAAAAGAGTTAGTGATCTTTAGGAACCCAAGCCATATACTCCACTTGTGTTCCCCTTATGGAGTTACAAACTCAAATTCTTTGAGTATGTAATTTCCACTATTTTTCAAAACATGATCCAGAATTATCTTTCGATTTTTAGCATGTGGATTTTCAAAACTTTCTGGTTTTTCAACACAACTCTCTTTTACAAGTTCATTATATTTTTCTTGTATCACAAAACATCTCGATTCACTTTTGTTGAAAGTACTTTGTCCCTCAAGAGTACTTTCCTCTTAACCCATTCTGGTTTAACACGTGGTTCCTGTGATCTAGATCCCCTATGTAAATTATAATACCTTCTAGGTTGATAGTGATGAGATCTCCTAGGGTTCTTATTCCAATGAGAGTGATCATACTTTGTTTTGACGAGCAAGACTTTGAGAAAGTACCGGTCCAGTAATGATACTTTGGAAAGTACCGTGAGATACTAAAGGTTTTGAAAAATGTCTTCTCGGTGTGGTATCTATGATCCGTGAGTAATTTCTGTGATTGACCCTATTTGAATAATTCCAGCACCGGTTTTTTCTCTCTAGGTTTCGTCATGCACTTCTTTGGAAATTTGCTAAGGTATTTTGAGTGATGTTCACAATCCTTGATTAAATGAGTAGGACTAAAACACACAAAACACAGCTTTTGACCCATACTTCCAAAGTGATTTCTTCTATGTCTATGACCAAAACTATTGTGCCTTCTAGGTGAATGATTAAACTTGTTTTGACCAAAGTTATCCCAAAAAGGTTTAGTAGTACTGTTTTGAAAAGGTTTTCCAAGGTACGCTTTGGAGCAGTACTTTGACTTGAAGGTACTGCTTGACTTTGAACATTGTTTTCAGTAGTCTCTTTGGGGTTTTCGCACCTAGATTGACCAAGTAGCTTTTTCCTAAACTCTAGATTGTCTACTCCAAAACGATAAACATCAGGCCTAAGGGGTTGATGACTTCCATTGGATGTGGAACCGCATGATAACCATTATCTTTCTTATACTCAGGAGGTGGTTCACTAATTGAATCCTCATTACTAGATGTTTCTACATAATTAATGAGTTCATCATCACTAGTGGTTATATCCTCAAGGTCATCATCAACTTGATTCTCTTCTATGTTATCAAAGTCCATTCCAAAACCTAAGCCTGTTTTAATATAAGCTCTTCTCTGTTCTTGAACATAAGTAACATGTGACGCACCAGACTCACCCCAAGCAGAAAACTTAGCTAACAAATCATCTCTTTCCTTAGTCAATTTCTCTATTTCAGAAATTTTACAGTTTAATTTCTATTCACTTAGTTTTAATCGATAATCCTGTGCATATTTTTCAGCCCAAGCTACTTCATTATTTTCATGTGTTAAGATTTTAGCTTCCATAGATTCTAAGGTAATTTGGTAACCAACTACCTCAGACCTAGCCCTAGCACAATTATCTCTTTCAATCACATAACTGCCAAGTAATTTGTGATAAAAATCATGATAATTTGAGCATACCTCGTAGATAGGGTGAACTTGGTGAAGTAGCCACCATTGCAAGTTGAACAAGATCATCTTCACTTTCCAAGCTCCAATCAAATTCTCCTAAACAATCTCTGGATTCCAAATCAAGATGTTTAGGTTCCTCATCAAAAGCAAAGGTTCAAACCAATTCTTCCAATCGACTCTTCATTTACTTCTTCCATCGCTACCATGCAAGAAGTCACCGGTTCATCATCAAACTCTTCACTCCAGTCAACTTCGATAACTTCTGAGCAACCAAAGCCTTTGTTTCAAGAATTGGAATTTCTTTGAGCTCTAACTTTGGTTTCTCGATGTCCTGCTTGCTTGATACTTAGCAAACCGCACTCCCTTGCAAGTGTCCAGTCTTTTGACAATTGAAGCATTCAATTTTTGATTTGTCAAAAGTTATTCCCTGTTTTGGTTTGAAATCAATGCTTTTGCCTGCCTTCTTCATATACTTCTTAATCCTAGCAGTGATCATAGCAACTTGCCACCTGATATCAATTTCTTCAAGTGCATCTTCTTCAATTTGTGCTAGATCTTCTTCATAAGTGACAAGTAAACTAGCTTGTTGTGCAAAGAAGGAGCACACAACTTCATCTGAGTGCAAATTAGTTATTGGTGGGGCTTGCTCAAAGATAGATTGGGGGTGTAAACAAAGAAGATTTGAGGAGAAGAAGACTTTTGGTTGAAGTACTACCCTTCTTTTAGATGACGTAAAAGCAATATCAGGTGATTTAGAACGGCTGGTTTGACCATTCATCTCATGCTCATACACCTTCAGTTGATGGTAGAGATCATCAAAGTCCATGACATCCAAGCCTGGTTGTCCTCCTCGATCATTGTAGCAATCACATGCCATGTAGATGGCAAACTCCTTAGAAACTTCAAATTAGCATCCTCAAATGATACTTCTGCCTTGTATAACTCCAACATGTTGAGGAGATTCTGAAACCTATCATATGCAAAGATCAAGACTCTCTCTTTCACCAACTGTAAAGTTTCAAATTGTTGCTTCAAAGCAGATTGCATCTTCTTAGAAGCTTCATTCCTCCAAATTGGTCTTGAGAGCCCCCAGAGCTGCTTTAGCATCTTTAGCATCATGAAATTTGAGAAGATGACCATCTGGAATGCAGACAAGAGAATGTTGAGTGCCTTCTCTTGATTCCTTAAGGTTGTCTGCCGGTAAGACCGCTTAGGTGCTTTGGGTTGTCTAGGAACATCAATTGGTTCTGGAACTTCTTCATTACCATTAACAATTACATTCCATAGAGCTTGGTCTGCAATGACAATGTACTGCCTCATCTTCATACACCATAGATCATATTCGCCTTTCTTGATGACAGGAATCCTCATAGAGGTGATGGAAGGTGGTGAAACAGAATCAATCGACATCTTTAGATTTTGTTTTTGTAGTAGGGTTTCTTCCTAGTCAGAGTTTCCACACAAGCTCTGATACCACTTGTTGGATCGATGTACTTTAATCAAACTAACTTAAATAGCTTGTTTAAGGTTTAACAACTTCGGATAAATCCTAAGTTATTAACAAAGAAACACTGAGCAATCTTTATCAAGTACGCGGAATTTACTTAACAAAGCTAAGAAGAATAACTTTTATTATTAACTCTAAATCTGCTTATTATGCAGATACTCTAAACAACTCTAAGAATATCGAACTTCTCTAAAACACTAAATAACTTGTGAATTCAGAAACTCTAAACTCATAAACTCAGAAACTGCACTCTAATGCCAATCTAGGAGTCCTTTTATAGGCTCAAGGATATCCTAGTCGGTTTACAAATTGTATCCTTGTACGACAAGTAATCTAATACAGAACATTCTAGAGTTACAATACTTTCGATAAACGAATATAACAGCTTCTTTGTTCTTCTTGCAAGACTTTGACTTTGTTGTGCAAGATTTTGACTTTATCTTTAGCAAGATTTTTGATTATTTGACTCTTTCCAGTACTTGTAGTTTACAGTACTTTATCAATCTTCAGTACTTTGTCAATCTTCAGCACTTTCATATCCCAACAACAACGTCGCCTACTCTTTTTCCGGTACTAGGCTAACCACCGAGTTCTTTCACTCCAAGGTGAACCACACCAACAAAACGTCGCCTACCCTTTATAA
This sequence comes from Chrysanthemum makinoi, assembly GCA_910596185.1. Lineage (NCBI taxonomy): Eukaryota > Viridiplantae > Streptophyta > Magnoliopsida > Asterales > Asteraceae > Chrysanthemum > Chrysanthemum makinoi. The sequence continues at coordinate 334,781,674 of OU343221.1, forward strand.
GGTACTAGGCTAAGTACCTAGTTCTTTCACTCCAAGGTGAACCACACCTACACAACGTCGCCTACCCTTTATTAGGTACTAGGCTAAGCACCTAGTTCCATTGCAATGGAGGAACTACTACCACACTACACCAACAACTAATCCCAAAGGAGATCTACTCCTTTACAACATCATCAAGGATATCAATATCCTTGGATCTAATACTAGTCTATCTTGTACATCGAAACACACCATATCGAATGTACATCTAAGGCACCTTTCACTAATGCATTTGACTAGATCTACAAGACACCTTTTACTAATGTCTTGTGACTTCACTTCTAAGCACCTTTCACTAATGCTTCTTGTCTTGACTTCTAAGCACCTTTCACTAATGCTTCTTGTCTTGACTTCTAAGCACCTACCACAAGTGCTTATGCTATAGACGATAGATACCCTTCACTAACATCTTCTTCTTGACACTTGAGACATATTTCACCAATGTCTTCGACACTACACTTCTTTGAATAAAGAAAGGAATCATCAACAAGAAGACTTCAGTAGCCTTGATGATGAGGAAGTATGGCAACTCATGGACTTGAGTTTGCTTGAGTTCAAAGGTGGTGATCTTGCCTTTAAGAGGAACCTAAAAGATCACACAAAAACAAAACTACAAACATAGATCTCTTGGATCTAAGGTTAGTGAGATTTAACTCAGGGGAGAAAGTGTATTGAAAAGTGGTGGTTTATAATGAAGAAATGGCTCACTATTTATAGAGGAAAAATCCTACTGTTCCCCGGATCCCACGGATCCCTTCCACAAGGGATCCCTCTAGCGTTAAGCTAGGGAACCGTGGGACGCTCCCTTTTACCCATGGGTATTTTGGTTATGGGTCATGGGTTGAACCATGGATCTTTGGTTAGATACAATGTATCTTTGAGTGCAATGCACTTAGTCACTTGGGTATAGGTTGATCCATGGGTTATGGATATCATCCATGTATAATATAAGCATGATGTCATGCAATGGGTTATGGGTCAAGATCCATGGGTTATGGGCTTTGGGTTATACCCAACTACATTTAATGTATTTGCCCAATGGGTTGTGATACTTAAGTTTCTACCCATTTATATTACCCAATATACTACATACTAGTTATGTGTATATTTTATCCAAATATGTAAACACTAGTTGTTATACATATGTATTACTAAATCATAAAATCACTTATACTTGTTTTAGTGTTTTATGTGAAAATGTGAATATGTTAGAAACTATTAGTTCAAACCATTTACGTATCTAATTTGTTTCGTTAATATAATTTTACGTTTGTTATCGACAAAACATTAGAAGATCATAAAATATAAATAAACGTTTTTACAGCTTATTTGTATTAACACTCCTCTTGATGAACCCGAAACCATCCGAGACACCATTTTCAAAATAAGAGCCGACCAATCCCGTCTCAACCAAAATAAGAAGCTCATTCACCGTGATCCTTTTCAAATGGAACTTTTCGAAATGCATCCCGTATTAAAAAAATAGGAAGAAATCCTTAGGGAAAACGTCATTAGCCTTGTTGGTAACAAGGATCATCCAAATGCATGTCTTGTGAAAATGATCTATTGTCTTATCCACCAAAAGCCATTTAACCTCGCCTATTACATGGTAAGGAGAATGGCCGGGGTATTCAGAGCCTCCAACATGGTACTTCCGTATGGTATGCTCCTAACATGACTTTGTAAGTATGTTAATGCATTGCAACCATCTCCTATCAACAATGATCATTTCTTTACCGATCATGTAATGGTACCTCTTACCAAAATACCCTCTAAACGCTTCATGGACAATGGAAAGAAACCTAAAGCTCTCTCGGACTCCTCGGAAGGAGAAGAAGAAGAAAATGATGAAGAAGAAGATGTCAACCCCATAGCCAACATTGAATTGGAACCCTTTGATTACTACGAACAACTTCCAACCATTCCAAACGAAACCGCGGAATTTAAACAATTGAGAGGCATGATTCAAAATCTTGCTTACAACCTCACAAAGTCGTCAAAGAGGAAAAGAAAGAATTGACGAAAGAGACAATAGGAATATGCTTATTCTTAACATTTGACTTATGTGTGGATGATTGTGTTTTAGCACTTTTGTGTCTGGTAGTTTGGATATTGTTACTTCCACCATTATTAATGAGTGTTGCTTTGTGATGACATGCTTGTACTTGTTGTTTAGTTTAATGGTTAATTAGTGTGCAAAATTTGCACATTATTCTGTGGGGGTTCTGATCTGCAGATGCCGGATCCCTAGGATTAGCCTAGACGGATCCCTCCCTTGAATCAAGATAGCTTACTAACATCTCATTAGCTAAACATAAGATATTAGAACCCAACTAAGTCCACTTCAAGGATGAGAAAGGCTTAGACTCACTTATAGCTTACATAAGATCTTAGTCAAAATGTCTCTTGATTTATCAACACATCAAAACTCACCATATTTCCGCTTCAATACTCACAAATTGTTTCTCATCTTTCAAAACACTTAGGTGGACATATTGAACAATTTTAGGAAATTGTTTCTCATCTACTCCACAACTCAACCAACATCATTGGTGCCTAGAGCCACCTCACAATCATCTCCACATTCTCACAATTTAGATGACTTACCTCATTGGCCATCTCACCTTCCACCACTACCAACAAATTCACTTGAAAAGGCTGGGCAACAAAATCAAAGTGTTGAATCAACACTTGCTCCAATATCAACCTCTCTTATTCCCCCTAATAGTCTATTTTGGATTATGATGAGACATCAAAGTCAACCACCCGACCACATGGAAGTTGATGCTTCTTTACCTCCACCCTCAAACATTATAGAGCCATCACTTAATGAGTCTCCACCAATTCCTCCTTCATTTGAAGATCCTCAACCCACTTCACTTGAACCTCCACTTCAAGAAGTTCAAAACCATGACAAAGATTGCTGTCATTGTCAACATGTTGAAAGGTTGATACATGAACTACGTAAAGAGCAATGTTTCATGTTTTATCACCTCTTCGAACATTTCGAAGATGTCAACAAGCCTAAACAACAATGAGCATCATAGTCACAAGCTCAAACGTAGAACGTTTAGGAACCCTATCTCATCCTTGATCATCATTAAGATTTTAGTTGAATCTTGATTTTGGGTAACTCATTCGCATTAGTAGTAATTGTATGGCTAGATCATTCTCTTAGTTTTAGAGATTTGTTTGATTATCTCTTGTTTTTATTGAATGAATATCTAGATGTCATAATTGTTTTGTGTTTTGTGCTTACTATATCATATACATATTTCACCTCTTCATTAGCATTGTTTGGCATATCTTCACATCAAGAAAGCTGTCACCGAGTGAGTCGAATCCCAAGAAATGGCCTAGACGGATCCCTCCATCAAGGGAACCGTGGGATCCGTGGTCCAGAAGCACAAATTACTACTAACTTGAGTTTTATTTGCAGGAAATTATGCATTATACTCTTGTTTTCTAACCTTTATTTTGTAGATTTTCAAAATACACATGAAGATTTTGACACCATAAAGCTAGGGGAAGCTTTGTGTCAAACTATACATTGCAAATTCACTTGCAACTTAATCCTTATTTGGATTACTCTTCATGACACCCCATTGCAAAATTGCAATCTTTAAGGGGGAGCATTTTTCGTCACAAGGACGAACCAATTGCAAACATAATTGCAACACATTAGCCCACTTTACATCTTTTCTTTTTTCATGTTTTTCTTAAAACTTTGTGTTAGCTTCTTTTCGACGCTCTTTTTGTTTCGACAAAAAGGGGGAGAAGAAAGTAAAAACTACAAATTCAAACTCATACGAATTTTTAGCTTTTCCTTAAAATAATTTTATGTTTTGTTATCAACAAAAAGGGTGAGATTGTTAATACAAATAAGCCGTAAAAATGTTTATTTATATTTTACGATATTCTAATGTTTTGTCGATAACAAACGTAAAATCATCTTAACGAAGCAAATAAAATACGTAAATAGTTTGATTCAATAGTTTTCTAACACACTAACATTTTCACATAAAACACTAAAACAAGTATAAGTGATTTTATGATTTAGATACATATGTACAACAACTAGTGTTTACATATTGGGCTAACATATACTTAACTAAGTATATACTAAAATGGGTAAAAACAAGTTTATACTAAAATGGGTAAAAACAAGTATATACTAAATGGGTAAAAACTAGCAAATGGTATTGACCCATAACCCATGGTTTTATACAAACCACTTAACCAAGTTCATTGTATTCTTGAGATACATTGTATCTAGAAAGAAACCCATGGATCAACCCATAACCCATGACCCATGACCTATGACCCATAACCAAAAATACCCATGGGTAAAGAGGAGCGTCTCACGGATCCCTAGCTTTGTGCTAGACGGATCCCTTGTGGGAGGGATCCGCGGGATCCGAGGAACAATAGAGAATTTCCTCTATAAATAGAGAGCCATTTCTTCCTTTCAACTCACCCCTTTCCAACATACTTTCCCCTTGAGTTAAAAACTCTCTAACCTCAGATCCAAGAGATCTATGTTTGTAGTTTTTTTTTGTGTGATCTTCTAGGTTCCTCTTAAAGGTGAGATCACCACCTTTGAAGTCGAGCAAGCTCAAGTCCATGAGTTGCCATGATTCCTCATCATCAAGACTACTGAAGTCCTCTTGTTGATGATTCTTTTCTTTCTTCTAAAAAGTGTAGTGTTGAAGACATTAGTGAAAGATGTCTCAAGTTTCAAGACGAAGACATTAGTGAAAGGTGTCGATCGTCCGTATTGTAGGCATTAGTGAAGGGTTCCTAGAAGTTAAGTCACAAGACATTAGTGAAGGGTGTCTTGAAGATCTAGTTAAAGGCATTAGTGAAAGGTGCCTTAGATGTACATTTGATATGGTGTGTTTCAATGTACAAGATAGTTTAGTACTAGATCCAAGAATGGTGATATCCTTGATGGTGTTGTAATAAGGAGTGGATCTCCTTAAGATTAGGTGTTGTGTTGTGATGGGTAGTAGTTCCTTCATAGTAATGGAACTAGGTGCTTAGCCTAGTACCTAATAAAGGGTAGGCGACGTTGTGACAGGATTAGTTCTCCTTGGAGTTAAAGAACTCGGTGGTTAGCCTAGCACCGTATAAAGGGTAGGCGACATTGTGTTAGGTGTGGTTCGCCTTGATGTGAAAGAACTCGGTATTTAGCTTTGTACTGGAAAAAGGTGTAAGTGACGTTGTGAAGGCTTCTACGCCATAAGGAGATTGGTGTAGTGTTTACTTAACTCGAGTAGGTGACCGGGAGTGGAGTAGGGCAAGGAAGGTGTCCTTGTAGCCGAACCACTATAAATACTTGTGTCGTGGTGATGTGCTTCTTACTCTTTATCTTTCATTACACGTTTATATATATATCTATCAACGTCCAACATAAACAACCAAATAGATTGACATAAGTCGATCTAAATATTTAAAAGGAAGTTTTAAATTGGTAAAACTATTCCCCCCCCCCCCCTTCTAGTTTTCCACAATATTGACGAGCATATCTTGCACAGTGGGTTGACGTCTACTAGTTGGAATAGAGGTGTTCCAATAAAAGTTAATACTTTTATGTGGAGATTGAGTTTGGATAAACTTTCGACTATGGTGAACATGGATCGAAGAGGAATTGATGTTGACTCTTTATTATGTCCTGTGTGTGGTGATCATGCTGAGAATGCTGATCATTTTTTTTTCTCTTGCGGGATGGCATATGATCTTTGAGTATTATTGGCTAGATGGTGCGATTTGGATATCTAGGTTGGTTCTAGCATTGCGGAGTGGCATTCGTGGTTAGATGCTTGCCAAGTGACGAAGACGGCTAGATTCATTCTTGAAGGGGTTGCGGCTATGTTGATGTGGTCTATTTGGACTTTTCGTAATGCTTTGATTTTTTCTCATTCTGAACCTAAAAAGGCGACTCTATGGGATTTTATTGTTTTTCAATCGTACTTTTGGATTTCATCCAGAAATGCTAAGTTGCGATTTAGTTGGATAAGATGGTTAGATAATCCCATTGCTAACTTTTCTTCATTGTAATTGTTTTTGCTTTTAACTTTTGCTAGTTTTATATAAATCCGCCGTTCAAAAAAATTAAAAAATTAAGCACATATAAAACCTAAGAATAATAATAGTTTGGTTACTTTTAGGTTTTACATCTTAAGTGAATAAATTAAGCACCTTAAAACTAAAAATAAAATAGTTTATAAACATCTTATCTCAATGAAAGACAAACTAGCATGACTAATTTTGAATATTATACTTTACTATCGAGGATTGTTGCTCTTTGTGTTTTATATCAAGTCTAAATATCGGTATGATAGATGCCAATATTTAGAGAGAAGTGACGGTAGAAGAAGAAAACTAAAAATGTTACATACGTGCCAAAAATTTCTTGTTGCAGATTTGTAGCTTTTGGTATTGTATTACTTGAAGTCAAAAAGTGATACAAGTAGCTCATAAACATACCATACATCGAACAAGCACATCATAATACTGATGCTCTTGCTCTACATATTTAACCACAATTTTCTTAGATGAACTTTACCCAACCAATATGATACAATTTTCAACTTTTAGGGCCCGTTTGGCATGAAGTTTTTACATGGTTTAGAATGAAAGATTCTATAAAAAAAACTTGTTTGGTATCTTTTGATACCCCCGACACAATCATCTGACATCAAAAATCAATTCTAAGAGAACTTGGTGGGTATATAATGGGTTTCAATAAATGTGGCAATTAAAAACATTTTTTATTTGAAGCTTTTTTCCAACCATAATTTTTTTTATTTCTTTTCTTATATTTTACTTTTTTATTTTAAACATATATAAAAAAGAGTAAATTACACGGATGGTCTCTAAGGTTTGTCTAAAATTTCACTCACAGTCTCTGAAAGTTTAAAGTTGCATGGATAGTCCCTATCTCTGAAAAGAATAACACCTATGGTCCTTTATTTAACTGTTGTTAAGTAAGTTCCGTTATAATTTACACTTTTAGCCTTTTTGGTTAAAAATAGTTGCCTCGTCAGTCCTTTATCATAACGGATGTTTATAATTTAAAGATTTCCGAATTTAGGCACGTTTTTATACATTTTCTTACGTTTTCATTCGTTTTCGTCCCTTTTTTTTTACGTTTTTGTCCTTGTTTATACCTTTTCGTCCGGTTTTATTCGTTTTCGTCCGTTTTTATATGTTTTTATATGTTTTCATCCGTTTTTCTTACGTGTTCATCCATTTTAATACGTTTTCGCCCGTTGCTTACATTTTTTTATATTTTGGTTCGTTTTTGTAAGTTTTTGTCTGATTTTATACATTTTTCTCACGTTTTATCCTTTTCGTCTGTTCTTATACGTTTTCATATATTTTTATACGCTTCATCCATTTTATTTGTTTTGTCCGCTTTTATACATTTTCATCCGATTTATCGTTTTATCCGTTTTCTTATTTTATTCGTTTTCATCTGTTTTTATTCGTTTTCGTCCATTTTATATCGTTTTCATCGTATATACATTTTTCCATTTTAAGTCCGTTTTATTCCTTTTTTTGTCCGTTTTAATTTATTTTTACCCGTTTTTATACGTTTTCATCCGTATTTATACGTTTTTATCCATTTTCGTTCATTTTTATTCGTTTTCATCTACTATCGTCCGTTTTTGTACTTTTTCTTACGTTCTCATCCGTTTTTATACATTTTTTTAAATATTATACGTTTTCTTACATTTTTATACGTTTTCGTCCGTTTCGATACGTTTTAATTTGCTTTTATCCATTTTTATACATTTTCATTTGTTTTCTTACGATAAAAGTATGAAACGTATAAAAACGTAAGGAAATGTATAAAGACGATTAAACGTACGAAAAACATATAAAAACGGACGAAAACGTATAAAAATGGATGAAAACGTGTTAAAACATAAGAAAATGGATAAAAATAGATGAAAACTTATGAGAACGAGAAAACGTGATAAAACGGACGAAAATGGATAAAAACGTATTATGCGGATGAAATTATATGAAAACGGATAAAAACGTATGAAAATGTATAAAAACGGTAGAAAAACGGATGAAAACTTATAAAAAAGGACCAAATTGTAAAAAAAAATATAAGCAAATGAGCGAAAACGTATTAAAACGGATGAAAACGTAAGAAAAACGGATAAAAACGTATAAAAACGGACGAAAACGTATAAAAACGGATGAAAACGTATAAAATCGGATGAAAACGGATAAAAACGTTCAAAAGCAAACGAAAACGGATGAAAACGTAAGAAAACGTTTAAAAACGTGCCTAAACTCGAATATCTTTAAATTATAAGCGTCTGTTATGATAAAGGACTGACGAGGCAACGATTGTTAACCAAAAAGGCTAAAAGTGTAAATTATAACGGAACTTACTTAACAGCAGTTAAATAAGGGACCGTAGGTGTTATTCTTTTCAGAGATAGAGACTATCTATGCAACTTTAAACTTTCAGGGACTACGAGTGAAACTTTGGATAAACCTTAGGGACCATCCGTGTAATTTACACTATAAAAAATAACTTATCAATCATTTATTTTCTTTCTATTCATTTAATTCCAAATCCAAATCCAAATCTAAATCCGAATCCAAATCCGAATCCTACACCAATCTACAAACCAAACGGCCATCAATCTTTGATACGTCTCTTTATATTTTACGAATTCTATTTAATATGTCTCACTATCTTTGAGTTAGTACTTATGATAAACCTAAACTTGCTTGTAATAATCAATATATTAAAACTTCAATCAAAGTAATACTATACATTTTTAACAAAATTATCTTTACAATTTATCTTGAGGATAAGTTTGGCTTCACACTTCTCAAAAGAAACAGCAACAACACTATTTTCGCCAAAGCGGAATATGACTTTTTTTCAAAATAAAACATAGATCTCACATAACAAACATAAATAATATGCATTACGGCAAGATGTGTCTTTGGTGCAACTTTTGCCTATAGTTACCTTTTAAAAAAAACTAAGTTTTCAATCCTACATGAATCAGAGAAATAAATCCAAGCTACCTTATATACATTAGGGTATACGGTTCATACATGTTGAAATAAGTTTATTGTTGTTTGGTTAGTTATATGTGTATGTATAAGTGAATATACATACACACGTAATTTATTAAACAACATAATTATGAGTTCTCAATTTTTTCATTTTCATCCGTATTTGAACTAATAAAATTTTGATTTCTTTCTTTATTCTTTTTCTTTTTTGTGCACAACAGCCCCACGTGTTATCTCCTTTTCTGATTTGGAACATTAAAGAGTTAAGCATACATATATAAAACCATAAATAAAGTAGTTTATGTTATTTCGGATTTATATCTTAAGTGAATAAATTAAGCACATTGAAACTAAAAATATAGCAGTTTATATACATCTCATCTCAATGAAACACATACTGATGCATGGAAAATTTTGAGTATTTTACTTTACTCTCGGGGGGTTGTTGCTCTTTTGTGTTCCAAATAAATGCAATGTATTTATCGAAGGGTCTTATAACTTAGCGGTATCTCATATTATATAACTAGTATGTTTGATCAAAACACCTAAAAAATGATTATCTTCTCTACTTGTCTTACTTATGAAGGCAACGTAATCCCTTCGGAAATTTTATTAGAACATCTAGTGACTTTAGTAATTTAGTAACTTGGTGGTACAAGGATGTGGGTAGTTCAATGTTTGATTTTGGGTATATACTTGGAGAGAAATAATTGTAGAAGAAGTAAACTAAATATGTTACATACATACCAATATTTTCTTGTTGCAGATTTGTAGCTTTTGGTAGGAGTAACGTAGGACTTGAGGTCAAAAAAGGACACGAGCAGCTTGTAAATATACCATGCATAGAACAAGCAAATCATAAAATTTTATATTTTCTATCTCTTTCCCCCAAAACCGCGCATCGATACTCTTGTTCTACATATAATTTTCAACTTTCAATATTTGGCTCACTCTTTGTATATAACCAATTCTCTTTAATACGTCTTACTATCATTCAGTCACTACTTATGACAAACCTAAACATGCTTACAATCATCTTTTGTATAATCTACTAAAACTTAATCAAAATTATACTATAAATTCTTAACAAAATTATATTTGCATTTTTATCTTCAGGATAAGTTCGTCGTCACATTTCTCAAAAGGAACAGTTAACATCAATCCCGCCAAAGCGGGTATTAGCATTTCTCGAAAGAAACATATTTCATACAAAAAAACATGAATTACATACATTACGTCAAGATGTGTCTTTTGTACAAGTTCTTGCCTAGTTGCTTTTTTTAAAAACTAAGTTTTCATTCCCACATGGATCAAAGAAACAACATCTTGGCACTTTATATACATTGGGGTATATAGTTCATACATGTTGAAATAAGTATATGGTTGTGGGTTTGGTATACATCTTCTGTTGAGAAAAACAGAGGATCTATATGTGAGCCTACAATAAGTATGACTTCTCAACTTTTTTTATTTCAAATTTTTATTTTCTTGAATAGTAACCGATTGTAACATTTCTTTAATCAAGTTTTATTTTCTTGAATAGTAACCGATTGTAACATTTCTTTAATCAAGATTGAATGCATGGCCAATTTCTCTAAAGCCTTCATTGACATAACAATATTGCAAGATTTGAACGATACTAACAAGTACAACAAAAAACAAACTTTAAAAGGTGTATATTTATAAAAATAATTTTTCTTAACATGATTCAAATCTACTTTTTAAAATGATCCGGAGAAAAAATCTAAAAACATATCAAGAAACCATAAAATTATTATATCAAGAAACCTATAACTCAAAAGTATTTTTTACCGAAAATTTTAATTACAGGTATTTACCGCCGGAACTTGCAGTTAAAGCTAGTATATCACAAAGTACAATAATATTTCCGGCGTATATAATATTATAAACAAACATTCCATATTTTAAAATAGATACATAAACGCGTTTAAACCTTAGCAAATTACAAAAGACCGACATAAAGAAGTCTATATATTAATAAAAACGACGATATCACAAACCATCTAGCTATTCATTCACTCTTTCCTTTTTACAATCATCCAAATTCATACTTGAATCGAACTTAATGGATATTGTAATGCATGAAGGCTACATACGTATTCTTGATAGATACGACGCGATATGTTTGCAATACTAATCCCGCCAGAGCGAGGCTGGCGGGTACGAAAATTTCTCAAAAGAAACATAAATCATACAAAAAGAACATGGATAGTATGCATCATGCCAAGATTTGTCTTTGGTACACCTTTTTGCCAACTAGTTATTATTATTATTATTATTTTTAAAAACTAAGTTTTCAATCCCACATAAATCAAAAAAGTAAATTCTTGCTAGCTTATATACCGTGGAGTATAAGTCCCATGTAAGTAGAAATAATTATATTGTTGTTGGTGCAATATATATTCAAGTTATTCAAATATAAATAATATGCATTACGGCAAGATGTGTCTTTGGCACAACTTTTGCCTATAGTTACCTTTTAAAAAAAACTAAGTTTTCAATCCCACATGGATAAAAGGAATAAATTCATGCTACCTTATATACATTAGGGTATATGGTTCATGCATGTTGAAATAAGTATATTGTTGTTTGGTTAGTTAAATGTTTATGTATAAGTGAATATACATAAACAAATAGCTAGAAAAACAGCATAATTATAAGTTCTCAACTTTTTTCATTTTCATGTTATTAAAATTAATATTCCGTATTTGAAATATAAAATTTTGATTTCTTTCTTTCATCTTTTTCTTTTTTGTGCACAACAGCCCCAGGTCTTATCACCTTTTGTGATTTGGAACATTAAAGAGTTAAGCATACATATATAAAACCATAAATAAAGTAGTTTATGTTATTTTAGGATTTATATCTTACGTGAATAAATTAAGCACATTGAAACTAAAAAATATAGCAGTTTATATACATCTCATCTCAATGAAACACGTACTCATGCATGGCCAATTTTGAGTATTTTAGTTTACTCTCGAGGGGTTGTTGCTCTTTGTGTTCCAAATAAATGCAATGTATTTATCAAACGGTCATATATATAACTTAGCGGTATCTCATATTATATAACTAGTATGTTTGATCAAAACACCTAAAAAATAATTATCTTTTCTACTTGTCTTACTTATGAAGGCACCGTAATACCTTCGAAAATTTTATAAGAACATCTAGTGAATGTTTGATTTTGGGTATGCTTAGAGAGAAATGACTATAGAAGAAGAAAACTAAATATGTTACATACTTGTCAACTTTTTTTTCTTTACAAATTTGTAGCTTTTTAGTACTTGAAGTCAAAATATTATACGAGCACCTCATAAACATACCATACATTGAACAAGCAAATTATAAAATTGTATATTTGCCTATTTATTTCCCCCAAAACCGCGTATGGATGCTCTTGTTCTACATATTGAACACAATTTTCTTAGACGAACTTTACGCAACCAACACTACTACAAAAGCAGGCTAATGCAACGAAATTTTGCAACGGTAAATTTTTGTTGCAAATTTGCAACTGTAATGCAACGGATTACCAACCGAATTGCAACGACAAAGAAAATGGTTGCAAATCCGTTGCAAAATTTAAACTAATTTCTTTTAAAATTTGAAACGGAAAAGCAACCGTAGACGAAATTTAAATCGAAAAGAAATTATCATTTGTCTCTGTTGCAATTCGGTTACAAATTTTCATAATTTGCAACGGAATACCAACCGAAAACAAAATTTAAATCTAAAAAAATTATCATTTGTTTTCAGTTGCAATTCGGTTGCAAATTTTCGACATTTGCAACGGAATAGCAACGGAAAACGAAAATTAAATCTAAAACAAATTATCACTTATTTTGTAGTTGCAATTTTGACAAAAAATATGAATTTGAACGAAATAGCAATGAAAAACATAATTTAAATATAAAATAATTGATCATTTCTTTCCGTTGCAATTCCAATACAAATTTCAAAATGATGATATCAATGACTTACTTCACTAAGCTAGTAACATCTCGAAATGATGATAAGTTAGTAACATCTCGAAATGATGATATCAATGATCGAGTTACTTCACTAAGCGGATTCCCTTTTAACAAATAAGAATAACAAATCACCTTAGACGACTCACCATCATTGTTTCTTGGTCGAAATAGTGTTTATACAATGCTTACCGAAAAGTCATGTAGTTTACCTTGTATGTCTTGACGATGGGGGAAATTCCCATTGCTTTGGTCTCATGTGTAATTTATTTTTAATCGCGTGTCTACAATAATTTAATATTCAATACTTTACTTTAGCTCGTTTATGTATGTTTGTTCACTTTTAGCTCGTTTATGTTAATTTGTGCCCCGATAATTGAAGACATATAATCTCACTTTTTTTAACAAACCAACATGTACAAACATATCACCTTGTCAAGCTTTTGTATTAGTCTGTTTCTTTAGCCAAGTCAAAAACCAAATACCCCATTAAATGGGTATTCGGCCGACCCATAACCAACGATCGCTAATATAAGTTTATATGTTATATTATGCACACATAACCAACAATTTTCTACTCTTTGGATGTATAACGTTGAGAGATCTCAATTGTAATCAGCTCGTACCACCTTCAACTGATATCAAATTGTATATGCCACGTGTTGTGAGCTTTCTGACACACCCAAGTTATGGCCGACACACGAACGATACACGACCAATGTCATTTTTCATGGCACGAAACCAATAATTAAGGTGACACCACTTGTCATTCTTGTCTATGGATGTATGCGAAGATCTCAAATGTAACTGATTCGTCGTACCTAAAGGGATTGAGTGCAATCGAACAATAATTTTCACAATGGGTATTCAAAGAGATGTTGATGGGTCACACATGTATATACAAAACAGACAATGTGAATATAATCTCACTTTTTTTTAACAAACCAACATGTACAAACATATCACCTTGTCAAGCTTTTGTATTAGTTTGTTTCTTTACCCAAGTCAAAAACCAAATACCCCATTAAATTAACCAACGATCGCTAATATAAGTTTATATGTTATATTATGCACACATAACCAACAATTGTCTACTCTTTGGATGTATAACGTTGAGAGATCTCAATTGTAATCGGCTCTTACCACCTTCAACTGATACCATATGCCACGTGTTGTGAGCTTTCTGACACACCCAAGTTATGGTAATTTACACACCACTTAACGATACACGACCAATGTCATTTTTCATGACACGAACCCAATAATTAAGGTGACACCACTTGTCATTCTTGTCTATGGATGTATGACAATAAGATCTCAAATGTAACACTGGACTGTCATCTAAAGGATTGAGTGCAATCGAACAATAATTTTCACAATGGGTATTTAAAGAGATGTTGATGGGTCACACATGTATATACTAAATAGACAAAATGATCAGTTTATACTTGGATCGACTCGTGACCGAAATAATAAAGGGTTATGCTACGTGAAAAAAGTTATTAAAGTTTTTCAAAAATTTGTCCTAAATTATTATTGTTTCATTTTGTTCACTCAGTTTACTGAACTCTGGGAAGCATGCACTTCGATAAATTTAGTGTTAGTTCGAAGTAACGTGAACGTGATATTTTTGAAAAGTTCAAGAACTGAGTGAACATATTGTCAAAGTTTAGTAACCCTGAATGTATATTTTATAAGTTCAAGAACTTGAGTAACAAAGTTTCAAAGTTCAAAGAACTGATGAACAGAATGAAACTATAATAACTTAAGACAAATTTTTGGAAAACTTTAGTAACTTTCATGTACTATAACCCATAATAAAAAGTTAGGACCGGACCGATCGGTGCTTTGGTCCTCGGTCGGTCCGATCGATTTGCTCGGCCCTAATTAGATTTCAGAATTGTAGGAGATATTTTAAGCTTTATATTTTTATAATTTTTTTCTATAATTTAAAGATACAATTTTTTATTTTGATAAATATGATATTGTATTATTTTATTATACTTTCTATAGTAAATTTTTTGAACACTACCCGGTGTAATTCTCGTCTTCGCTTGTCGTGTCACATGGCACCTTCGTCTTGACATTTTGCACCCCTAATTCTATGTTTCCATTTATATCCGAATCTAGGGGTGAGCATACGACCCGAGCGGACCGGACCGACCGTCGGACCGACCGAGACCGGACCGGACCGACCACACCCGGTCCGGTCCGCGGTCTCAGCTTTTAGGCTAATTCGGTCCTCGGTCTGGACCAAAACTGACGAATTTGACCTTGTTGGACCGGACCGTCCAGGACCGACCACATTCGATCCGGTCTCGGTCTAAGATTTTTGCCGAAATCGGGTCTCGGTCCGGTCCGGTTTTTAAACCGTGCACACCCCTATCATACAAATTTATTTTGTCCCAAAATTATTAAATTTTTTCACAAAAAACTCAAAATTTACTTCCCCCCAATCTTTTGATTATTTCCCCCTTAAAAATTTGAGCGAAAATTCGTTTACAGAAAAGGATATATAAATTTCTTTTTCTAAAACCCTACTTCAGTCCATCCTTTACAGCCGCCTCTCACAAATAAATCTCATTTTCACAAATAGATCTCATTCTTCCTCCTTATGCATCGTCGACTCCAATCAGCTTACTAATGTTCGATTTGTTTTTATCTGCTTAAGTGTTTTCGAAAACCCCCATTTTCTTCTTCTTTAAATTAGTTTTGTCATGAAGAAGCTTATGCCTTTTCTTAATTTGTATTTCATTGTAGTTTACAGAGGTCGCGGCGCTGTTTAACCTCATGGATATCCAATGGTTCAGTGACTTATGTTTGGTATATTCTAATTATCTAATTACTAAGGCCTTTCTCTTTTAATTAGTTTTTTAATGTAGTGATATTCTGGTCAGTAAATGGATACTATGAAGTTGGTTTTGGGGGTTTACATGTCTTCTTGGTTGATTTAGACAATTAGTGTTTTTTTTGTTTTTGTATACGTGTGGACTCATTGCTGTGAAGTGCCCAAAATGGACTTATCTCTTATAAATGGTTGATTTGGTCCCAAAGTAAATCAATGGAACTTTATCTTTGACTAGTGGTTGTGTTTGTTTGTGAGTGTCACACTAACGTATTCAGTAGCAACTGGGCTTTGTGACCTTTTTTGTAGTAGCTTGAATTGCTTATGATTACTAATAACTCATGTATTAAGTTCCAATATCAAAGTAACTACGACATACTAGTAAATCATAAATAACATATTTCTTAGATGTCATTACATTCATGACCACATTGATCTTGTTATTATTTTTTTTAATCAAATTACTTATTTTTCATATGATTCTTAAGTCATAATTATATCCGCGACGTTTGATTCATAACACCCCTAGTTGTTGGCCATGCCCACTTTGATAGAAAAAGTTCGCAGTCGTCCCCGTAAGAATGTTGGATCCCTGATCTGTGTACATGTTTGTGATTATTAAGTTTATATTGTTCTCTTTTATTAATCATTGCTGTTTTATTTGCAGGCCATCACAAAAGAATCTCTTTTGCCTGCAGAGGTACAAGTTACAAGAGTTATTGTAACTTTCTTTTCCCACCGTGCTTGATGCAGTGGCGGAGCTTCAAGATAATTTATGGGAGGGCAATCAAAGTAGTTCATGTATATTAAGAGGGCCAAAATTATAATTATATGAATTTAACATAAAAATAGAAAGCAAAGTACACTACAAATATTTTTCTTAGGGGGGCCACCACCCTCCTCAAGCTCCATTAAGCTCCGCCCTTGGCTTGATGCATACTAATTATTTTTACTACTTTCAGTTTTTGTAGAGGAAAATTTTATGCAGAGTTATGGAATCACAGTCGTTAAGGGAACACCACTCATGGACGCCGCTTACACAATATCACTGGGATATTGAAATGCTATTTGCGGTCCTTGAGTACAAGGGTAAAGCTTGCTTGTTGGAAGAAGCATGTATAGCTGTCTTTGGACTCAAAATCTTGGTTTGCCACTATCATCTTCTATGATGGCGTGTGGCATATGCACACAGGACATTCCCGCTAGTATGATGACAAAAATGGACTGCAGACATTGCTTTTGTAACAACTGTAAGTGCACATATCTTGTCATGATTGGCATGTTTTTTGTATATTGTAGAGAGAATGTACAAGGAGGCGATAAAACTATTCAACCTTTTCCATTATAACGACCAACTGCTTGAAATACTTGATATGTGTTCTGGTGGATGAAAATGAGTGTCATGCTCATTTTGATACTTAAATAAGAACAATTATCTATGATATAAAAATGATATGAGTACTCCCAGTATTCCTTTTTTAGAACCGTGAAGTTATACTTGAAATTTTGATCCTCAAATAACAATCCCAGCTTAAGTTAATATATTTAGAGTTATAATCACAACTTGTTTTGTGGGAGGTAGCTAAGTCTATCCAAATTGCTCATTTGTTTGGCAGCTAAGTTGCTTAACATGTATCTTTTCTGAAGATTAGTCCTAATATATGCAGGATGTAACTGTATGCTTCAAGGCCTTTTCTCTATATCTTATGGGTTAGCAAGAATGAAAGCTCAAGAAAGATGTATCTTAGATTCAAATTCTATATTTGCTCTAAAGGTATACCTAAGTACTTGTGAATGTTTATTCTTTAAATTTGCTTAAAAAGTTGGATGAATGTTGATTTTGGTATGTCATTCATCAAGTAGCTGCTTGGAAAGAGTTGAGGACGTTAGCATGTGAAGCGCCCAAAAAAGGCAGTTGGAATAACAAGAAGCTTCAATAGTTGCAGAGATAGAGATACAAGAATTCCAATTACCCAACTAGTTATATGATGTTGTTGACATCAATAACTTGTATATTTTGTTGCTAGATTTTAGATATCAACTTTTTAGACATTTTGTTATCGTTCAAATCTTGGATTGGTGCGTAGATTTATGGATATTGAAATATATTGAATTTATTAGTTTTTTTTATATTGTGTTAATATTTTTATTATTGCGACATAGTGTTTTTTTTTTCTTTTTTTTTTACTGTTTTTTTATTTTTATTTATTAAATGGCTTTTAACTGCTGTAAAAATTGGTTTTATCAAAAGTTACCATTGCAAAACCCGTAGCAAAATATAACCATTGCAAATTATGTGTTGATGCAAAAAAAAAATTCGTTGCAAAATTGTGGGAAAATGTTTTCGTTGCAAAAAAAGTCTTTAGTTCCAATGAATTATCTTTTGTTGCAAACGGTTGCAAAAGTTTTATGTTTGTTGACCCGGTTGTAATTTAAATTTTGCATGGAGCCTTTTGTATAGTCGGAACTGTTGCATTTTCTTGAAATAGCCTTTTGCAACGGATTTGCATCGTATTTGGACGGTTGCATTAGGCCAGTTTTGTTGTAGTGCAATATGATAGAATTTTCAACTTTCAAAAGTTGACTCACTCTTTATATTTAACCAAATTTCTTTAATACATCTCTCTATCTTTCACTCAGTACTTATGACAAACCTAAACATGGTCGCAATCAACTAGTACATATGTAATAAAACTTAATCAAAATTATACTATACATTCAACAAAATTATATGTACATATTCACTTCAAAATTATATGTACATTTTCACTTTAGGATAAGTTTGGCATCACATTTCTCGCAAGAAACAACACCACCACCAATTCTATCAAAGCGGGTATGAGAATTTCTCCCAAGAAATATAATTCATACAAAAAAACATGAATTACATACGTTACGTCAAGATGTGTCTTTTTTCCAACTTTTTGGCTAGTTGCTTTTCTTGAAAAAACTAGTTTTCAATCCCACATTGATTAAAAAAAAAACATCTTGGCACCTTATATACACTGGGGTATACGGTTCCCACATGTTGATATAAGTGTAATGTTGTGGATTCAATACATGTTTAAGTGAGAAAAACTAAGACATCCCACTTAAAGCATGTATTATGTAGTTCTCAACTTTTTTATATTCTCTACAACACAATATGAGTTCACAACTTTTTTATATCTTGATATTATAGTATTAAAGTTTGAACTTTTTCGTATTTTATTAACTATGACTTCTCATCTTTCTTCTTTATTTTCATATTACTACGTTAATAAATATTTAAGTAATAAAAGACACTTTGATTGTATTTTAAGAGGTAATTTCATATTTACCCAGTATAAACATCATAATGTCATATATACTTAGTTTATAAGTGGATAATGCATAATGTCCAATGATTTTGATGCATGTTTGAGGAAATATAGAATTTCGATGTTTTTATTGAAAAAATATGTAATTGACCCTTATTTTATTTTCTTGTATCGTAACCAAAAATAGTTTATCGGATGATGCATACGGATACCCGACTTGAGGAAGCAAGCACCGGCCGGAGTGCCCACGAAGCATATTTATCAATCTCTTCCCTATGTGATGGCTCTCGACATTCGGGTTTTATACCGTAAGTAGATAAATTAAGCACATGAAAAACAAAAATAAAATAGCTTATAAACATCTCATCTCAATGAAACACGTACTAATCAGCATATATATGACCAATTTTGAATATTTTACTTTACTCTCAAGGAGTTGTTGCTCTTTTATGTTCCAAATAAATTCAATGTATTTATCGAAGGACTCGAGTTCTTTTGAGAATCTTGTTGTATTGCAAAGTATCATATAACTTAAGAAACATAATTATGGATTAAGATTAAAAAGAGACGACTCTTTCCATCTTAAAATTATTGTTCACAGATAAAAAAAAAAACATACAATTTAAAAGAAAAAAATGTATTAATTACTGTTGTGATTTTTATGAAAGCCAAAAAAAAAGGGTTTTATCTTTTGACAATTAAATATTGCATTTAAAAAAAATTTAAATATCAATTTTGCTTAAAGGTAAATATAGTAAACTTAAACAACTATAACTATTATTTTAAGTTTAGGACGTAGTAATAGATGAGTTTTTTTATAATGCATTTGTGTTCAAACTTTTGCTATGAATAATTTACAAAGAGGATGATGTCAGCAATAACTTATGCTAATAGTTTAGGACATTAGTTACCCAAATGAATAAATCATATTGGAATATAGGATCGATTAACATGTTTAATTGTTATTTCTAAATGTGTGTCAACATCTTATTGGTAATAGCATATGAACCTACTTCTTCACAAACTAATAAACAACTTTTACATACATTTAGACATAAAATTAATCACATGTTTAGGCCTTTCAATCATTTTCTAAAATCAAATAAGCGGGTCTTCAATTTGTTCTTATATATTAACACTTTGAAAGAGGCCATTGTCAAAAGCTAAATGGTAGATGATAAACAATGTAAACAATACTGCAATTTATTCATACGTAAACAATATTGTAATTTTTCTTCATAAGGTTTAAATCAATGAGGAAATCATGATCACGCACTTATTTGGGTTGGTGATTGACCCTTCTCAAAAAAATCTAGCCCAAACAATGAGCATATATTAATATTCCCGTCAATTTTTAGATAGGAATTGGGATTGAACGCATGGCCTATTTTTCCAAAGCCTTTATTTACATAACAATATTGCAAGATTTGAACAATACCAACAAGTAAAACCAAAAACAAACTTTAAAAGATGTATATTTGTAGAACTAATTTTTCTTAAAATGATACGAATTTTAAAATGATTTGGAGAAAAAAATCCAAAATAAAATAAAATGTTTGGTGATTAGTAGGTGCAAATTTTTATACCGTATTGATTTAGTTAATTGACATTATCTCTTACTCACTTACGACTATATGTCATTGTCAACCAGCTTGACCTCACATATCCATAATACTATACTGCATTCGTATTGCCGCAATATCACGAAAGTAATCTACAATTTTTATATAAGCTGGTTTAGTAGTGCTTATTTTTATTCAAAGCTAAAATTGTCAACACCCGTAAAATTATTATATCAAGAAACATAAAACTAAAAAGTAATTTACTCCGAAAGTTTTAATTACATATACTTACCTGCCAGCACAACGCGCCGATACTCGGGATATATCACAAGATACAATAATATTTCCCAGCATATATTATATTTTAAACAAACATTCCATATTTTAGAATAGATATACATAAACCGACTTAAAGAAGTCTATATATTGGAGTAACAAGAACGACGATATCACAGGCCATCTAACTATTCATTCGATCACTGTTTTCTTTTTACGATCATTCAAATTCGTTTAGTATTCGTACTTGAATCGAACTTAATGGATAATGTGATTGAGAGCTACATATGTATTCTTGATAGATACGACGCGATTTGTATGCAATACCAATCTCGTCCTGATAAAAAAGTTCCAACTTGGGTCCGTCGATGTATCCAAGATATAGAGAGTGCTATCGTGATGATGAGGAGAAGTTATTCACAACAAATCCCTACATATGGTGGCAGCACAACGGGAGATGATATTATTTGTGCGATTTGTATGGATGAATACGATGAAGACGACAAGACGGGGACTTTGGGATGTCAGCATGTGTATCATGCGCAATGCATTAAGAGGTGGTTAATATGTAAGAATAATTGTCCAATGTGTAGGACTTTTGCCAGCATTGTTGTATTTGGATAGTAAATTCTTTTGGTATTGTATGATATATAATCATTTGTTTTACAGTCAGTTTGTAGTTTTGAATTGTTTAGATTAATAGTAATAATATACTTTAACCACATAAAATTGTTACCGAAATATAAGTACACAAAGATATGTAATTTGCTTTGTTTGTTCTCGATCGTATATATGGTATACTATATTTTGAAGTGGCAAACCCAAAAAACACCTCTCTGGTTATGATACTTGATTGCTGATGAAGAACGGAGCCAGATTCGTTTGATGGTACCATTTTCATTCTTTTGCACATTTTCTCATTCTTTGGTTATATAATGGGTGTCTGGATGTGTCGTGAACTTTCGGAGAGAAACCGCGATGAAGAAAAGGCAAGCCGAGATGTGTCGTAACGCAATACCTAGCTTCAAAACTTACCCACTGTAAGATGTGTCTTTGGTACACTTTTTGCTTACCAGTTATTAATTTATTTTTTTTGAAAACTAAGTTTTTAATCCCACATAGATCAAAGAAGCAAGTTCTTGCTAGCTTATATACCATGGAGTATAGGCTTCAATTAATTTGAAAGGATTATATTGTTGTTGGTGCAATATTTATTCAAGTAAATTGACACCTAGATAAATGTTGCATTTTCAACAAGACCATTAGCTTTTAATTTTTTTTCTTTTTTTTTAATTTATTTATTTATTTATTTTTTAACTTTTCATATTGCTACAATAGACTATATTTGAACTAATAAATTACATTTTGATTTTCCTTGTGTCGTAACAACCCTAGCTAAATGTATGTCACCTTTTGTGACTTGGAACATTAATTAAAGGGTTAAGCATATAACCTAAGAATAAAATAGTTCATGCTACTTTTGGGTTTTATAACTTAAGTGAATAAATTAAGCACATTAAAACCAAAAGTAAAATAGTTTATAAACATCTCATTTAAATGAAACACTAACCGGCATGACTAATTTTGAATATTTTACTTTAAAATCGAGGATTGTTGCTCTTTGTGTTTCAAACAAATGAGGTGAGGTAATCGCGCGTTGTAGTAGTTTTTGGCTTTTAGTTTTTATGCTATATGTGTTTTCATTATTTGTGTTGTATAAATTATGTGCAAGGCTTAAGTTTTTTTTTTTTTTTCATTATATGTGTTTTGTCGTATGTGTGTTTGTTCACATGTTAGAGCTCTTCACATCGGTAGGCCAAAACCATATCAACATTGGGATGGATTTATGTGTAATCAATAGCTCTTCTCATCACTATATTTTTTATTTAAAAATATTGCGTGATATTCGACATATATTTAACGAATAAAGTTTGTTTTGTTAAAAGTCGTAAATATCAAAAAGTCCAGGGTAGTTTTTGTATCGTACATGCGTCAAAAACATATCAGTATTGGACTCGCTTTGTTTGTAATGCATAGCTATTCGCAACAATATGTTTTTTCATTAATAATTCGCTACGTATCTGTCACATATATGACGAATAAAGTTTATTATATTAAAAAGTCGTAAATAATTTATATAATTTAAACTTTTATCCTTATAGTTTATTTACTATTTCCGTGCTAATTTTTAAAGTTGTTAGATAGTTTAAGGGTGTGTTTTGAAAGTTTTTTTTATTATTATTTTTTTAAATATATATTAAACTTCATCATTTTTTATAAAATTATACGCGAGTCAAAAGCATATCAATATTGAGCTCGTTTTGTTCGCAATATAGAGTTCTCGGCATCGATATATTTTTTATTAAATAATTCGCTAGATATTTATTACATATTTGATAAATAAAGTATGTTAGGTTAAAATTTTGTAAATATAAAAAAGTCTTGGGGTTTGTTTTCTAAAGCGTCGCATAGTTCGGGTGTACTTTTGCCATTTTCTAAAACTCGTCGAAACGACATCGTTTCGAGATTGTTTTATTCTTTCTTTTTGCACCAAATTGTTGTTTCATTCTTTGGCATCATTTTCTTTTGTGTGCGGCTAAATGGTGTCGTTTCCTTCCATGTTTAAGTATATTTATAAATGCAATGGTCTCATAACTCAGTGGTATCTCATATTATGTGTAAAGAAGAATTGCATATGTATTCTTTCAAAGAGGACAAAATACATAAAAAGGTTTTCGACTTACGTTTCATATTTAACTGAGGCAGTTAACTTAATTTTTGACAATTTTAAGTATTAAAGTATCAAAGATGATTAAAATTATACAATGTAGAGGCTTCCTTCAAAATTTGTGGTTACTCCATTCGTGTCATATTTCTTGTTTGATACATTTAGACATGGCAGAGGCAAAGCCTGGCTACCTGTAGCACTTACCACATATGGGTTAGTTAGGTTAGGTGAAATAGAGGTATCTTAGAATGGGAACCACATTGCATTCAAATAAGAAGAAAGAAAAACATCATAAAGATTAAGGAAACAAGTGAAAACAGATCTCAAAATCTTGCTTTAATGGAGTCTATATGGTTTTGTTGTTGACACAGAAGATGACCCAAAACCCAATGTCTTAATTTTGTACTTAAAGGCTTGCTTTTATTTGTTGTTATATTTTAACCCTCATACTTTCATAAATTGTCAAAACTGCACACATATCTATATTATAATTATTGAACTTTTTGAAATGTCACATATGGTTTTGATAAAATAAAGAGATGTTGCAACTATCTAATCTTACAAAAACTAGCTCGATAATTCTTCTAGAAAAAGTAAATATGTACCAACTTTTAAATAAGAAAAAATAGAAGTTAGTCATGAATTTAAGTATTCATGTGATCGTTAAATTCAACTTTAAGTGGCATGAATTGAACTTTGATACTGGTTAAATTCGACTACAAGTTTGAATAATGTTATATGTCAAAGTGAAGATGTTAAAGTTTTATAATAGGTAATGACTTTCTACCGTTAAAATAAAAGGCGACGACCTTCTAAACAATTGTTTATTGTCGTATATTAGAAGAAAAGGTAGCATAAGGTATTAGCAACAAATGATTTAATCATGAATTCTAATGAGCCATAAATAACTGAAGAGGCTGATGTAAAAACAATAATTGAAGAAGTTGATATAAAACTTTAAATACTTATTACTTGATACATAAGTACATAACATTTGTTTTTCCATTTCATTAGCAAACTTGTGTTAGATTAGACCTTACCCGACTGACATATCAACTTGAAAATTTCATCGACACGACTAGATCAAAGAACCACGTCAGTTTTATAGCGCGGTAATTTTTTTGTGCCACACATGTTTAATATTCCTGGATTCGCCACTGCATTTAGACTTCAACCTATACAGTTTATTGATTATTCTCTTTTTGTATAATTTTTGGTTAATACATTATACAAACATTTTTCTATCCATATCTGTTACTACATTTTTACCCATCAAACTATTACTAGTACCAGTT
The DNA here is from genome assembly GCA_910596185.1 of Chrysanthemum makinoi. Taxonomy (NCBI): domain Eukaryota; kingdom Viridiplantae; phylum Streptophyta; class Magnoliopsida; order Asterales; family Asteraceae; genus Chrysanthemum; species Chrysanthemum makinoi. Next base: position 334,806,767 of record OU343221.1, read on the forward strand.
TACTTGCCCAATATTAGATGCAAAACCAATGTTATTAAATTTAATACCAACCAAAATACCAAAGTGGATAGCGAAAATACTGCCAACACAAAGTAAAATATAACATGGTAAAGCTAAACTACTTTCGTGTTCATCAAACTTCACAAGAATCAGTTGATGAAAACACAAAATAACTAACAATGACTAGTAAAAACTATTACCACGTTCATCAAAACATCTACAATTTTGGTTTGTTTTATGTCCTTCGTTGAATTAACAGAGATTTAGGTTTATATCAGTTTGTACTTTGGGTTTCAAAGAAAGGGATTTGAAGTATATGACTAATAATACGAAGTTAAAACATGTCAAAAAAATGATAACCAACTAGAAGATTATGCGAAGGTAAATTTTCCCAAATTTGAAAAATATTTATACTTCAATACCTTAAATTGACTACAATTGTAGTTTGTTTTGTGAGAATGAAAACATCGCGAGAATCTATTCAATTGAACATGATGAATCGTATTGCTATATTGCATACAAAAAATGTGATTACACACTTGAGGAGTATCTAGCGAACACCAAGGCTCCAAAGGCAGAGTTACTAAGTTTATTGAGAGGAGGCATTAGAGGCATGTCGCATTTGAACAAAAGATTAATTAATCACGGGAATATACGACCATGCAATATATGGATAAAAAAAGGTGATGGTAGCCTTGTATCCAAAATTTGTGGCCTGGATAGTTGCGCAGATGAAAGAAGGCGATGATAGCATATCAGATATGCATGCTTTAGCTTTTATTTTGCTAGCTTCCATAACTTATGATACAGATTTGGTAAGCCTAAACCCCAAAGACCAGGAAGTGAGAATCAACAGTCTGTTAACCGAACTTCTCACTACAGATTTTGAAGCTTATGACCTTATTAGTAAATTGTTGAAGTACAAATTATACCCGAGGCTTACCTTCAAGTCAGTCTACCTTCACACTCTATCCTTTTAAGATCCCAACCTTCCCACTCGATGTCCAACAGATGGTTGTTTGTATTTCGCGTTATCTTCAACAGGTGGAAGACGTCACCCTTGTATTTTCCGTTCTTCATCTTCTCAAACCATATATGATCAATATCCTCTGTCCAGTTTGTTTTAAAAAGTAAACTTCTCAAAGAGTTTACGTCTTTCCTTAGCGAAGAAAATAATGTCACACATAATTATTTCATGTATACTAGGTCATACTTTCTCGGACAACCAACATTGTAAGCAACTAAAGGAAGGACATAAAAGTTTAAGTGGACAAGGTATGGGTGTCATTGGTGCGCCAACCATACTGGCCAACATGCCAAACTTGTGCCAAATGCATCCTTTTGTATTTTGAGCCACTGCAATAGCTCAAGCCAAATGCAATCGTTTGTGTGTGTGTGTGTCATTTTTTTATTTTTTTTTTGGTATTGTAAGTGAGTGGTATATTTGGTGGAGTGTTTTGTGGGACCTACAGGTGATGTTAGTGGCGTGTTATGAGGGAATGGTGTTTTAGTTATTGATGTGTTATTGGGAGGTGTATGATGTAGCGCTGATGTGGCATACCAATAACGTGTTATCCGTCATTGCCATACCTTGTGCTCGAAGCAAGTGAGCACATACAAACAAATAAAATCAATTTGAAAACCGTTTACATAATAAAACAAAACCCCAAGTGGAGACTTTTGCATTTCAAAAAAATCAAATCATTCCTTATGAAACAATATCTATTTATTTTATTTTATTTTTCTAAATATATATTTAATTAAAAAAACCCTAAATACTTCTATATTTGGCCAAAATTTATAAAAATTCGTTTTTATACGTATTCTCATTAGAAATTGTGTAAAAAACTATATGTGTCAAAAACATAATAGAAAAAACTTTAAAGAAGGCGAAGTCACTCCACAAACACCTTATGGGTTAAAGTAAAAATTGAAACAAACAAAACCACCATTCAGAAATCTCCAAAACCCTGATATCATCTAAGAAATTCTAACCCTAATTGACAAAATCCAATCGGATTTGTCAAAAGAAATTAAATCAATCAAAAGTGTTAAATTTAATCTTCTCATTGGCCATCCGGCACCCGACCACCACCATTTACGCACCAATTTTGATATTAAACGACGGTTTATCTCAATTTGAAAGAAATCGAAACCTTATAAACCTCTTATTTTTTGGTTAGTCAAAGGTATTATTTTGTTTTAAAATTTCAGCTAATACCACCAACTAATGTATATTAAGATTAGTTTTTTTTTTTTTTTTTTTTGGTAATTGAGTTGTGGGTTTATGTTTTTTGTACTTTTATTGATGATTAAGATGTATTCGATATCAAGTAGTAGTTAAAGATTGAATATTTATATGTTTTTGTTGTTTGGTTTTGTGAGATTTGGGTCATTGTTAATTTATGCAACCAGAAGAATCTCGAAAAAAAATGGTAAGGCAAGAAAAGTTTGAATGAAAGTACAAATGATTTGAGATGTGTTGGTTCAAATGAGGCATGGCCCATATTATATATATATACAAGATTAGTGATGATAAAGTGTATGGTAACTTGCAGTCAATTAAGTATCGTTGCCCATATTTATACTAATTCTTAATACCTATAAAGTTTCTACGTTATTCATAAACGAAATCTCATAGAACTTTTTAAATATAATGTAGATAGTTTGGTGATTCTTTAAAATAAGTAAGTGAACACATACAAACAAATAAAATCAATTTGAAAGCCTATTGTTGTAAAATGCTATTTTATTAAAGTCGCGTTCAATTAAAATCTTTGTGAAAAAACAATACCGAACGTAAACAAATTTATTATCTATATCTTTTATATAATAAAGGAATCACGTCATTTCAGAGTGATTAATAAAACTTTAGTGGTTTAATTTTTAAAAATTATATAGAGTTAAGTGTAATATTATAAGTCTTTATGTTTTTTAATGACTTTAGATTATAAACAAATACCCCTTATACTTTATATCTTAAAAAATACAATGTATATTTTGTTTTAAAATAGCAATATATAAATTTGCATAAGATTATAAGTATCAATTTTTTTACTATATACGTTCAACTTATTTATTTAATTTTTAAAATTTTAACCTATGTGGACACGAGTTTACATTTTAAATACGGCTAAATTACTAAAAACGGGAATATAAGTATCAAATTGTAAGCACGAGTCACTTTAATATAAAAATAAATATACGTTATTGTACTTATAACAATGACTTGTGTAATTCTTATTTATTTATATAAGGATATCTAAAAAACATTTTTAAAAAACTTTAAGGAGTATACTTTAACTTTATCAACGCTCATTATGTGCTATTAAACTTGCATCATGTGTACAACATAATATAAGTTGTGAAATTTAAATTACAACATCAACATCTTTGTCAGTTAAATAAAATTAAATCTTGATTTACCTAACAGAAATTTTTACAAATATTTTACCAAATTCTAATGGATATTAATGCATAATGAAAAACACGTGCATAAGTATTAGTTGTACTTATATCACAATTTTCATGGGCAAATTCTTATATTTGTATATACTGAACTAAAATGTTAAAATAAATTTGTTTTATGTATAAACTTCGCGTAACGAAACTTATAACTATATAATTATATACAATTACCTTTAAAGACACAATATTTAATATTAACACGTAATGATTTTTTTTAATCAAAACCCCGTGCATGCACGGGTATTATAACTAGTACTATATATAAAAGATAAAACACTTTTCCATTAAAATTTAATTTAAGTTAACAACTCTACAGGTTTATTGTACAAAATTTTACAATGCTAAAACAAATTAAAGCCATTAATAAAACACTTTTTACATAAAAAAAAAAAACAATTTTAAAACATATGCATATTATACAATTAACTTAAGCACAATTCTTGCATTAAAAGTCACTTAAATAATTAAAACTTAAAATTAAAAAATAAAAGTAATAAATCATATTATACCCACGAAAAAAAAATTACAAAATATTTTTTTTTGCACATATTTATACTCCAACCTCAATTTGTTAAAAAAACTATATGTATATAAAACACGGTTCGATTCAGATAATCACTGATATTTGAAAATATAAACCGAAATCGAATCGCGATTAGAGGGCTTATCCAAAATCTGGTTTTTTCGGATTTGAGTTCCTAGTTATCATTTTTTGCGGTTTTGAATAGAGCTGGTCGGCTCGGTTTGTCCGTTTCATAGATTTTATTTAACACCCGTATCCATAAAACTTAGTTTTATATTTAAATCAAAAAGAAATTTTGAAAGACAAAAAACATTGCTCACTAGAATATTTATTATCATAATTGTACAAGGTTTCAAAAAGCACAAAGCTGTAGTCGGGCGAACCCCTTGTATTAACCATGATTAATCGAATTGGCATTTCTGACAAGTTTTGGTATTTCTGGCAAGTTTTGGACATTTCGGACGAGTTTTAGATATTTCCGGAAAGATTTTCCTTAAAACAAAACATCTTATAATAGATATAAACACTGACCATAAAAGTTTGACCACGGTTGACCGATTTACACTAATCGAAAAGGTTGGTGGCTCAGTAGCGCATAGGCGGCGACTAATAGGCCTTGTAAGCCTTTTTTGCAACCTTGCAATTGTATAATAAAAAACATTGTCATTAGTTAAAGAGTTTGAATACGTCACAAAAAATTTTTGATATCCGTAAATTTATTGTCAAAAAAAATATATAATAAATTAAAATACATGATTCACCGGAAAAAAATATTTCAGGGTACCCGCCTCCGCAACGCGCGGATACCCTAGTAATGTTAAACTTAACCACGAAAATAACAGTCTTTAGTTTAAGTGTTCATCTTTCGAGAAAAAAAAAACTCTGAAAATCTTGATATACACATATTGATGTCGTTTTAAACTTTGGATGAATAAACACAGGCGTGTTAGTTCTAGTTTTGATTAGTGTTAAACAATTCTGATGTGATCATTCGATAATCATTTTTCGTAAAACATGAAAGTGATAATGTAGCATGTTACCTAACATAGAATTTGGTTTCATCTTGGTTTAAGTTCATTATTATTAGTTATTGCTATTAAAGACATTATGTTTTGCTTAAATTTTCATTAAGAAAGAAGTACTTGTTAACCTTTTAACTAACCTATTAGATGAAAGATCCACATTCAGATCGGTACACGTTTTGATGTTTGAATGGGTTGAAGGAAAACACGCGTGTCAAACTCGTCAGAGCGAGGCCGGCGGTTACAAGAATTTCTCAAAAGAAACATAAATCATAAAAAAAGAACATGGATAGCATGCATCACGCCAAGATGTGTCTTTGGTACACCTTTTTGGCTGCTAGTTATTATTTCTTCTATTTTGAAAACTAAGTTTTCAATCCCATATAGATGAAAGAAGCACATTCTTGCTAGCTTATATACCGTGGAGTATAAGATTCATTCAAGTTGAAATAAATATATGTTGCAGTAGCAATAAGACCATGAGTTCTCAACATTTTTTTTTTTCTTTTTAATTTTCTACAATGACTATATTTGAACTAATAAATTACAGTTTAATTTTCTTTGTGTTGTAACAACCCTAGCTAGATTTTGTCACCTTTTGTGACTTGAACAAAATAGTTTATGTTACTTTAGGGTTTTATATCTTAAGTGAATAAATTAAGCACATTAAAACTAAAAATAAAATAATTTATAAACATCTCATCTCAATGAAACAGTTAACCAGCATGACTAATTTTGAATACTTCTCTTTACTATCGAGGATTGTTGCTCTTTGTGAATCAAATAAATCCAATGGTCTGATAAATTAGCGGTATCTCATATCATGCGTGATCGTTTTTTAGTAAAAATAATCGTGGTTTCAACTCCAGCTAAAAATATGAAGATTAATTTTTAATGTCGCCTTAAACCAAAAAGTTGTATATTTTGTAAGATAGTTAGCTGAAATTTAATAGAAATGCCTTTTATTTCTTTTTAAAAGATTTATGTCGTTGAAAATAATCTATGTGAAATAGAATGCTTTCATAGTATATGGATTGAAAACGTTGGGCCATATACATATTTTATTTTATAAAATAGTCCAGCCCACGGACTATTATGTATACCATTTATTTTGTTGTATGATTATTAAAGCCCGGCCCATTAACTATCAAGGTCTCGAGTTCTTTTGAGAATCTTGTTTGCAATGCAAAATACCAAATTAAATAACTTAAGAAACATAATTAAGGATTAAGATTACAGAGAGCTAATATTTAATTATCAATAGATATAATGTTGCTAACTGATGACACAAAAGAAACACCTCTGCCTTAACATCTTAAAAGATGTGGATAGTTCAACATATTTCATATGGAAAAAATGTATTTTATGTTTCGGCCTTTCTACATCATAAGAATTATGCTTTTGGCCATGCCACAATAAAACATTAAGCTCGGCCCTTGTAGTTCAATATTTGATTTTGGGTATACTTAGAAAAAATTGACGGTAGAGGAAGAAAACTAAATAAGTTACATACATGCCAAGTTTTCTTGTTGCAAATTAGTAGCTTTTAGTATGAGTAATGTAGTATCGATGCTCTTGTTGTACATACTTAACCACAAGTTTCTTAGATGAACTTTACCTAACTAATATGATACAATTTTCACCTTTCAATCTATAGCTCACTCTATATATTTATCCAACTGATAAACCTAAACTTGCTTGCACTAATCGATATACTAAAACTTTAATAAGAATCATACTATACCTGCTTAACAAAATTATCTTTACATTTTATCTTAAGGGATAAGTTTGGCTTCAAACTTCTCAAAAGAAACAACAACAACATCATTCTCAACTAAGCGAGATATGAGATTAAAAAAAAAAAAAAAAACCTTATAGAAAAAATATAAATAGTATGCATTACTGCAAAATGCTTCTTTGGTGGAACTTGTTGTCTATAGACTATACTTACCTTTTAAAAAACTAAGTATTCAATCCCACATGGATTAAAGAAGCAAATTCTTGCTACCTTATATACATTAGGGTATATGCTTCATACATGTTGAGATAAGTATATTGGTGTTTGGTTAGCTATATGTCTATGTTTAAGGGAAAAGACATAGATCTACGGTTTAGATCAAGCAACATCCTATGATTTCTCAACTTTTTTTCATTTTCATGTTACTATAATTAATATTTGAGCTAATATTGATTTCTTTTTTCTTGTTCTTTTTTGTGCATAATAACCCCAGGTGTTATCGGTTATCACATATTGTGATTTGGAACATTAAGAGTTAAGCATATTGATATAAACCAAAGAATAAAATAGTTTATGTTATTTGTGAGTTTTATACATTAAGTGGGCAAACTAAGCACGATAAAACAGTTTATAAACATTTCATCTCAATGAAACACGTAATGATTAGCATGACCAATTTTGAGTATTTTACTTTACTCTCGAGGGGTTGTTGATCTTTTGTGTTCCAAATAAATGCAATGTATTTATCAAAGGGTCTTATAACTAAGCAGTATCTCATATTATACAACTAGTATGTTTGATCAAAACACTACAAAAATGATTATCTTTTCGACTTGTCTTACTTATGAATCCATCACAATATCTTCGGAAATTTTATAAGAACATCCGGTTGCTTTAGTAATTAAGTAGCTTGGTAATACAAGGATGTGGGTAGTTGAATGTTTGATTTTGGGTATACTTAGAGAGAAATGACAAAAGAAGAAGAAAACTAAATATGTTACATGCATGTCAACTTTTTTTTGTTACAGATTTGAAGCTTTTTAGTGAAGTCAAAAAATTATACGAGCACCTCATAAACATACCATACATCGAACAAATAAATTATAAAATATTATATTTGCCCATTTCTTTTCCTCAAAACCCCGCGTCGATGCACTTGTTCTAAATATTAAACACAATTTTCTTAAACAAACTTTACGCAACCAATATGATAGAATTTTCAACTTTCAATCTTTGGCTAACTCTTTATACATAACCAATTCTCTTTAATACATCTCACTATCTTTCAATCAGTACTAATGACAAACCCAAAATGCTTGCAATCGAATTTAGTATAGATAGACTAATATGTAATCAAAATTATATTATACATTCTTAACAAAATTATAATTTTATATGCATGATAATTTGACATCACATTTCTCGAAAGAAAAAGCAATAACATCAATCCCGCCAAAGCGGGTATTAGAATCTCCAAAATGAAACATATTTCATACGAAAAAAGAGGAATTATATACATTACATCAAGAATTCAAGATGTGTCTTTTGTACAACTTTTTGCCTAGTATTTTTTTCCCCCTTGAAAAACTATGTTTAATCCCACATCCACATGGATCAAAGACACAACATTTTGACACTTATATACATTGGGGTACATGGTTCACACATGTTGAAATAATATTGTTAGTGGGTTCGAGATGTTTAGTTGAGAAAAACTAAAGATTTGTATCGGGCAAAACAAAATATATATGAGGTCTAAAGTTTTTAATATTTTCATATGTGTGTATTAAACTAGGGCATGTTTGGTAAAGGGTTATATGGGGTAGGGAATGGGAAAGGTAATGAATAATGATGCTTGGTGGAGTATAATGCAATGGCCCATTACCTAATAGTGGGTAATGAGCCATTGCACAATAAATTGGGGGGAATGGTTTTATTTACCTTTGCCTTTCCCCACTATAATCATTATCTTTGCCTTTACCGTTCCCGAATTTGAACCAAGCACACCCTAAGTTTTCAATCCCACATGGATCAAAGTTGTAGCATCTTGGCACTTTATATGCATTGGGATACATGGTTCACTCATGTTGAAATAAGTATATTGTTGTGGGTTTGATATAAGTCTTTAGTTTGAAAAAACCAAAGCCTCATATTAAGCCAACAATATATATACAAGTTCTCAACTTTTTATATTAGAGTATTAAAGTTTGAAGTTGTACATATGGATTGAGATTCTCTTAAGTTAATATAAACATTACCGGTTATGCTCTGTCACAAAAACTGTAAGATCCATTGCGGGATCCGATCATTCTTTTGTTTACTAATTTGAAAGAATCTCTATCCTTTTCATACTTATATAACTATGACTTCTCAACTTTTTTATTATTTTCATTTTGATACAGTATTAAAGTATGAGAATTGATTTGCACACTCAAAGTTTTGATAGAGACACTTTATTTTATGCATAACATAGTTGTACAGTATTTACAGTGTGTTTTGTATACTTATACATTGAGTGTCCCAATAAAAAATAAGAAATGTGCAAATCACCTCCAATAAAATATATACGTGAGTTCTCAACTTTTTTATATATTTTCATATTACAGTATTAAAATTTGAACTTTCTCATATTTTTATAATTAGGACTTCTAAACTTTTTTTATATTTTCATATTACTAAAGTAATAAAGTTTGAACTAATAAAAGACATTTTGATTTTATTTAAAAGGTCAATTCCATATACACCCATTTTGAAGGATATAAAATCAAAAATAAAATAGTTTATTTTTCGGGTTTTATAATGTAACTGGATAAATTAAGCACATTAAAACCAAAAATAAATCAGTTTATAAACATCGCAACTCAATAAAATACGTACTAATTGGCATGACCAATTTTGAATATTTTACTTTATTTAGGAGAGGTTGTTGATCTTTTCTCTTCAAAATAAATGAAATGAATTTATCAAAGGTCTTGTACTTTATTATTATTATTATTATTATTATTATTATTATTATTTTTTTACTAAAAAACATGTGAGATAAATTTCCAATGTTGCCTTTTTAAGAGAAAGATGTATAATTGAAAAGTAGTTAGTTGACTTTTAAAAGAAATCTATGTATTTCTTTATAAATGATTTATGTGAGTGAAAATAATCCATGTGAAATAGAATGTTGTCAAAGTATATGGATTGAAAACGTTGGGCCATGAACCATTATTAATACCATATATTTTGGTTGTACTGCCAAATACCAAATTAAATAACTTAAGAAACATAATTAAGGATTAAGATTAATTAGAGCGACTCTCTCCATTTCATAGTTATATACTGGCATTCTTAGCAAAATTATATTTACATTTTATCTTCAAGATAAGTTTGGCATCACATTTCTTATAAGAAACAATAACAACACCAAAGGTTGGCGGGTACGAGAATTTCTCAAACAAAAACATAAATCATACAAAAAGAACACGGATAGTACGCATCTTGCCAAGATTTGTCATTGGTGCACCTTTTTGCCTACTAGTTATTATTATTTGTATTTTTACTTTAAAACTAAATTTTCAATCTCACATAAAAGCAAATTCTTGCTAGCTTATATACCGTGGAGTATAAGGTACATTTAAGTTAAAATAATTATATTGTTGTTGGTGCAACATATATTTAAGTGGATTGACACTTGGAAATATGTTGTATGGGCAACATGACATTGAGTTCTCAAATTTTTATTTTTATTTTATTTTTTTAAAATTTTTATATTGCTAAATCGACTATATTTGAACTAATAAATTACAGTCTGATTTTCTTTGTGTCGTAACAACCCTAGCTAGATATTGTCACCTTTTGTGACTTGGTACATTAATTAAAGAGTAAGCATATATAAAACCTAAGAATAAAATAGTTTATGTTACTTTTGGGTTTTACATCTTAAGTGAATAAATTAAGCACATTTAAACCAGAAATAAAATAGTTTATAAACATCTCATCGCAATGAAACACTAACCGGCATGACTAATTTTGAATATTTTACTTTTTACTATCGAGGATCGTTGCCAGGCCCGGCTCTTGGCATGTGCAGGCTGTGCAATGGCACAGGGCCTTCATTTTTTGGGGGCCTCCAATTTCTAGATCTTAATGTTAGTATAAACTCATTTTTGTGAATTTCATGTTTAACCCTTCTACTTTATAGTTTAACTTACAGGCCCTAAGTTTAAAGTAATTTCGTTAGTATCACTTTACTAAAAAGTAAAAAACAACCCAAATATTTACAAAAACAATATTTTTTTTGTCTTCACGCATAATATTGCAGTTGTTTGATGTTATAAAAAACAATTTAAAGCTATAATTATATTTCCTGGAATACTATAGTTAACCTTTGAGACTTTTTAGATACTTTTCAAAAGTTTTACAAAAGTTTAATGGATTCTATTTGAAAAAGACACAAGGTATATCCAAATTTGAAAAAAAAAAAAAAAAAAAAAAAAAAAATTACGCAAATTGCTCTAGTATTAACTTAGTCATAGAATCTAATGACACAAGTAAGCAAATTAATTTAACTAAATTTTTTGGTATATATTGTTCAAGGGCCTACAACCTAATACGGCACAGGGCCTCCGAAATTCACGAGACGGCCCTGATCGTTGCTCTTTGTGTTTCAAACAAATGCAATGATCTACTAACTTAACGGTATCTCATATTATGTGTGATAGTTATTAATTAAATAATTGTGAGTTCAAATCCCTCTTAAAACATGTGAGATAAATTTTTGGTGTTGACTTTTAACAAGAAGATGTTTGTTTTGTAAGATAGTTAACATCACAAATGCATTGTATTTCCTTTTTAATGATTTATGTCAGTGAAATCAATTTATATGAAATATGGGTGTTCATTTGTTCGGTTATCGAGTTATTCGATGTATTTGATTCGGTTAATGCGGTTGAATTTTTTTGGGTAAAACTAAAAACTGAACCGAACCGAATATTCAAAAACCGAACCAAATAACCCAAGTTACTTAATGTTAATTATTTATTTATTTAATTATATATATTTTTAGCATAAAAAAATAATGCTTGAAAAATATTATATTTAAATTATGAACGAGCTTATATATTTTTTATATAAATATATATAAAATATACAAATTTATGTGAATTCGGTTTTCGATTCGTTTTCATTTAATTGTGCCAAAATCATATTCGAACCGAAATCAAATAATTATTTCGGTTAAGTTCAGTTTGGATCCAAGTTCGGTTCAATTTTTTTTTTGGTTTGATTTCGATTTTCGATTTTCATGAGTGAAACCTGAATTCTGTACGGCCCTATGAAATAATATTGTCCAAGTATATGGATTTAAAACTTTGGGCCAATGTACATCTTTGATTTGTGAAATACAGTCCGACCCGTAGACTCCCTAATGTATACCATTTATTTTGTTGTATACCACTAAGTTAGTGAACACGACACTAGAGGATAAAACATACACAACATAAAATTCTTTAAATAACAAGCTAAAGCTTTCTTTCTCATCAATAAAAAGATATCAGGTTACATTGTTTTCTAAAACTATTATTTTAATAATACATGATTTAACATTGTTTTTCTATTATGCAGTAATCATTTTTAGCATCAGCATAAATCAACATGAAAGCAATAGGCTTAAATGAGTTAAGCACATATAAAACCTAAGAATAAAATAGTTTATGTTACTTTGGGGTTTTATATCTTATGACAAACCTAGACATGCTTGCAATCATCTTTAGTATAGATATAATAAAACTTAATCAAAACTATATTATACATTCTCAACAAAATTCTCTTTGCATTAAGTTTGGCTTCACACTTTTTAAAAACAAGAAAAACAACAACAACACCATTCTCGCCCGAGATATGAGATTAAAAAAAAAAAAAAAAAAAAAATCATAAAGGAAAAACATTAATAATATGCATTATTGCAAGATGTGTCTTTGGTGGAACCTGTTGCCAATATTTACCTATTAAAAACTAAGTTTTCAATCCCATATGGATCAAGAAACAACAACTTGGCACCTTATATACATAGGGGTATATGGTTCATACATGTTGAAATAAGTATAACGTTGTTTGGTTAGTTATATGTCTTTATTCTATGAATAGACCTAGAGATATAGGTAGTAAAACAACATAACTATGAGTTCTCAACTTTTATTTTATTTTCATGTTACTTTAATTAATATTTGAACTAATAAAATACAGTTTGATTTCTTTTTTCTTTTTCTTTTTTGTGCATAACAACCCCACGTGTTATCACCTTTTGTGATTTGGAACATTAAAGAGTTAAGCATATAGATATAATAACCATACATAAAACAGTTGGGTAATGATATGTACACATAGTATTTTACTTTGCACACATTGAATTAATGAATAAGACAAATAATACCCCATGTAATTTTATGTGTGCAAAGTAAAATTACATGTGTACATATCAATTCCCAAAACAGTTTATGTTATTTCTGGATTTTTCTTTGACTTCACACATCCATAATACTACCAACTACATCCTTTGTATTGCCGTAATATCACCGTAATATCACGAAGGTTTTAGTAGCGCATATTTTTATTCAAAGCTAAAATTTTCAATATCCGTAAAATTATTATATCAAGAAACATAAAACTTAATAGTATTTTTTAAACAAACATTCCATATTTTGAAATAGATACATAAACGCGTGTAAACCTTAGCAAATTACAAAAACCGACTTAAAGAAGTCTATATATTAATAAGAAGAATGATGTCACAAACCATCTAGCTATTCATTCGATCACTCTTTTCCTTTTACAAACATCCAAATTCGTTATTATTCGTACTTGAATCGAACTTAATGGATATTGTAACGCTTGATGGCTACATACGTACTCTTGATAGATACGACGCGATTTGTATGCAATACCAATCCCGTCCAGATAAAAACGTTCCAACTTGGGTCCGTCGATGTATCCAAGATATAGAGAGCGCTATCGTGATGATGAGGAGAAGTTATTCACCACAAATCCCTGCATATGGTGGCAGCACAACGCGAGATGATATTACTTGTGCGATTTGTATGGATGAATACCATGAAGACGACAAGACCGGGACTTTGGGTTGTCAGCATGTGTATCATGCGCAATGCATTAAGAAGTGGTTAATATGTAAGAATAATTGTCCAATGTGTAGGACTTATGTAAGCATTGTTGTATTTGGATAGTAAATGAATATATTTGTTTTACAATCAGTTTGTAGTTTGATCGAATTCTTTAGATTAATTGTACGTAATAATATACTTTAGCTGCATAACATTGCTACCGAAATATAAGTACATAAAGATATGTAATTTGCTTTGCTTGAACTCGTATATATGGTATGCTATATTTTGGAGTGGCGAACCAAAAAACACCTCTGGTTATGATACTTGATTGCGGATGAAGAGCGGAACCAGATTCGTTTGATGGTACCCTTTTTCATGTTTTTGCACATTTTCTCATTCTTTGGTTATATAAGGAATGCGTGGATGTGTCGTAAACTTTCAGAGAGACACCGTGATGAAGCAAAAGCAAGCCGAGATGTGACGTAAATGTAGGAATTACAATTTTGGCTCACCCACACTAAAGCGTTAAGCTCGGCCTTTGTAGTCTAATATATGATTTTGGGTATACTTTGAGAAAATTGAACGTAGAATAAGCTAGAAAACTAAATAAGTTACATACATGCCAATTTTTCGTGTTGCAAATTAGTAGCTTTTAGTATGAATATTGTATTGTTGCTTGTTCTACATATTTAACAACAATTTTCTTAAAGGGGCTTTTGCATATATATCCTCCCGAAAATGCAAAATTGCATATATATCCAAAGCATGCATAAAAACCATTGTAAAATGTGCATAAAAAACTTGTACAAATGATATATATGCAATTATTCACTTTGAGAGGGATATATATGCATTTTTGCCTTTCTTTAAATGAGCTTTACCCAACCAATATTTAACCCACTCTCTCTAATACATTTCACTATCTTTCGGTACTTATGATAAACCTAAACATGCTTGCAATCGACTTTAGTAATAGATATACGAAAACCTAATCAAATTAATCATCTTTGCATTTTATCTTCAAGATAAGTTTGGAATTACATTTCTTGTAAGAAACAATAACAACACCAATCTCGTCAGAGCGAGACCCGGTAAGTACGAGAATTTTTCAAAAAAAACTTAAATCATACAAAAAGAACATGGATAGTGTATATCACGCCAAGATGTGTCTTTGTTACACCTTTTTGCCTACTAGTTATTATTTTTTTCTTTCTTAAACTAAGTTTTCAATCCCACATAGATCAAAGAAGCAAATTCTTGCTAGCTTATATACCGTGGAGTACAAGGTTCATTTAAGTTGAATTAATTATATTGTTCTTAGTGCAATGTATACTTATTTGAATAAACAAATAAATCTATATTGCATTGTCAACAAAACCATGAGTTCTCAACTTTTTCTAAAATTTTCATATTGCTACAATCGACTATATTTGAACTAATAAATTTTGATTTTCTTTGTGTCGTAACTCATAACAACCCTAGCTAGATGTTGTCACCTTTTGTGACTTGGAACATTAATTAAAGATTTAAGCAGATATAAAACCAAAGAATAAAATAGCTTATGTTACTTTTGATTTTTATAACTTAAGTGAATAAATTAATTACATTAAAACCAAATAAAAAATAATTTATAAACATTCATCTCAATGAAACACTAACCATGACTAATTTTGAATATTTTACTTTACTGAGGATTGTTGCTCTGTGTTTGAAAAGACGTATATTTCGTAAGATAGATTGCTGACATATCATAGAAATGCATTGTATTTCTTTTTTTAATAATTTATGCTGGTGAAAATAATATATATGAAATCAATGTTGTCAATATGGGTGTGAAAAAAACCGAAATGACCGAATAAACCGAAAATCGAAACTGAACCGAACTGAAAACAATTGAATCGAACTAATAATCGAACCGAATTTGCTAAAACTGGACCGAACCGAACTACTAATTCGGTTCTTGGGTTGGATATTGGTTTGAGAGTCGAAACCTAAAACCGAATTAATATAGATATATATAAAACCGAGGCACTTTATTTTGCTTACCCATAAATTAATGCTTACCAAGGGACAAATCCCCACAATCCATCTAGTTTGATATAATGGTGGGGATTAACCTAAGATTTAAAAGGGAAACCTAAGTCTATGTTTTTTTTTCTTGTCTTTTGTCTTTCGTATATATCACATATTTTTTTTTTTCTTTTAAATTAACGCTTTTTATTTAATTCACGCTTTTTTTTGTTTTTTTAAATTCGTTTTCTTTTATATTCGCTTTTTATTAATTCACGTTTTCATTCGCCTTTTTCTGCGTTTGTTTCATACGTTTTAGTCCATTTTCATACGTTTTTGTCCGTTTTCATACATTTTCATATGTTTTCGTCCGTTTTCATCAGTTTTCTTTCGCTTTTGTCAATTTTTCATACGTTTCATCCATTTTCAAAAGTGTTTTACGCTTTCATACGTTTCGTCGTTTTCATGCGTATTCGCTACATTCTACGTTTTCGTCCGTTTTCATATGTTTCGACTATCACAAGTGATAGTCATAATATCACTTTTGATATTCGAATATCACTTGTGATTTCGAATATCACTTTGTGATATTTATGAATATCATTTGTGAATTATGGATATCACTTTTGGTATTACGATAATCACTTGTGATTTTCATGTTACGAAACATTAGTTGAAAATCACTTGTAATATTCAGAAAATCCCGGAATATCACTTGTTCATCATCTGGATATCACAGAATATCACTTGTGATATTCAGAATATTATTTGTGAGACTCAGAATATCACTTGTGATATCACAGAATGCCACTTGTGATATTCATAGACATATGAAAACGGCCAAAAACATTTAAAAACCGACGAAAACGTATGAAAACGGACGAATATGTATGAACTCTAAACTAAAATTTGACCATTTTATTTTTGTACGTGGTAAATATAAACTTACATATTTTTATAAGTTTCAAAATAAGCAAATTAAGCTTGTGAAACATAAACCGAAATCACATAAACTCATAAGCAAATAAAATAAGATTTAACAATTACCCCCATACTATGTAGTTGTTATTCAAATTATATATTTGTGATATTCTGAATATCACTTGTGATTTTTTGGATATCACTTTGTGATATACGGATATCACTTGTGATATTATGAATATCAGCCAGATTTTCGGATATCACTTTGTGATATTCGGATATCACTTTGATATTATGAATATCACTTGTGATTTCGGATATCACTTTGTGATTTTGATGTTACAAAACATTAGTTGAAAATCACTTGTGATATTTAGAATATCACAAGTTATATTCTGAATATCACAGAATATCACTTGTGATCATCTGAATATCACAGAATACCACATAATATCACAGAATATCACTAATGATATTCATAAACGTTTGAAAATGTCTGAAAACATTTAAAAACGGATGAAAACGAACGAAAACGTAATAAAATGGACGAATATGTATGAAATAAGATGAAAACGTATGAAAGCGTAAAAACAAGTATGAAAACGGACGAAAACGTATGAAAGCGGCGAAAATGGACAAAACGTATGAATAATGAACAAAACGAAGAAAACCGGCAGAAACGTATGAAACGGCCGAAAACGTAAGAAAATGGATGAATGTGTATGAAAATGGACGAAAACATATGAAAGCGTAAAAACAAGTATGAAACGAGGCGAAAACGGACGAAAACAGACGAAAACGTATGAAAGCGAAAAAAACGCGAATTAAAAAAAACGTGAATAACGTGAATTTAAAAAAAAATCTGAAGAAAAAAAAATAAAAAAAAAATGAAAAAAAAAATAAAAAAACGTGAATTTAAAAAAAACGTGAATTAAAAGAAAAAGACAAAAAAAATGAATAAAAAAGAAAGACAAAAAAACAAGAAAAAAAACATGGACTTAGGTTTATCTATTAAATCTTAGGTTAATCCCCACCATTAGATTAATCTAGATGGATGGTGGGGATTTGTCCCTTGGTATGCACCAAAATAAAGGTAAGCAAATGAAAATTTCTCATAAAAAACCGAATTAATAAAAATGAGACTAATTATATGGCTAAAAGATGTGACAATAAGTTATTAGTTTGTGAATAAGCGGGTCCCTCTCCTGTCACCAATAGGATACTGACACATAGGTTTAGGCATATAATTAGACACACAATTTAGGCATGCCAATCAATGCTCATATATAAATATTATTAAAATATTATTTTAATATAAAAAAATATACTTGAAATATATTTAATTTTCTTTTTTTGCTAAATATCTATATAATTATTATTTTATTAAAAATTAAAAGTGAAATTCGGGTTATTCGGGTCAACCCAAAAACCGAACTGAATTCAAATTCGGTTTTCGGTTTGGTTCGGTTGAATTCTATTCGGTTCGATTAGGTTTTTGGGCGACAATTTTTTTAACTGAACTAATCAAACCGAATGATGGCAACAACCCGATAAACCCGAACCAATCAACACCCTAGTTGTCAAATCAAAGTATATAGATTGAAAACGTTGGGCCATGTACATCTTTGATTTGTGAAATACAATTCGGCCCATGTACCACTATGATACCATTTATTTTGTTGTATGAATACTAAAGCCCGACCCATAAACTACGACTCAAGTTCTTCTGAGAATCTTCTTGTATTTGTGATTCAATTTTGGATCCTGGCATTGGAGAGTGTTTTGTAAAAAAAAATGTGACAAATTTTTGGATGGAATAATTGTGTTTGAGATTCTATAGAAAAACTATTCGAAAAACTGATAAATAAGTATTATTTAAGGCGGGTAAAATCACAAGAGTAAGATATTTGGTTAGACTTTACAACTAAAACTTTATCTGTAACTACTCAAATTCTATAACTAGTATGTATGTTTGATAAAAACACTCAAAAATATTATCTTTTCGACTTGTGTTACTTATGAAGCCATCGTAATACCTTCCGAAATTTTATAAGAACATTTGGTGGCTTTAGTAATTAAGTAACTTGGTAATACAACTTGTATTATACAAGGGATGTGGGTTGTTGAATGTTTGATTTGGCTATGCTTAGTTATAGAAGAAGAAAACTAAATATGTTACATTTTTTTGAACGCAAAAATTATAAAAACACAAAAACTAGCAAGGCGCTAGAAAATTACAAAGGAGTTTTCAGCCAATCTTGCCAACTTAACAAATTGGCGCGTCTACATTTTAACCAAGAAAAAGAATATAAACGAATATAATCGAACATGTCACTTTTCCTCATAGGCTGAGAAATAAAAATGACACTATTCCGAAGCTTCCAAATATACCAACATGTAGTCGCAAGTATCACGTACATCCTCTCCTGTTTTTCTGAAGCTCTTGCCAAACCATCAATCCATGCTAACCAAGATGATACGGAATTTAACTGAGAAGAAGAAATTCCACACCATACACGAACTCTCCTCCGGACCTCGGATGCTCTCTCCGTAGGGAGAATAAATGATCTTTAGTCTCAGCTGCTTTCGAACATAACGGGCACAAAATAGAATCAATATCAAAGCTACGCCTCGATAAATTGAATCTATGAGGAAGACAATCCAGAGCGAGTCTCCACATAAACACGTTAATCCTCCTTGGAAGAAACTTGGACCATCTGGTGCGAGTGTTCAAAATCGGGAGACTTAATCGATCGATATGTTTACGTGTTTCCCCAACAGTAAATGTACCATTGTTACCTAGCTTCCATTGCCATGAATCCTCATCCGAAGTTAACTGAACATGTTGAATCTCGGCCATTAAAGCAGTGAACCTATCTCCAATTCTTCCACCCTGAAACTCTCTTCTCCATTGCCAATTCCATCGATTATTAGACCACGATCGGATACATAGCAATCTTCATTAGCATCTAGGCGGTATAATCTATTATATCTCTGACAAAGCGCACTATCCCCAAGCCAAACATCCTTCCAGAACCTCACCTTCGAGCCACATCCTAGTTTGATGCGGATAGAATTGTTTGGAATAACATTACTGTTATGTAAATCATGGATAGTAGAAACCACATTAGCCCAAGTACCATGCAAAGAACGCTGAGCATTAATTAATCCCCCTCCCTCTCCATGAATTGCTTTTATCAGAGATACCCATAATGAGTTCGTTTCGTTCATAAACCTCCATCTCCACTTTTGAAGAAGAGCTAAGTTAAACGATTTTAAACTGCCGATTCCTAAACCTCCATGAGCCTTGGGAGCCAAAACGTGAGCCCATTTGATCCAAGCAGTTTTTCGTTTTTCAATATCTCCACCCAAAAGAATGTAGCTCTTAGCTTCTCAAGTAATTTATTGACCGTCTCGGGAACTTTAAATATAGACATGTAATAAATACGCCCATACCTCCCAACACCGATTTGATTAAAGTTAACCGACCACCACTCGATAGTAAATTAAGCCTTCCAAGATGAGAGTTTATTTATGAAACGATCCACCAAGGTATTCCAATTCGAGACTTGATTCATATTCGCTCCAATTGGTAAACCTAAATACTTAAATGGAAGATAACCCGAGAACATCCGAGAAGTGGCCATCGTAACAACTTCTTCCACTAAAACTCCTACACCGTATACATTAGATTTTTGAATATTAATTTTGAGACCGATCTTTGTATAAAATACATTGAGAATCCGAATGATATTATCCATGTCTTCTCTACTCCATTCTGAGATTATGACTACGTCGTCAGCATAAAATAAGTGTGAGAGTTTGAAACATGTGATGCCTACATTTACACCTTTAATCAACGAGCTGATGAGCATCTTTCAAAGCTACATGAAGACCCTCCATAACGAGAATAAATAGAAAGGGGATAAAGGGTCCCCTTGTCTCAATCCTCTCTTAACAGAGAATTCTTTTGTAGGGCTACCATTAACAAGAATGGATGTCCTAGCCGATTGTAGACACCTTCTTATCCGCCTCTCCATTTGTCACTAAAGCCAAAATGAATTAAAACGTAATCAAGATATGACCAACTCACCGAATCATAGGCTTTCTCGAAATCCACCTTGAAGATCAGCAACTTCTTGTTTTTCTTTTTATACCACTCAATTACCTCACTTAACATAAGAGGACCATCGAGAATTTGGCGCCCGGAAATGAAAGCTGATTGTTTATAACTCACAATTTTATCGACAACTTTCGCTAGGCGTTTAGCAAGAAGTTTAGCCAGAATTTTGTATTGTAAACCAATCAGCGATATGGGACGATAATCTTTAATAAGAAGAGGATTGTGTACCTTGGGAATTAATGTGATGAAAGCCGAATTAGACCCCACGGGCATTTGGCAGAAGCAAGAAATGAGGACACGAACTCCATGACATCATCTTTCAAAAAATCCTAATACGTTTTTAAAAACAAGAACGAAAACCCGTCTGGACCAGAGGCTTTACTACTCCGACAATCCCAAACCGCATTCTTTATTTCCCAGAGATGTGTCTTTATCTAGCGTAACCGATCCAAGTCGAAAAGACGAGAGAAATTTGGAATATCAAGTGAAAAACGACATTAGATTCATGGTCTTGGAATTTATGTTTATAAAAATCGAAGAAAGCTTGTTTCACTTGAACAGGATCAGTGCACCATACACCTTCAATCAACACTCCTTTCACCATTTGTTGTCTTCTTCTTTGATTAATCAACCCACGAAAATATTTCGTATTTTCGTCCCCTTCAATATCCCATTGAGTATGAGCCTTTTGTGCAAGGTCCATCCCCGCAATACGATCAAAATCTTCACATTCTTGCATTAGTTTTAAACGTTCCTCCCTATCTAGATCCGTAGCGGCATTCGTATCCAATTTTTGATCTAATTCATTTACACGGTTTCTAATACCTTGATCATGCGATATGTTCCCACTGTTTGGTGGCTTGAAACCATTCTTTGATCCTCACTTTCAACAACTTGAGTCTATCTTTAAACTGAGCTCCTGTGGTTACTGAAGATGTAGATGAGTGTGTTAAAGCTTCTTTCATCATAGTATCAAACTCAGGGCGGATAAGCCACGAGTGAAAGAACTTGAACGGATAGGGACCATAGTCAGTTTTCTCAACATGAAGGATAATAGGATTATGATCCGATTTACCTCTTTCCAAAACGGTTGCCTTAAAATCAGGAATCTCATTTAAGATATCATTCGACATTAGGAATCGATCAAGCTTGCTCATCTTGGTACCCGACTTATTCATCCATGTATATCTTCTCCCACCCATCGGAACTTCAACTAGATTTGTCTCATCAATGAAAGAATTAAAACACTCAGCATCAGAACGAGAAAATAAAGAGCCAAATCTCTCAGATTCGTTCCTTACTTCATTAAGATCACCAAATAACAAATACTTCCCAGAATGATTCAGAATAAAAAGCAAGTAGGTATTCCACAATAACACTTTTTCTTGAGTATCTTGTGGACCATACACATTAATCATAAAGAAAGTATCATCCGAGCTCGTCCACTTACCTTCCACAATAAGGTAATGATCATCGCACCATATATTAGACTTAATAAACATAGCCGGATCCCAAATGGAAATAATTCCTCCCGATCTACCTCTAGCCAAGCTACACGCGTAATCGAAAGAATAATTCCCCCACATACTCTTTAAACGAAATAGTTCAAGACGAGTCATCTTTGATTCTTGAACTCCAAGAAAATGCACATTTTTCGAATAACACAACTCCTTGACCCAATTTCTTTTATAACGTTTCTTAGTGCCTCTAATATTGATGGACAATATATTCATTGATCGCGATTAAACACACCTGATCCATTAAGTAAACGTTTAAGACTTTTTTGACACCCTCGAACATCATATCCCAGCGCACTCCCAATGTCAATTATACGAGACATCTCATGAATCATAGAAATACCCCTAACACCTTTTTTCTATATTTGGCAAATGTCGTAGAGCACTTACTAGTATTGGAGTATTCGCAGCTGTGTTGATCATGTGTATCCCGCTTCTGCTTCTTAAGAAACTCAAATCCCGGTGGGCAGCTAGGATCCGTCTCTACTTCATAACTTTTACCCTCTTGATCACCGTCTACGTGAAAGGCTTTTTCCTCAACCTCTTTCTCTTGTTGATTCTTCTCCACTCCATAGGTAACTTTTTCCTCAACCTCTATCTCTTGTTGTTTCTCCTCTGTACTTACTTCTACCGATCTGCCAATTTCATTGACATTGTCATCACATAAAGACTCTTCTTCTTCTTCTATGGCATCACCTTTCTCCTCGTTATCACTAGCGGCTTCCTCTGACACGACATCGTCTCAATTTGAATGCTCCAAGTAGCTATCTCATTGACACGTACCATATATTCTTCCCCATTAATAACCACCTGTACATTTTCAGAGATAGAAGTCTTTTGTTTTGTGGCTATACACACTCTACCAATGCCCAAAGATGAATCTTGATCAATTTCAAAGAACATGAATTTACCACTACGTTGCCACTCTTTTTAAGCGTTTGAACCCCATGCACATAATGGTAGTCCCGAAATCTCAATCCATATCATCCGTTCATCAATAACAAAATTTTGGGACACACTTTTTATTTAAGAAAACACATTGTTCATAGCCACGTTATTTCTAAATGCATTACATGAGGCCGCATCCTGAAATTGGATCCAAAGCCACAAGTGTCACAATTCGCAATTTCCGGTCATTTCTCATATTTCACATTCATCATTTCATAACGATTTGTACATGGTTTTGCATTTTCATTAAACGTTATTTTCTTATTAAATAAACGTTATCACGTAAACATTATTTTTGAACAATTGACTCGATACTTCCAAAAATTATTCCAATATATTTTAATACTCATATTAAGATTTTAAAAATGTTATTATTAGTTTACCCAGTGTTTTAAATCTATTTCGTATATAAATTGTTATATTTATATAAATTATGACGTTTTCTTAAAATTCAACCCGATAAATAATTATTCACTCCACTCTTTCAAGAAATGTATTTTTATAATTTTGATGACCTCAATATATTTTATCTTGACCCGTGAAATTTATTTTATCTAACGCTACCTTAAATATTCAAATGTGTATACAACTTACTAATCTTACTCAAAAATACTACAAATTTCTTCCATTCAAGTAACTTTCAATAGCTTTACTTCTATTACATTTATACTTTTACATAATAAAAGAATACATATATATATATTTACATATATGTACATGCATTATTAAATACATGATCTAGCTAGATTTTCAAGATCTTTTCATTCATATAAGTCTACACTCCAACTAGTACACATTCATCCAATTATTCAAAGTATTAGTCAAGTGTTTCTCTTCTCCTTCTTCACCTATATCCGGCCATCCATAAGCATCAAGGGAATCTCACCAAATTTTTCTCAAGTTCAAGTTGTAACAATCTAGTAACACTCTTTGTTTAGGTTTTGAAATAAAAACCTAGGGTGTTTAGGATCAATCCTTGGTTCACTAAACCTCATCAAGCAACTTGTAAGCCTAAAACTTCATCTCTTACTTTTCATATATATTTCATACATTTCATGAAGCCCTCATGATCATATTTGCATTGTTGTGATTTTATTCATTATCATCCAAGATTATCACCCATATGTGTTATATAAATATTTTTAACAAGTATGTACTAGTTAGAAGTTTATAAAAGTGAGTGGTTTGAAAAATGATTTATCAAAGTAAGTTTTGATCTTTTACTAGTAAAGGTTTGATGTGGTTTATGCTTAATTATATGTTATAAGTAGTCACATAAACCTCAAAAATGGTATTTTTATCTATTATGGTTCGACTAGTATTTTATTTTTAGTAGGATTGGCGAAGAGTAGATTAAGGGATTTTTGTGGTGAAGTTGTGGTTAAACAAGTAGATAAAAATGGTAATTTTAAAATAAGCCGGAGGCTGTCAAATTTATAATTTTTCGAAAAGTTAGTCATTTTATAAGTTTTATTAAAGTTTTAGAAAATAGATTTTTAGTTATGAACGTGGCTTTTTGAACGGACTAAAACGGAGTTATAACGAAAAATATACGTGGTTTCCAAGTTACGATTAAAAACTATAATTTTCCTGGAAACTTTACATGCAGTCCGAATTTGTAACTGGCCAAACAGTGGCCTTAAACTTTCTGTGAAGTCTCGAAGTTTAAAATATATAGTACTCTTCATTATTCGCGTGGATATAAAGAACTTGAAAACGGACTTAAACGAGTGATTTATGGTTAACCGAACTTTGAGTCAAAAACGTGCTGAAAACACTATTCACAGCTTTTGTAAGCTGTCAGGATTTTTAATCAAGATTTTTGAGGGCCTAAACGGCTTTCGGGGAAACGGATCTAAAAACGAGTTACTTTTCCTATGTATATATTATGTCAAGTCCGATGTAAACTGATTTTGCAATTACAAAAACCATTACGTAGTTTTAACTATATTTTCACCATTATCTCAAAAGTATTTATTTTCGACATGAAACCGTCGCATATTCAAGTAACAATATTTTTATATAACTAGTTTTCAAGTAGCATATTGGGTGATACGTTTTCAAATCATGCATTCACGACAACATATCATAACTCAAGTCATAACATCATAACTCATTACATATCATAACATTCATTCTAGGTTGCGGATAGTTTCCGAGTCTCACTTTCGTGCACTTCATTTTGTTAGCATATCCATCATACCAGGTGAGTTCATACCCCGCTTTTTACTCGTTTAAATTCTTACAAACTATTTGGGGAAGATACATGCTTAAATACTTGTTTCACTCTTGCGAATACTCAAAACATTTATTTATACAATTGTGTTACAATATACTTCTTATACACTTTGGACATTATGTGTGGTTTATTGCGATATGTGCCTTAATGTGCTAAACTAGTTTTCAATTATGCATCAATATACAAACTTTAGCAATCGGTTAACTCCTCCGCGGGAGCCGGCAGAGAGGTATTGATAGTACTATCGGTGACGCCCCCACCTTGGGTCCTTGATGACGTGACCTTGGGTGAATATAATCTGTATTCAAGTTATTCAAGGCAATAACAACAAACAAGTTAGACTTCGCGTGAGGTTCCAGTTGGCTGATTCTTTGCATTAAGTTTATGTATATATCGTATGCACTATGTCCCTACTTACAAACAAGATTGACAATTACATATTATGGCAATGGATTGTAAACACACAGGTTGCAAGTTTTGTATGGGCGGAACTTGGAACTGAGTGGATTTACACGGCCTTTGCTGCATCAGCATTTCTTATAGACTTTTTCAAATAATTTTCAACAAACTTATGAACTCACCAACCATTGTGTTGACACTTTTTAGCATGTTTATCTCAGGTTTTAAGGTGATAGCATTTCATGGAACTTTTGGGTCGCATGGCATATACATTGGATTGTGCTTTTAACAATTACCATTCGACATGTTTTGTAAACTCTTTGTGTATTATCAAACTTTGGGATTGCTTGTGTGTTGTAAACTTTAACTTATTTATCGAATGGTAAACTTTTCAAAACGTCTCATTATAGAGGTCGTTTTCTGTATCCATACTTTGTGCTATGACGTTATACCCCAATGACACTATCGTTCCGCTGCGGTATTTTGGGGGTGTGACAGATTGGTACCAGAGCCTTGGTTATAGAGAACTAGGTTGCATTTTAGTTCCTAGACTATAACCGCTCTCACGTCGATCCTTTCTTTTCCTATCACCTTACACACTTTTCGTGCGCATATGTTTTCTTAAGTATTTCTTCTAGAACCACCTCATTAGATAAAGTAGTTTCCTGGTACCAATAGGGGAGTCCCAAAATCTAGTTGGGTCATCAAAGATATGGAGCTCAGTAATAAGCACTTATCTAACTTGATCTCGTGACAGTTCTTGTTTGATGAGATGCGAGATCGAGCTAAATAAGTGTTACTATAAAGCTGGATAGATTTGATGATTTTGCCCGAGGATGGGAGTTCTCTTGAGGATACTTTGGGAACTGCTGGCGACCAAACCTCATCGTGACTTTAGCACCTAACGGAATTTCCTATACACTAAGTGCGACTCTTCCTAGATACCTACCCTACATCCCTCCTTCATGTTTAGAATCTGGATGATAGACGGCTACCTATTTAAGTAACACCAATCGCCGAGACATGTATGCTTGGTGGTATGCACACGTGTGGAATGAAGCAATTATAATTATGGTGGCCAACATAATTATAAATGCGTCACAACACATGTGGACATATGCGACACGCATACGTTAGATCGGTGTGGACACCTTAGGAACCAATTTGTGGCGTGGTATTATGTTTGAGGACGTTAAGTATAGACACTGGGAATTCAACGGTTCTTTCCCTTGCAGAGATAATGGCACCAAAGAGAGTAACACAATTTATGACTGCCGAGGTGTGTGCGGTACCAAGGGGTGGAATGACAGCTGACGTGGAGGTAGAGGAGGTGGTAGCGACATGGGTAACAATGACAACAACTGGCGGGGAAATCCTGATTTTTGCGCCATCATCGCCTCAACAACTTCAAATCTTGCTTCCCACTATTATCACACAAGTTGGAAATCATATGAATAACTCGGGAAATCACGGGAACGGAAATGGCGACAACAATGTAGCTGGCAAGTACAACAACAACAACACCAACAACAACAACAACAGAATTGGATGCACATATAAGGAATTTTCAGCATGCAAACCGTGGAGTTTGATGGTATAGGAGGTGCTTTGGCGTATACTCGATGGGTAGAAAAGACAGAGGCAGTGATCGACATCAGCAATTGTGCCAACATCAGAGGTGAAGTATGCTGCTTGCTTGCTATCAGGGAAGGCATTGACATGGTGGAACACACATCTACAGGCTAGGGGCGAGAGGAGCTATAGGTATGACATGGGACGAATTAAGGCGTTATTGAAAGAGGAGTACGCCGGACAATGAAATGCAGAAATTGGAAGATGAATTTTATCACCACGCTATGATAGGGGCTGGTCACGCAGCCTACACTGACCGATTTCATGAGTTAGCCAGATTAGTTCCTCATATGGTTACCCCTGAATCCAAGAGAATCGCGAGGTACATATATGGTCTCGTGCCTGAAATCCGTGGAACTGTAAAAACAACTGAGCCGTCTACAATACAAAGTGCGATACTGAGGGCAGGAACCTTGACAGACGAGATGGTTAGAAATGGTACGTTGAAGAGCAGTGACAAGAGGAAGGAAGCGAGGGTCAAATAAGCAGATGGAGGTGTGGTAGCAGACAACAAAAGGGCAAGATTTTTGTGGAACTGGTACTGAACAAAGAGAGTATGCGGGTACACATCCCAAATGTGCTAAATGTGCTTATCATCACCCGAAGACCAAGTCCTGCCGCTTGTGTACAAATTGCAATCGATACGGCCATTTCAAGGAGCAGTGTAAAAGGAATAATCAAAGGACTTGCTTTGAATGTAACAGCCCGAATCACATCCGGAAAGATTGTCCTCAGTTGAATAAGCCGCCAATACAAGCTCATCTAGCTATGGCAATTGAAGGAAATAACCCGAACCCTGTACTCAATATTAGTCCACCTCGAGGTCGAGCATTCTATATAGGGACCGAGGAAGCCCGCAATGCGTAACTGGTACGTTTTCCCTAGACCATTAAGTGATCCACCATATTATTCAGATTCAGTGAGTCTCCTTAGATAAGAAACTAGACCGTAAGTTTTGACATAAACACTTTGACCATACACTTGATTTCTCGAAACCTAAGGGTAGAACTTTATGTATCATCGATTGAATCGCGAGGACGCGATTCTTCTATCAGGGGAAGAATGTCACAATTCGCAATTTCCGGTCATTTCTCATATTTCACATTCATCATTTCATAACGATTTGTACATGGTTTTGCATTTTCATTAAACGTTATTTTCTTATTAAATAAACGTTATCACGTAAACATTATTTTTGAACAATTGACTCGATACTTCCAAAAATTATTCCAATATATTTTAATACTCATATTAAGATTTTAAAAATGTTATTATTAGTTTACCCAGTGTTTTAAATCTATTTCGTATATAAATTGTTATATTTATATAAATTATGACGTTTTCTTAAAATTCAACCCGATAAATAATTATTCACTCCACTCTTTCAAGAAATGTATTTTTATAATTTTGATGACCTCAATATATTTTATCTTGACCCGTGAAATTTATTTTATCTAACGCTACCTTAAATATTCAAATGTGTATACAACTTACTAATCTTACTCAAAAATACTACAAATTTCTTCCATTCAAGTAACTTTCAATAGCTTTACTTCTATTACATTTATACTTTTACATATAAAAGAATAAATATATATATATTTACATATATGTACATGCATTATTAAATACATGATCTAGCTAGATTTTCAAGATCTTTTCATTCATATAAGTCTACACTCCAACTAGTACACATTCATCCAATTATTCAAAGTATTAGTCAAGTGTTTCTCTTCTCCTTCTTCACCTATATCCGGCCATCCATAAGCATCAAGGGAATCTCACCAAATTTTTCTCAAGTTCAAGTTGTAACAATCTAGTAACACTCTTTGTTTAGGTTTTGAAATAAAAACCTAGGGTGTTTAGGATCAATCCTTGGTTCACTAAACCTCATCAAGCAACTTGTAAGCCTAAAACTTCATCTCTTACTTTTCATATATATTTCATACATTTCATGAAGCCCTCATGATCATATTTGCATTGTTGTGATTTTATTCATTATCATCCAAGATTATCACCCATATGTGTTATATAAATATTTTTAACAAGTATGTACTAGTTAGAAGTTTATAAAAGTGAGTGGTTTGAAAAATGATTTATCAAAGTAAGTTTTGATCTTTTACTAGTAAAGGTTTGATGTGGTTTATGCTTAATTATATGTTATAAGTAGTCACATAAACCTCAAAAATGGTATTTTTATCTATTATGGTTCGACTAGTATTTTATTTTTAGTAGGATTGGCGAAGAGTAGATTAAGGGATTTTTGTGGTGAAGTTGTGGTTAAACAAGTAGATAAAAATGGTAAGTTTAAAATAAGCGCGGAGCGCGTGAAATTTATAATTTTTCCGAAAAGTTAGTCATTTTATAAGTTTTATTAAAGTTTTAGAAAATAGATTTTTAGTTATGAACGTGGTCTTTTGAACGGACTAAAACGGAGTTATAACGAAAAATATACGTGGTTTCCAAGTTACGATTAAAAACTATAATTTTCCGGAAACTTTTACATGCAGTCCGAATTTGTAACTGGCCAAACAGTGGCCTTAAACTTTCTGTGAAGTCTCCGAAGTTTAAAAATATATTAGTACTCTTCATTACCTTCGCGTGGATATAAAGAACTTGAAAAACGGACTTAAAACGAGTGATTTATGGTTAACCGAACTTTGAGTCAAAAACGTGCTGAAAACACTATTCACAGCTTTTGTAAGCTGTCAGGATTTTTAATCAAGATTTTGAGGGCCTAAACGGACGTTTCGGGGGAAACGGATCTTAAAAACGAGTTACTTTTCCTATGTATATATTATGTCAAGTCCGATGTAAACTGATTTTGCAATTACAAAAACCATTACGTAGTTTTAACTATATTTTCACCATTATCTCAAAAGTATTTATTTTCGACATGAAACCGTCGCATATTCAAGTAACAATATTTTTATATAACTAGTTTTCAAGTAGCATATTGGGTGATACGTTTTCAAATCATGCATTCACGACAACATATCATAACTCAAGTCATAACATCATAACTCATTACATATCATAACATTCATTCTAGGTTGCGGATAGTTTCCGAGTCTCACTTTCGTGCACTTCATTTTGTTAGCATATCCATCATACCAGGTGAGTTCATACCCCGCTTTTTACTCGTTTAAATTCTTACAAACTATTTGGGGGAGATACATGCTTAAATACTTGTTTCACTCTTGCGAATACTCAAACCATTTATACAATTGTGTTACAATATACTTCTTATACACTTTGGACATTATGTGTGGTTTATTGCGATATGTGCCTTAATGTGCTAAACTAGTTTTCAATTATGCATCAACATACAAACTTTAGCAACTGGTTAACTCCTGCGGGAGCCGGCAGAGAGGTATTGATAGTACTATCGGGCTGACGCCCCCACCCTTGGGTCCTTGATGACGTGACCTTGGGTGAATATAATCTGTATTCAAGTTATTCAAGGCAATAACAACAAACAAGTTAGACTTCGCGTTGAGGTTCGTTGGCTGTGATTCTTTGCATTAAGTTTATGTATATATCGTATGCACCTATGTCCTACTTACAAACAAGATTGACAATTACATATTATGGCAATGGATTGTTAAAAACACAGGTTGCAAGTTTTGTATGGGCGGAACTTGGAACGAGTGGATTTACCACGCCTTTGCTGCATCAGCATTTCTTATAGACTTTTTCAAATAATTTTCAACAAACTTATGAACTCACCAACCATTGTGTTGACACTTTTTAGCATGTTTATCTCAGGTTTTAAGGTGATAGCATTTCATGGAGCTTTTGGGTCGCATGGCATACATTGGAGTTTTGTGCTTTTAACAATTACCATTCGACATGTTTTGTAAACTCTTTGTGTATTATCAAACTTTGGGATTGCTTGTGTGTTGTAAACTTTAACTTATTTATCGAATGGTAAACTTTTCAAAACGTCTCATTATAGAGGTCGTTTTCTGTATCCATACTTTGTGCTATGACGTTATACCCCAATGACACTATCGTTCCGCTGCGGTATTTTGGGGGTGTGACAACAAGCCTCCAATATAATGCACTTTTATCTGAGTAAAACCTTCACTTCGACAAAGTCGATACACCGCATTCATTGTTCCTACTTCCCGGACTTTCACTAAAGCAACCTTCGTGGATTCTTCCACTTTGATCAAATCACTATCACTCATTGTAACATGCCTTGATTCACCTCGCGGTTGATCATAGGAATTCCTATTATCTTTTCCATGCACAACAGAGGCAAAAGATTTAGCTCCAAATATGTTTGCAGATAAATTATTTACGTTAGGATCAATTGGAGTCGGACCCCTACTACGAGGGTGATTGGTATCTTCTGCCCCTTTACGCGACTGAGTCCTGTTGAATCTCGCAACTGCTGCGAAAAGATGGAAACTTTCAATCCATATGTTTGCTAGACGTTTCGCAAACTCTTCAGCATTCACAATTCCCAAGAATCGTACAAATCCAAATCGTTTTCCCATTTTTGAAGGCTTCGATGCAATATAGGCATCCACTATTCTTCCATACGGTTCACACACCTGCCACAATCGTTTAGCATCAACGTGATTAGGAAAGTTCGTAACATAGAATGACTTTGCAATTCTCTCAACGTCCTTTGAATAGGGATTATCAATAGGTTTCTTCTGTTGATTATGACGTCCGTTAAGCACCCAAGTCCATTGGTCGTCCTTTATCGAATTAGAATTAGAAATCACCATACCCTCCCAGCCCACCCCGACGATAACTGAAGATTTTTTTCCAGCTCCTATTAGTTAAAATTGAGTTAGGGGAAATGATGGATTGGTGATTTAGAAAGAGGGTTTAGAAGGAATTAAAATTTAATGCATTGAAAGTGGGGTAATTATGGTGTAGCAGAAGGTGTTGCTGAAGAAGGTCATGGTATCCTTTGATAGGTTACATGTAGCTTTTTAGTATTTGAATTCAAAAACGATACGAGCACCTCATAAACAAACAATACATCAAACAAGCAAATCATAAAAAATTTTATTTGCCTATTTCTTTCCCTCAAAACCGCGCATGGATGCTCTTGTTCTTTTGAAAAACTAAGGGTCCGTTTGGTTTGTAGAAGGGTTTAAGATTTGGATTTAGATTTGGATTTGTATTTGGATTTAAGTTTAGATTTGATATTAAATGATGAGAGAGAAAAATGTAATTACTTAAAATATTATATGTTTTATATATTAATATAAGAGTAAAAGACAAAAAATTATATCATAAAATATAATTAGGACTCACTTGTTTGTACTAAAAGACAAACTAATTATTAAATAAAGATACTTATTGCAATGTTGGCATCTCAGTCGGGATTTCTACAAGCCAGATTTTCATCTTTCATCCCCAATGAAGGGACCCACAAACACTTATCAAACACCAACTTTTTACCATCACTCCTAAACCCTTGTTACAATACGTCAACCAAACGGGCCCTAAGTTTTCAATCCCACATAGGTCAAAGAAACAACATCTTGGCACCTATATACAACTGTGTTATATGGTTCACACATGTTGAAATAAGTATATTGTTGTGGGTTTGATACATGTCTTTGTAAGAAAAATCTTACAAAGACATTGTTCTTCGCCATAACATAGTATGACGTCTCAACTTTTTATATTTTCATATTACTACAATAATAAAGTTTGAACCAATAAAAGACTTTATATTTTCATATTACTACAATAATAAAGTTTGAACCAATAAAAGACAGGTTGACTTTATTTTATTTTCTTTTATCGTAAC
The DNA here is from genome assembly GCA_910596185.1 of Chrysanthemum makinoi. Lineage (NCBI taxonomy): Eukaryota > Viridiplantae > Streptophyta > Magnoliopsida > Asterales > Asteraceae > Chrysanthemum > Chrysanthemum makinoi. The sequence goes on from OU343221.1 coordinate 334,840,195, forward strand.
AACCCTACATTTTGTCACATTTCGTGATTTGCAACATTTAAAGGATATAAAATCAAATGAAATAGTTTATGTTTTCAGGTTTTATATCTTAAGTGGCCAAATTAACCACATTTAAACCAAAAATAAACCGTTTGTGAACATCTCATCTCAATGAAACATGTACTGATCAGCAAAACCAATTTTGAGTATTTTACTTTATTCTCGAGGGGTTTTTGCTCTATTCTGTTTCAAATAAATGCTATGTATTTATCAAACGTCTTGTAACTTAACGGTATCTCATATTGTATTTAATCGGTCTTCAATTAAATAATTGCGGATACATGTCCTCAAAACATGTGAGATGACTTTGTCAACCATGTATGTTATAAAAGCATACCTCAATATTTGTCTTACTAGGATAACACAGATCCTATAAAATACTACTCAAAAAGCGGATAAATAGCAGTTATTTAAGGCGGTAATAATATACTTGGTTAGACTTTACAACTTAAAGTTTACCTATTTATCATTAAGAGGTAGTAAGATCTTCTTTCAAGTCTTGTTGGGCAAAAGTTTTAAACTTTTTAACGCATCTAAACAGGGGAAAATAAAAACCCCTCTTAATTGTCAAAAGCTTTTAACAATTTGGATTTATAGGCTATTAAGAAGTATTAAATGATTTTATTAAGAAAACAGATACAACCCAATTCTCTTTAACACGTCTTTCTATCTTCTAGTTAGTACTTATGATAAAGCTAAACTTGTTTGCCATAATTGATATACTAATACTTCAATCAACATTATACTATCTTAAATTCGAAACAAAGTTAGCTTTGAATTTTATCTTTAGGATAAGTTTGGCTGGACACTTCTCAAAAGAAACAACAACACCGCCATTCTTGTCATAGCGAGATATGAGATTTAAAAAAAAAAAAAAAAAAAGACATAAACCATATAGGAAAAAACATAAATAATATGCATTACTGTAAGATGTGTCTTTGGTGGAACTTTTTGCCTATTGTTACTTTTGTAAAAAAAATAAGAACACAAGCCCACATGGATCAAAGAAACAAATTATTACTACGTTATATACAATAGGGTATATGGTTCATACATGTTGAAATAAGTATATTGTTGTTTGGTTAGCTATATGTTTATGTTTAAGTGAATAAATATTTAGGTGTAGCTAGCAAATCAACATAACTATGAGTTCTCAACTTTTTTTATTATCATGTTATTAACTTTTACTAAATTTGATATATATTATATATATATATATATATATATATATATATATATATATATATTATATATATATATATATATAGTATCTATCTTTTTTTAAACAACTTACATAGGGGTGAGCATCAGACCGAAACCGACCCATCCCGAAACCGACTTGCTGAAAAACCCAAACCGAATTCCGACCCGAAACTACTCGGGTTTACTCGGGTCTGTTCCGGACGAGTCGGTTTCGGTCTTCTCGGTTTTCTTTGTGTTTTCTCGGTTTTCTTTGTCCCGACCGAGTCCCAACCCGACCCGAGTCCCGACTAAGTGGAATGTATTTTACACTCTCGAGGGGTTGTTGTTGTTTTGTGTTCCAAATAAATGCAATGTATTTATCAAAAGGTATTATATCTTTAGCGTATCTCATATTATATAACAGATCAAAACACTAAAACATGATTATCTTTTTGACTTGTCTTACTTATGAAGCCACCGTAATACCTTCGAAACTTTTATAAGAACATCTAGTGATTTTAGTAATTAAGTAACTTAGTAACACAAGGATGTGGGTAGTTGAATGTTTGATTTTGGGTATACTTAGAGAGAAATGACTATAGAAGAAGAAAACTAAATATGTTGCATACTTGTCAACTTTTTTTGTTACAGATTTGTAGCTTTTTAGTACTTGAAGTCAAAAAATTATACGAGCACCTCATAAACATACCATACATCGAACAAGCAAATCATAAAATTTTATATTTGCCAATTTCTTTCCTTCAAAACCGCGCATCGATGCACTTGTTCTACATATTAAACACAATTTTCTTAGACGAACTTTACGCAACCAATATGATAGAATTTTCAACTTCAAAGTTGACTCACCCTTTATATTTATTTAATTTCTTTAATAAATCTCATTATCTTTCACTGAGTACTTATGAGAAACCTAAACATGGTTGCAATCAACTTTAGTACATATATAACAGAACTTAATCAAAATTATAATATACATTCAACAAAATTATATGTACATATTCACTTCAAACTTATATGTACATTTTCACTTTAGGATAAGTTTGGCATCACATTTCTCGCAAACAACACCACCACCAATTCTATCAAAGCGGGTATGAGAATTTCTCCCAATAAATATAATTCATACAAAAAAACATGAATTACATACATTACGTCAAGATGTGTCTTTTGTACAAATTTTTGGCTAGTTGCTTTTCTTGAAAAAACTAGTTTTCAATACCACATTGATCAAAAAACAACATCTAAGCACCTTATATACACTGGGTATACGGTTCCCACATGTCGTAATATTTGTTTATAAAAAAATAAGTATATAGGTTATTTTTTGTTAAATATATGATTTTTTAACAATTATAAGAATTGATGTTTTTACACTTAAGTCTATAAAATTAAATTTAAGATTAGCCTCTTAATAAAAGTTTAGGGTTTGACTATAAATTTGATTAACCAATCAAGATATAACGTTTGTTTATAGTTAAGCTCGAAAGTAAAAAAAAAAAAAAAAAAAAAAAAAGTTCTCAGAAAACCATGCGTATTTTCAGTTTTTTTCTCCACCAAATTTCCCCACCAATTTTTTCCAAAATTTTGACCAAAATAATTCAATTTTCACTTTTATTGGCCAATTGCATTGCTCGATTTTGCCTACGTGACAAAATTAAACTCTTCTATTGGTCCAGTTTATTTTCAATAAGAATCTTTTGGAAAAATCACTCCGAAATAATGTAATTCTTTTATTAAATAAAAGATTAATATTGGAACTAATAAAATATAATTTGATATATTTCTTTCATTTTTTTTTCCTTTTCTTTTTTTTCCCCGCATAACAACCCCTGGTGTTATCCCTTTTGTGATTTGGAACAATAAAGAGTTACGCATATAGATATAGACTGAAGAATAAAATAGTTTATTTTATTTATGAGTTTTATATCTTAAGTGGGCAAATTAAGCACATTATAACAAAAAGTAAAAAAGAGTTCAATGAGAAAGAAGTTTTGGAGGCGATTCGGGGTTGTGGCGGTGATAAGGCGCCCGGACCTGATGGCTTTAATTTTACGTTCATTAGGAAAATTTGGGATGTGATAAAGCGGAATGTTGGAGCGGTTAGATGCTTTGGAATGGAATGGAGATATCGAGAGGTTGTAACTCATCATTCATATCCATTATCCCGAAGGTAGTGGATCCTATTGGGCTTGGTGACTTTCGGCCCATTAGTCTTATTGGATGCTACTACAAGATTATAGCAAAAAATGTTTAGCGGAAAGACATTAAAAGTGCGGCGTAATGTGGTGGGTTGATGTACAAAATGCATTCATTAAAGGAAGATCTATTCTTGAGGGGTTTTGATTGCAAACGAGACAATGGAGTTCTTGAAAGAAAGACCAAAGAAGGAAAGGATGATATTTAAAGTTGATTTTGAAAAAGATACGATAGCCATTAATGGAAGTTTTTAATATGTAAATGAGAGGGATGGGTTTGGAGAGAAGTGGTGTAAATGGGTGGATACATGTTTAAGATCTGTCTCGATGTCCGTTCTTGTTAATGGATCACCAACAGAGGAGTTTGGGATAGAGAGAGGAGTCAGACAAGGAGATCCGCTTTCTCCTTTTTTGTTTATTTTGGCGGCGGAAGGCTTAAACGCAATTGTCAAGGAAGCGGTGGGAAAAGGGATTTTTAGAGGGGTGAAAGTAAGGGCGAATAGGGTAGAGGTATCTCATCTCCAATATGCGGATGACACTATATTTTTTGGAGAATGGAATAAAAGCGAAATGTCTTATGGGAATTCTTAAATGTTTTGAGGAAGTTTCGGGTTACAGTAAATTATAATAAAAGCAAGTTGTATGGTATAGGGGTTAATGATTCGGAGTTAGGGGATATGGCGACGTGGATGGGGTGTTGTATTGGGGAGTTTCCTTTTACGTACTTGGGGTTACCGATCGGGGAGAACATGAGGCGGATTAATGCTGGATGCCCGTGATTGAGAAATTCAAATCTAGGTTGGCGGAGTGGAGAGCTAGAATGATGTCGTTTTGGGGTCGTCTAACATTGGTTAATTCAGTTCTAGGTAGCTTACCATTGTATTACTTTTCGATGTTCCGGGTGCCATTGAGTGTGTTAAAGCAATTAGAGAGGATTAGAAAAAATTTCTTTTGGGGTGGGGGAGGAGGTGAAGGGAAGACAATATCGTGGGTTAAATGGGATATTTTACTAGCCTCATATGGGGAGGGGGTTTGAATATTGGGTCACTAAGGGCAAAAAATTTGGCACTTCTAGGTAAATGGTGGTGGAGGTTTAGGAGGGAGGGGGAGTTTATGGGTTAGGGTAATAAAAAGCATTCATGGAGAGGAAGGAGGCTTAGGCGATGTTAGAGGGGTGGGGCGTGAATCATTGGGGGGTGGGGTTTGGAGCGACATTGTTAAAGTAGGAGTTGAGATAGATGGGCTTGGAATAGAATTTTCATCCTCTTTTGAAGGTTTAGTAGGAAATGGTAAGGATATAAGGTTTTGGGTTGATAGGTGGGTTGACAATTCAAAGTTATGCGATAAATTTCCTAGACTATATCATTTAGATAGATGGAAGGAGGGTAGTGTGGCGGATAAAGGGATTTGGGTTGATAACATGTGGCATTGGAAGTGGGATTGGGTGAGGAACATTAGAGGTAGGGTGTATAAGGAGTTTGAGGATTTGCTAGGTATATTGCAAAATATTGTTATTTATAATGATTGTAGGGATAAATGGAGATGGACACTAAAGGAAGATGGAAGCTTCAAAGTTAAAGACTTATCAATTTTGATCGAGAAGAAGATGCTACATGTGGGAAATGGTGGTCAAGAGACGATATGGAACAAGTTGATACCAAAAAAGGTTAACATTTTCGTGTGGAGGGCGTTGAAAGGGAGGTTACCGGTTCGTGAGGAACTCGACAAAAGAGGAATTGATCTTGATTCGGTACTTTGTCCGTGTTGTGATAGTATGGTGGAAACGTGTGCGCATAGTTTGGTTCTTTGTGATTTAGCTATGAGCGTTTGGGAAAAGATCTTTAGTTGGTGGAAGGTTGGGAATGTTAACGCATTTTCCATTGATGAGTTATTCTCATCTAATGGAAATGTTAATGTTCCTAAACTTTCATCTCGGTTTTGGTAAGCGGTAAGGTGGACAACCGGGTACTACATTTGGAAAGAAAGAAACGAACGTGTTTTTAAAAGAATGTTTCGAGTGTGAACAAAATCGTACAAGATATTCAACTAAAGAGCTATGAGTGGATTACTAGAAGATCAAAAACAAAATGTAATAGATTGGCAACAGTGGTTCCAAGAACCAAGTAAATGTGGGCATAAGTGAGTGACAGATAGTGCAGCAGAAAAAATTCAGTCTCAGCTGATAATTGTGCTCTACAAGAAGTGCGTTTGGCTGAAATTTCTCAGTCTGCTGTTTGGTGCTGCATCAAGGTGTGTTTGGCAGTAAAAGGTTCTAGGGTTGCTTTTTGGATCAGCATCAAAGGGTATTTATATTTAAGTGACAAGCTGATTTACAGTTTTGGTTGTCTGCAATATGTGGGATTTATCTAGAAATGCTCTGATGGGCCAGTAGCATCAGAAATTTCAGGTTTGAGGCATAAGTGTTGACGTATCAAGGGGCTCAAATATTGCAGCAAGCTTGTTGGTATTGTGGGTCAGATTCCATTTTTGGGTATGTTTGGTCTGTGAAAGTTTTGTTATTTTGAACACAAGGTCATAAGTTGCTCACAGTGGTACTATCTTACAAGTACAAGTGGGACATATATTAGTCTTTGGTGTCTAACATATATGGGTTAATTTTCTACTCGTGGGTTTGCTCTATTGGATCTTTATTTTATAAGTTTCATGAGTCAGTTTAGTTTTAGTCAAAGAGATAGGTTCTAGTTTTAGTTTCAAACGAGTGTGGAAACCCGCGCGATGCAGCGGGGTTGGCTTCAAAGGACTTACTTTGTAACGACACTTAAACCGTAGGGACTAATTTTGCCAAGTTGCTATAGATATCAATTAATGGTAGAGGACTCACTTTGAATCGTCACTTAAACCTCAGGTACTGTTTTTGCCAAGTTATGAAACTTTGCATTTAATGTTTGGACTTACTTTGTAACGACACTTAAACCTCAGAGACTGTTTTTGCCAACTTGGGAAACTTTGCATTTAATGTGTTGTTTGCTACAGATATCAACGACCTTTAGTATATATAGATAATATGTAATGCTTAGTTTATGTTATGTTTCTTTGTTGGGTCCTATCCTCTTGTAATTATCTTAATTAATTGAGGTGGGGTGCCATGTTTTGTAATTTTTCTCTTTTTCTCCCTTTCGGGATCTAGTAATAATATCTTGCCTTTCAAAAAAAAAAGAAAAAGAAAAAAAAAAAACAGTTTGTAAACGTCTCATCTCAAAGAAACACATACCGATCCATGAGTACCAATTTTGATTATTTTACTTTACTTTCGAGGGTTTGCTCTTTTGTGTTCCAAATAAATTCAATGTATTTCTCAAAGGGTCTTATAACTTAGCGGCATCTCATATTATATAAACTAGTATGTTTGATCAAAACACACAAAAATGATTGACTTGTGTTAGTTATGATTATGAATCCACTGTAATACCTTCGAAAATTTTATAAGAACATCTAGTGACTTTAGTAATTAAGCAACTTGGTAATACAAGGATGTGGGTAGTTCAATGTTTGATTTTGGGTATGCTTAGAGGGAAATCACTATAGAAGAAGAATCTTAAATATGTTGTACATGTCAACTTTTTTTGTTACAAATTTGTAGCTTTTTAGTACTTGAAGTCAAAAAATTATACGAGCACCTCATAAACATACTATAGATCGAACAAGCAAATCATTAAATTTTATATTTGCCAATTTCTTGCCGTCAAAACCGCGCATCGATGCACTTGTTCTACATATTAACACAATTTTCTTAGATGAACTTTACCCAACAAATGTTACAATTCTCAACTTTCAATCTTTTAGCTCACTCTATATATTTAACCAATTTTCTCTAATACATCTCATATCTTTCATTCGGTACTTTGACAAACCCAAACATGCTTGCAAACGAATTTAGTATAGATATAATAAAAAGTAATCAAAATTATACTATACTTAACAAAATTATCTTTGCATTTTCACAAATCAGTTTGGCATAACATTTCTCTAAAGAAACACCAACAACATCAATCCCGTCAGAGTTGAGTATGAGAATTTTTCAAAAGAAACATAATTCATACAAAAAAACTAAAATTATTTACATTACGTCAAGATGTGTCTTTTGTACAACTTTTTGCCTAGTTACTTTTTAAAAAAAAACTAAGTTTTCAATCCCACATAGATCAAAGAAACAACATCTTAGCACCTTATATAAATTGGGGTATACACTTCACACATGTTGATATAAGTGTTGTTGTCGGTTTGATGCATGGTTAAGTGAGAAAAGCTAAGAAATCTCAATTAAACGGGTGCCGTCTCCACAACATAACTTGAGTTCTCAACTTTTTCGTATTTTAATAACTATGACTTTTTTTTTTTTTTAATATAACTACGGTATAAATTTCGAACTAATAAAAGACACTTACGGCACGTTTGGTAGAGAGAATTTCAGAGAAATGAAATGAAGGAGAGAATAAAATCTCAGAGAATAGAAATCAGTAGAGAATTTTGTTCAATTCTAATGTTTGGTAACAACAGAGACTTGACCCGAGAAATGAAAAAAAAAATTATTTAAATAACATTTTGTCATATAAGGCTCAACATATATTTGTTTGTTGATTTTAAAAAAAAAAAAAAAAAAAATTTATTTTTTCTAAATAACAATTTTTAAAAAAATATTTAAAAAAAAATATTAAAAAAAATTATTTTAAAAAAATTATTTAAAAAAATATATATCTTTTTTTTAAATTTATTTTTTAAAAATTTATGTACTTTCTTTAAAAAAATTATTTTAAAAAAATATTTTTTAAAAATGTTTTTATTTAAAAAAAAAACTTGTTTTAAAAAAAAAATGTTTTTTAAAAATGTATTTATTTAAAAAAAATTATTTTTAAAAAATAATTTGTTTACATATATATATATTTTTAAACAAAATCCATTATTTAACAAAATTATAGTTGTAAAAAAAAAAATCAAAATCAAAATAATAATAATCAATTTCTCCAATTTCTCCACCAAAAATAAAGGGAAATGGGTTAAATAAATCCTACCAAGTCTCTCAATTTCTCTCCATTTCTCTTCCAAATTCTCAAACTTTCAATTCTCTGTGTACCAAACAAGAGAAATGGAACCATTTCCAATTCTCTTGCCTCAATTCCCGCTACCAAACACACCCTTATTGTATTTTATGAGATAATTTTATATTTATTCAATATAAATATTATAATGTTATATTGACCTAACTTATAAGTGGATAATGCACAATGTGCAACGATTTTTATGAATGTTTGAGGAAATATAGAATTTTGATGTTTTTATTGAAAAATAATAGACTAAAATACATCGTTGGTCCCTAAACTTGTACCAAAGCATCGCAATAGGACAAACCTTGCCCTTTTCATCGCTGGAGGTCCAAAACATGGGTTTTTAATGCCAAAGAAGTCCCTTGACCAATAATACCAAAGTCAATGTCTTATTTTGGCATGTAGTCAATGGTATTTTAGTCCATACACATTTATAATTTTGTTTCTTTACATTTGATTTTGTTAGATTCCTTGTATCTTAATAGCTTGTTTCTTCTCTTCTTGTTTCTGGTCTCTTCATCAGATGGATCTTTCTACATCAACTGATTAGATGTACAACAAACAAATAAGCAAATAATAGTAAGAAGAACAACAAATCACCAGAAACAGAACATATGATAACATAGCCATTCATTTTTTTAATAAAAATAAATAAAATAAACTTTCACCCTTTTTTTAAAAATTAAATATCTCCAAACCGTTAAACGTTAAGCGAAAAAATCATACCATCGCGACGGGAATTAAATTATCTTTCTATAGATATGCACTTCTATATATTTTTAACAATTTTTTTTTCAAAATTTCGTCCCAGAAAAATCATATATGATTTGTAAAAATCATATGTGATTCGATTTTACAAATCATATATGATTTTTGTAAATCATATGTGACTTGTAAAAATCATATATGATTTGTAAAAATCAAATCACATATGATTTTACAAATCATATGTGATTTTTCTGGGTGGAATTTTTGAAAAAAAAAAAAATTGTCGAAAATATAAAGAAGTGCGTATCTATAGAAAGATAATTTAATTCTCGTCGCGATTGTGTATTTTTTGTAGTTTGAAGATTTACCGTTGCAAGATATGTTATTTTTTTAAAAATGGTTAAAATGATCTTTTTATTAAGTTTGATAAAAAAAAATAGATAACTAAGATTGACTTATTGGATATATGACAAATATGAGATCTATATTGATCTCAAGTCTGATAATATAAAGGTTCACACTTGTCACGAGTTGGGATCCTTTGCAAAGTGAGAAAAATTAAAAAGTGTAGAAAGCCTATCATTGAGTGCCATGTGTCCCCCATCTAATCCCTCATTTTTTTGTAATTAAATTCGGTTAGGGGACATTTTGGTCATTTTAACTCATTTTTTTATTCCACCCAAAAAATTCAAACGTAAATAACTTTTAAACGACGAACTTTTATGAAAAACCGATTTCACCATATTTTTTTAAAATTTAATTCTCTTTAATTTGGTAGGCATTATGATATATGAATCTCAACTTTTTTTTTCCAACTTTTTAAGTGGGTGTTGATTTTCTTGAAAATTTTGGCATTTTCGGCTCTAATTTTGACTAGTTTAAAAGCCGAATTTTACCAAACTTAAATCACGAAATTTGTAGGCTTTTGACCATTCTTTACAGAAAAATTGAATCACTCAAATCCGATATGATATGAGTGAGATATTCCACATTAAAGATTAACAATAACGATGAGCGTTGTCAAAATAACTGATAAACGTTATAAAAAATAACTGATGAACGTTATAAAAAATAACTGATGAGCGTTATAAAAATAAGCGATGAACAATATCAAAATAAGCGATGAGCGTTATTTTTCAGAAAACTGCTGAACATTATAAAAATAGCTGATGAGCGTTATCACAAAATAAGCTGATGAACAATATCAAAAATAAGCGATGAACTGATAAACATTGTATTTTTATTAGAAAATTGATGAACTGATGAACAATAGTAACTTGAACCGATGAACATTATCAAAAATAACTGATGAACAAAATTAAGCGATGACCAAAACTAACTAATGACTGATGAACCAAAAGACCGATGAACAAGTGATATAACTGATGAACATTATCAAAAATAAGCTGATGAGCGTTATCACAAAATAACGATGAACAATATCAAAAATAACCGATGACTGATAAACATTGTATTTTTATTAGAAAATTGATGAACTGATGAACAATAGTAACTTGAACTGATGAACATTATAAAAAATAACTGATGAACAAAATCAATTGATGACCAAGGATGAACTAAAAAAACCGATGAACAAGTGATGTAACTGATGAAGATTATAATATAACATAAAAGAAACTGATGAACATTATAATGTAACATAAAAAAAACTAATTGATGAACTGATGAACATTGTGACTTTAACAGATGAACATTGTGATTTCTTTTATACAACTGATGAACAAATTTTTTATTGATGAACAATACTTTTATTGATGAACAAATGAAAAACTATTTTTATCGATGAACAACACCTTTTATTGATGAACGATACTTTTTTGTTACAAAATTGATGAACATTGATATTTCTTCTAAAAATCACTCTAATTACCAATTGATGAACACAACCAAGTAATACACAATTATCCCACATTTTTCACTTTCATAATTCACCGACACACTCAATTTCTTACAAAAAAAAGAATCCTATTTTCTATCATTTACTAAAGTAACTATTAAAATGTCTATCCCAAAGATCAACTCTTATATATTTGCTGCATGTATTCCATCCATATCCTCGACATTCACAAACTATCATCATCACCATCTCCCATATAAAAAAAGGTATGTTTAGCTATTAACCAAACTAGATAAATCTTCAAAAACTTTAAAAAACATTTATCATAAAAGTCCAAAAACGAAGTCAAGAACATGGTTGCAAAAACAGTGGTGAATTTTATTAGACTAATATTAGTGATAATATTACGACACTGCTAGGCTGCTATATCCATTCCAAATGTTTATAATCTACTCCCAGTAATCTATTTGGTTTAGATTTGCTAATTATGATCCATTATTTTCCTCGATTACAACTTAATGATGGTAGATTGATGTTTATGACAGATCCACTGGCGGTAATGATGGAGCGCTCACGATGTGGTATTATGGTAGGAGATCTGGTGAGGGTGGTTGGTGTGTAACGACAGTTTCCGGCGTATTCAATGGTGGAGGCGTCGTTGATCGGTGGTGGTTGTAACGGTGGTGGTGAGTGTGTGTTTTTTTAATGGTGTTTTTAGTTGTGTTTTGGGGATGGTTGAGTAACAGAGGTAATTAAATATTAAGTACGAAACTACCCTTGATGAAAAAATGATAGGGAGCCACGTGTCATTATGTCATTACTTTTCATACTTTTTAATTGATCCCCATCCCACTTGTCACATACGTTTCTTGGTGTCTCACCAATGTTATTTGCTATCTCAAATGCAGAAACATTCACATAAAGTATACGTAGTATAAGATAAAAAAAGATATTTTGCTATCAAATCGATAATGAGTACACTTGTTTCATTTTTTGACGATAACGGAGTTTTGAACTTGTTTGTCTTTTGACTTTTTGTTAACCGGTATCGTGTCAAAAGGCTGACATTGTTTCAATAAGAAGCCGTAGGCAATTTGTAAGAATACTTTCTTGCAAGTTACATCAACATGGACCACTATCATCACATAGTGAACCTTGTCATTAGAAAACGTGAAAACACAAACGGGAAATGGATGTGTAGTATTACACATCTCCTTGATTTATTATTGGTATTATGGACTTATTTCCGTAGAGACTTGTATAACAACCATTTAGAAGAAGAAGATGGGAGGCCAAACTTTTAATATTGTCGATACAACAATACACGACATGATGAACTGAAAGTCGTATACTCATAGCATGAACGAGTAAAGACTTGACTTGATCTTGGAGTTCTTCCAATGTCCTTGCCAAGTTGATCACACCCATTTACAGAGACTTCGGAATATTTTTAGTCATGAGGTACACTTGATTTATACCTTTCCACACTTCTTTTATATGCTTGTACAACGATCTGTGGGCTGTGGGCATACTCCTCTGTGACATTATATTTCTTCATAACTTTCAACACTTGAGGGGAAATGAATGCAACCGATGCATGTTGATCAACAGTTTTTGGTATGATTTCGCCAAACACATCATAGAGATCCACACCAATTTCGATTTTATTGAATGATGCCATATGATCTAATCGGTTGATGAAGAAAGATCCATCGATGAAGAGACGAAACAGAAGAGAAGAAACAAGGTATTAAGATACAAGGAATCTGACAAAATCAAATGTAAAGAAACAAAAATATAAATGTGTATGGACTAAAATAACCTCGACTACATGATAAAATAAGAGATTGACTTTGGTATTAGTGGTCAAGGGACTTCTTTGGCATTAAAAACCCATGTTTTGGACCTCCAGCTATGAAAAGGGCAAGGTTTGTCCCACTGCGATGCTTTGGTACAAGTTTAGGGACCAACGGTGTATTTTAGTCAAAAAATATGAAATTGACCCTTATTTTATTTTCTTGTATCGTAACCAAAAATAGTTATCGGATAATGCATACAAATACCCGACTTGAGGAAGCAAGCATCGGCGGAGTGTCGGATGTGTCATAAACTTTCAGAGAGACACCGCAATGAAGCAAAAGCAAGCCGAGATGTGTTGTAAATGTAGGATTTACAATTTTGGCACACCCACACTAAAACGTTAAGCTCGGCCTTTGTAGTCCAATATTTGATTTTGGGTATACTTTGAGAAAAATTGACCATAGAAGAAGCAAGAAAACTAAGTAAGTTACATACATGCCAATCTTGTTCTACATATTTAACTACAATTTTTTTTTAAATGAGCTTTACCCAACCATCATTTAACCCACTCTCTAATACATTTCACTATTTTTCGGTACTTATGATAAACCTAAACATGCTTGAAATCGACTTTAATAATAGATATACGAAAACCTAATCAAATTAATTATCTTTGCATTTTATCTTCAAGATAAGTTTGGAATCACATTTCTTGTAAGAAACAATAACAACACCAATCTCGTCAGAGCGAGACCGGCGGGTACGAGAATTTTTCAAAAAAAACTTAAATCATACAAAAGGAACATGGATAGTGTATATCACGCCAAGATGTGTCTTTGTTACGTTTTGCCTACTAGTTTTTTTTTTAAACTAAGTTTTCAATCCCACATAGATCAAAGAAGCAAATTCTTGCTAGCTTATATACCATGGAGTACAAGGTTCATTTAAGTTGAAATAATTGTATTGTTGTTGGTCCAATATATATTCAAGTGTACAGACAATTGAGCACGTTTGGATCATCACCATGACCATGAGTTCTCAACTTTTTTTAGTTTTTATATTTTATAAAGTGATAAAATCATTGTTTTTCCTTTTTTTAATTTTAATTTTTATTTATTTTTGTTGTGTCGTAACAACCCTAACTAAATATTTGTCAATTGTCACCTTTTGTGACTTGGAACATTAATTAAAGATTCAAGCATATGTAAAACCAACGAATAAATTAGTTTATGTTACTTTTGGGTTTTATATCTTAAGTGAATAAATTAAGCACATTAAAACCAAAAATAAATTAGTTGAAATAATTGTATTGTTGTTGGTCCAATATATATTCAAGTGTACAGACAATTGAGCACGTGTCGGATCATCACCATGACCATGAGTTCTCAACTTTTTTTTTTAGTTTTTATATTTTATAAACTGATAAAATACAGTTGTTTTTTTTCCTTTTTTTTTTTAATTTTAATTTTTATTTATTTTTGTTGTGTCGTAACAACCCTAACTAAATGTTGTCAATTGTCACCTTTTGTGACTTGGAACATTAATTAAAGATTCAAGCATATGTAAAACCAACGAATAAATTAGTTTATGTTACTTTTGGGTTTTATATCTTAAGTGAATAAATTAAGCACATTAAAACCAAAAATAAATTAGTTGAAATAATTGTATTGTTGTTGGTCTAATATATATTCAAGTGTACAGACAATTGAGCACGTGTCGGATCATCACCATGACCATGAGTTCTCAACTTTTTTTTTAGTTTTTATATTTTATAAACTGATAAAATACAGTTGTTTTTTTTTTCTTTTTTTAATTTTTATTTATTTTTGTTGTGTCGTAACAACCCTAACTAAATGTTGTCAATTGTCACCTTTTGTGACTTGGAACATTAATTAAAGATTCAAGCATATGTAAAACCAACGAATAAATTAGTTTATGTTACTTTTGGGTTTTATATCTTAAGTGAATAAATTAAGCACATTAAAACCAAAATAAATTAGTTTATAAACATCTTATCTCAATGAAAGACAAACCAACATGACTAATTTTAAATATTTTACTTTACTATCGAGGATATATTGTTGCTCTTTGTGTTTCATATCAAGTCTAAATATCGGTATGATAGATGCCAATATTTAGAGAGAAGTGACGGTAGAAAAACAAAACTGAATATGTTACATACCATGCCAAAATTCTTGTTGCAGATTTGAAGCTTTTGGTATCGTATTACTTGAAGTTAAAAAGTGATACAAGTAGCTCATAAACATACCATCAGACGAACAAGCACATCATAAAATTGTATATTTGCCTATTTCTTTACCCCAAATCCGCGCTTCAATTCGATGCTCTTGTTCCACATATTCAACAAAATTTTCTTAGATGAACTTTATTTAACCAACCAATATGATACAATTCGCAACTTTCAAAAATCAGCTCACCCTTTATATTTAACCATTCTCTTTAATACGTCTCAATATCATTGACTCAATACTTATGACAAACCTAAACATGCTTAAAATCATCTTTAGTATAGATATATAATAAAACTTAATCAAAACTCAACTATACATTCTTAATAAAATTATTTTTGCGTTTTATCTTCAGGAAAAGTTTGGCTTCACACTTCTCAAAAGAAAAAACAACACCACCATTCTCTCGCCAAAGCGAGATATGTGATTTTTTCAAAAAGATCATAAATCATACAAAAAAAAACATAAATAATATGCATTACTGCAAGATGTGTCTTGGGTGGAACTTTTTGCCTATAGTAACCTTTTAAAAATCTAAGTTGTCAAACCCACATGCATTAGGGTGTACAATTCATGCATGTGACATAAGTATATTGTTGTTTGGTTAGCTATATGTTTATGTTTCTATGAATAAACATAAAGATATAGATACAAAACAACAAAACTATGGGTTCTCAACTTTTTTCATTTTCATGTTACCATAATTAATATTTGAACTAATAAAATACAGTTTGATTTATTTTCTTTTTTCTTTTTATTTTATTTTATTTTATTTTTTGCTTAACAAAAGTTGTTATCACCTTTTGTGGTTTGGAACATTAAAAAGTTAAGCATCTGATATAAACCAAAGAATCAATATTTTATGTTATTTTTGAGTTTTATATCTTAAGTGGGCAAATTAAGCACATTAAAACAAAAATAAAACAATTTATCTGTGAGTTCATCTCAATGAAACACGTACTGATCCATGACCAATTTTTAGTATTTTACTTTACTCTCGTCTGTTGCTCTTTTGTGTTCCAAATAAATGCAATGTATTTATCAAAGGGTCTTATAACTTATCAGTATCTCATACGAGTATCATATAACTGGTATGTTTTGGCTCAAAACTGATTATCTTTTCGACTTGTCTTACTTATGAAGCCACCATAATACCTTCGAAAATTTTATAAGAACATCTAGTAACTTTAGTAATTAAGTAACTTGGTAATACAAGGATGTGGATAGTTCAATGTTTGATTTTGGGTATGCTTAGAGGGAAATCAGTATAGAAGAAGAATATTAAATATGTTATACATGTCAACTTCTTTTTTTTTACAAATTTGTAGCTTTTTATTACTTGTAACTTAGCCGTATCTCATATTTTGTGACATCCTTTTCCAATAAAATAGTTATAGGTTCAAGTCATGCTTAACTATAACATGGGAGATACATTTATAATGTTGCCTTTCAAGAGAAAAGTGTATATTGAAAAACAGTTAGTTGACTTTAGAATGTTGTCAAAGTATATGGATTGAAAATGTTGGGCCATGTCCCATTATCATATACTTTGGGTCATAGACCATTATTTGTGAAATACGGTCAGGCCCATGAACCATTATGAATAAATACCATATTTTTGTGTATGAATACTAAACCCGACCCATAAACTATTGATGGACTCCAGTTCTTTTTAGAATCTTGTTGTATTGCAAAGTACCAAATAACTTAAAGAAACATAATTAAGGATTAAGATTAAAAAGTGCTGACCTTTTCCGTCTCAAATTTATTGTTCCAGAGATAAAAAGACAAAATTTAAAAGAAAAAAATGCATTTAAAAAACGGTTTTACCTTTGACAATTAAATATTGCGTTTTTATTTAAAATTTAAATAACAATTTTGCTTAAGGGTAAATATAATAAACTTAAACAACAATAACTATTATTTTAAGTAATAGATAAATTTTTTATAATGCATTTGTGTTCAAACTTTTGCTATGAATAATTTACAAAGAGGATGATGTCTGCAATAACTTATGCTAATAGTTTAGGACATTAGTTACCCAAATGAATAAATCATATTGGAATATAGGATCGATTAACATGTTTAATTGGTATTTCTAAATGTGTGTCAACATTTTATTGGTAATGAGATGAACCTACTACTTTACAAACTAATAAACAACTTTCACATACATTTAGACATAAAATTAGTCATATATTTAGGCCTCTCAATCATTTTCCTAAATCATGAACGGATCTTCAATTTGTTCTTATATATTAACACTTTGAAAGAGTCCATTCACTCCATTGTCAAAAGCTAAATGGTAGATGATAAACAATGTAAACAATACTGCAATTTATTCATACGCCTAAACAATATTGCAATTTTTCTTCATAAGGTTTAAATGAACAAGGAAATCATGATCACGCACTTATTTGGGTTGGTGATTGTCCCTTCCAAAAAACACGTCAAAATGAAGCTAGCATGTTCCATTGACTTTTTTAGCTAAAATTGGGATTGAACGCATTGCCTATTTCTCCAAAGCCTTCATTGACATAACAATATTGCAAGATTTGAACAATACCAACAAGTATAATAAAAACAAATTTTAAAAGGTGTATATATGTAGAACTAATTTTTCTTAACATGGTACGAATCTGCTTTTATAAATGATTTGGAGAAAAAAAAAATCCAAAATAAAATAAAATGTTTGGTGATTAGTAGGTGTAAATTTTTATACTGTATTGATTTAGTTAATTGACATTATCTCTTACTCACTTACGATTATATGTCATTGTCAACCAGCTTGACCTCACATATCCGTAATACTATTAGCTACTGCATTCATTATTGCCGCAATATCACGAAGGTAATCTACAATTTTTATATAAAATGGTTTATTAGCGCTTATTTTCATTCAAAGCTAAAATTGTCAACACCCGTAAAATTATTATATCAAGAAACATAAAACTAAAAAGTAATTTACTCTGAAAGTTTTAACTACATATACACCTGCACCACAACGGCCGATACTCGGAGATATATCACAAGATACAATAATATTTCCGGCATATATTATATTTTAAACAAATCCATGAAGATGGTGGCAGCACAACGCGAGATGCTATTATTTGTGCGATTTGTATGGATGAATCTGATGAAGAAGACGACAAGACGGGGACTTTGGGATGTCAGCATGTGTATCATGCACAATGCATTAAGAGGTGGTTAATATGTAAGAATAATTGTCCAATGTGTAGGACTTTTGCCAGCATTGTTGTATTTGGATAGTAAATTCTTTTGGTATTGTATGATATATAATCATTTGTTTTACAGTCAGTTTGTAGTTTTGAATTGTTTAGATTAATAGTAATAATATACTTTAACCACATAAAATTGTTACCGAAATATAAGTACACAAAGATATGTAATTTGCTTTGCTTGAACTCGTATATATGGTATACAATATTTTGAAGTGGCAAACCCAAAAAACACCTCTCTGGTTATGATACTTGATTGCTGATGAAGAACGGAGCCAGATTCGTTTGATGGTACCATTTTCATTCTTTTGCACATTTTCTCATTCTTTGGTTATATAATGGGTGTCTGGATGTGTCATGAACTTTCGGAGAGAAACCGCGATGAAGAAAAGGCAAGCCGAGATGTGTTAAGTAGCAATACCTACTTCTAAAAACTTACCCACTGTAAGATGTGTCTTTGGTACACTTTTTGCTTACCAGTTATTAATTTATTTTTTTTGAAAACTAAGTTTTTAATCCCACATAGATCAAAGAAGCAAGTTCTTGCTAGCTTATATACCATGGAGTATAGGCTTCAATTAAGTTGAAAGGATTATATTGTTGTTGGTGCAATATTTATTCAAGTAAATTGACACCTAGATAAATGTTGCATTTTCAACAAGACCATTAGCTTTTAATTTTTTTTTTTTTTTTTTTTTTAATTTATTTATTATTTTTTTTTTAACTTTTCATATTGCTACAATAGACTATATTTGAACTAATAAATTACATTTTGATTTTCCTTGTGTCGTAACAACCCTAGCTAAATGTATGTCACCTTTTGTGACTTGGAACATTAATTAAAGGGTTAAGCATATAACCTAAGAATAAAATAGTTCATGCTACTTTTGGGTTTTATAACTTAAGTGAATAAATTAAGCACATTAAAACCAAAAGTAAAATAGTTTATAAACATCTCATTTAAATGAAACACTAACCGGCATGACTAATTTTGAATATTTTACTTTAAAATCGAGGATTGTTGCTCTTTGTGTTTCAAACAAATGAGGTGAGGTGTCGTGTAGCCGTTTTTGGCTTTTAGTTTTTATGCTATATGTGTTTTCTCGTATTTGTGTTGTATAAATTATGTGCAGCGTTGCGACGGTTTTTTTTTTTTTTTTATATGTGGTTTTGTCGTATGTGTGTTTGTTCACATGTTAGAGCTCTTCACATCGGTAGGCCAAAACCATATCAACATTGGGATGGATTTATGTGTAATCAATAGCTCTTCTCATCACTATATTTTTTATTTAAAAATATTGCGTGATATTCGACATATATTTAACGAATAAAGTTTGTTTTGTTAAAAGTCGTAAATATCAAAAAGTCGAGGTAGTTTTGTATCGTACATGCGTCAAAAACATATATGATTGGACTCGCTTTGTTTGTAATCCATAGCTATTCGCAACAATATGTTTTTTCATTAATAATTCGCTCATATCGTCACATATTTGAGAATAAAGTTTATTATATTAAAAATTCGTAAATAATTTATATAATTTAAACTTTTATCCTTATAGTTTATTTACTATTTCCGTGCTAATTTTTAAAGTTGTTAGATAGTTTAAGGGTGTGTTTTGAAAGTTTTTTTTATTATTATTTTTTAAATATATATTAAACTTCATCATTTTATATATTACGAGTCAAAAGCATATCAATATTGAGCTCGTTTTGTTCGCAATATAGAGTTCTCGGCATCGATATATTTTTTATTAAATAATTCGCTAGATATTTATTACATATTTGATAAATAAAGTATGTTAGGCTAAAATTTTGTAAATATAAAAAAGTCTTGGGGTTTGTTTTCTAAAGCGTCGCATAGTTCGGGTGTACTTTTGCCATTTTCTAAAACTCTCGAAAACGACATCGTTTGAGATTGTTTTATTCTTTCTTTTTGCACCAAATTGTTGTTTCATTCTTTGGCATCATTTTCTTTTCGCGGCTAAATGGTGTCGTTTCCTTCCATGTTTAAGTATATTTATAAATGCAATGGTCTCATAACTCAGTGGTATCTCATATTATGTGTAAAGAAGAATTGCATATGTATTCTTTCAAAGAGGACAAAATACATAAAAGGTACTTCGACTTACGTTTCATATTTAACTGAGGCAGTTAACTTAATTTTTGACAATTTTAAGTATTAAAGTATCAAAGATGATTAAAATTATACAATGTAGAGGCTTCCTTCAAAATTTGTGGTTACTCCATTCGTGTCATATTTCTTGTTTGGTACATTTAGACAGTATGAGCCCAGCCTGGCTACCTATAGCACTTGCCACATATGGGTTAGTTAGGTTAGGTGAAATAGAGGTATCTTAGAATGGGAACCACATTGCATTCAAATAAGAAGAAAGAAAAACATCATAAAGATTAAGGAAACAAGTGAAAACAGATCTCAAAATCTTGCTTTAATGGAGTCTATATGGTTTTGTTGTTGACACAGAAGATGACCCAAAACCCAATGTCTTAATTTTGTACTTAAAGGCTTGCTTTTATTTGTTGTTATATTTTAACCCTCATACTTTCATAAATTGTCAAAGCGCACATATCTATATTATAATTATTAAACTTTTTGAAATATCACATATGGTTTTGATAAAATAAAGAGATGTTGCAACTATCTAATCTTACAAATACTAGCTCGATAATTCTTCTAGAAAAAGTAAATATGTACCAACTTTTAAATAACAAAAAATAGAAGTTAGTCATGAATTTAAGTATTCATGTGATCGTTAAATTCAACTTTAAGTGGCATGAATTGAACTTTGATACTGGTTAAATTCGACTACAAGTTTGAATAATGTTATATGTCAAAGTGAAGATGTTAAAGTTTTATAATAGGTAATGACTTTCTACCGTTAAAATAAAGCGGCGACCTTCTAAACAATTGTTTATTGTCGTATATTAGAAGAAAAGGTAGCATAAGGTATTAGCAACAAATGATTTAATCATGAATTCTAATGAGCCATAAATAACGAAGAGGTGATGTAAAACAATAACGAAGAAGTTGATATAAAACTTTAAATACTTATTACTTGATACATAAGTACATAACATTTGTTTTTCCATTTCATTAGCAAACTTGTGTTAGATTAGACCTTACCCGACTGACATATCAACTTGAAAATTTCATCGACACGACTAGATCAAAGAACCCGCGTGTTTTTATAGCGCGGTAATTTTTTTGTGCCACACATGTTTAATATTCCTGGATTCGCCACTGCATTTAGACTTCAACCTATACAGTTTATTGATTATTCTCTTTTTGTATAATTTTTGGTTAATACATTATACAAACATTTTTCTATCCATATCACATTACTACATTACCCATCAAACTATTACTAGTACCAGTTTACTTGCCCAATATTAGATGCAAAACCAATATTATTAAATTTAATACCAACCAAAATACCAAAGTGGATAGCGAAAATCGCCAACACAAAGTAAAATATAACATGGTAAAGCTAAACTACTTTCGTGTTCATCAAACTTCACAAGAATCAGTTGATGAAAACACAAAATAACTAACAATGACTAGTAAAATTATTACCACGTTCATCAAAACATCTACAATTTTGGTTTGTTTTATGTCCTTCGTTGAATTAAGAGATTTAGGTTTATATCAGTTTGTACTTTGGGTTTCAAAGAAAGGGATTTGAAGTATATGACTAATAATACGAAGTTAAAACATGTCAAAAAAATGATAACCAACTAGAAGATTATGCGAAGGTAAATTTTCCCAAATTTGAAAAATATTTATACTTCAATACCTTAAATTGACTACAATTGTAGTTTGTTTTGTGAGAATGAAAACATCGCGAGAATCTATTCAATTGAACATGATGAATCGTGTTGCTATATTGCATACAAAAAATGTGATTACACACTTGAGGAGTATCTAGCGAACACCAAGGCTCCAAAGTTACTAAGTTTATTGAGAGGAGGCATTAGAGGCATATGGCATTTGAAAAAAGATTAATTAATCACGGGAATATACGACCATGCAATATATGGATAAAAGAAGGTGATGGTAGCCTTGTATCCAAAATTTGTGGCCTGGATAGTTGCAGACAGATGAAAGAAGGCGATGATAGCATATCAGATATGCATGCTTTAGCTTTTATTTTGCTAGCTTCCATAACTTATGATACAGATTTGGTAAGCCTAAACCCCAAAGACCAGGAAGTGAGAATCAACAGTCTGTTAACCGAACTTCTCACTACAGATTTTGAAGCTTATGACCTTATTAGTAAATTGTTGAAGTACAAATTATACCCGAGGCTTACCTTCAAGTCAGTCTACCTTCACACTCTATCCTTTTAAGATCCCAACCTTCACTCGATGTCCAAGATGGTTGTTTGTATTTCGCGTTATCTTCAACAGGTGGAAGACGTCACCCTTGTATTTTCCGTTCTTCATCTTCTCAAACCATATATGATCAATCTCCTTTGTCCAGTTTGTTTTAAAAAGTAAACTTCTCAAAGAGTTTACGTCTTTCCTAGCGAAAAATAATGTCACACATAATTATTTCATGTATACTAGGTCATACTTTCTCGGACAACCAACATTGTAAGCAACTAAAGGAAGGACGTAAAAGTTTAAGTGGACAAGGTATGGGTGTCATTGGTGAGCCATTGGTGCGCCAACCATCTTGCCAACATGCAAACTTGTGCCAAATGCATCCTTTTGTATTTTGAGCCACTGCAATAGCTCAAGCCAAATGCAATCGTTTGTGTGTGCGTGTGTCGTTTTTTTGGTATTGTAAGTGAGTGGTATATTTGGTGGAGTGTTTTGTGGGACCTACAGGTGATGTTAGTGGCGTGTTATTAGGGAAGGGTGTTTTAGTTATTGGTGTGTTATTGGGAGGTGTATGATGTAGCGCTGATGTGGCATACCAATAACGTGTTATCCGTCATTGCCATACCTTGTGCTCGAAGCAAGTGAGCACATACAAACAAATAAAATCAATTTGAAAACCGTTTACATAATAAAACAAAACCCCAAGTGGGACTTTTGCATTTCAAAAAAATCAAATCATTCCTTATGAAACAATATCTATTTATTTTATTTTATTTTTCTAAATATATATTTAATTAAAAAAACCCTAAATACTTCTATATTTGGCCAAAATTTATAAAAATTTGTTTTTATACGTATTCTCATTAGAAATTGTGTAAAAAACTATATGTGTCAAAAATATAATAGAAAAAACTTGGAGTCACTCTACAAATAACTTAGGGGTTAAAATAAAAATTGAAACAAACAAAACCACCATTCAAAACCCCGATATCATCTAAGAAATTCTAACCCTAATTGACAAAATCCAATCGGATTTGTCAAAAGAAATTAAATCAATCAAAAGTGTTAAATTTAATCTTCTCATTGGCCATCCGTACCCAGACCACCACCATTTACGCACCAATTTTGATATTAAACGACGGTTTATCTCAATTTGAAAGAAATCGAAACCTTATAAACCTCTTCTTTTTTGCTTAGTCAAAGGTATTATTTTGTTTTAAAATTTCAGCTAATACCACCAACTAATGTATATTAAGATTAGTTTTTTTTTTGGTAATTGAGTTGTGGGTTTATGTTTTTTGTACTTTTATTGATGATTAAGATGTATTCGATATCAAGTAGTAGTTAAAGATTGAATATTTATATGTTTTTGTTGTTTGGTTTTGTGAGATTTGGGTCATTGTAATGTGGTTTAATATGGGTTGATGGTGGATGTGTATGTTAGGCATTTGTTAATTTATGCAACCAGAAGAATCTCGAAAAAAAATGGTAAGGCTAGAAAAGTTTGAATGAAAGTACAAATGATTTGAGATGTGTTGGTTCAAATGAGGCATGGCCCATATTTATACTAATTCTTAATACCTATAAAGTTTCTACGTTATTCATAAACGAAATCTCATAGAACTTTTTAAATATAAAGTAGATAGTTTGGTGATTCTTTAAAATAAGTAAGTGAACACATACAAACAAATAAAATCAATTTGAAAGCCTATTGTTGTAAAATGCTATTTTATTAAAGTCGCGTTCAATTAAAATCTTTGTGAAAAAACAATACCGAACGTAAACAAATTTATTATCTATATCTTTTATATAATAAAGGAATCACGTCATTTCAGAGTGATTAATAAAACTTTAGTGGTTGAATTTTTAAAATTATATAGAGTTAAGTGTAATATTATAAGTCTCTATGTTTTTTAATGACTTTAGATTATAAACAAATACCCCTTATACTTTATATCTTAAAAAATACAATGTATATTTTGTTTTAAAATACCAATATATAAATTTGCATAAGATTATAAGTATCAATTTTTTTACTATATACGTTCAACTTATTTATTTAATTTTTAAAAGTTTAACCTATGTGGACACGAGTTTACATTTTAAATACGGCTAAATTACTAAAAACGGGAATATAAGTATCAAATTGTAAGCACGAGTCACTTTAATATAAAAATAAATATACGCTATTGTACTTATAACAATGACTCATGTAATTCTTATTTATTTATATAAGGATATCTAAAAAACATTTTTAAAAAACTTTAAGGAGTATACTTTAACTTTATCAACGCTCATTATGTGCTATTAAACTTGCATCATGTGTACAACATAATATAAGTTGTGAAATTTAAATTACAACATCAACATCTTTGTCAGTTAAATAAAATTAAATCTTGATTTACCTAACAGAAATTTTTACAAATATTTTACCAAATTCTAATGGATATTAATGCATAATGAAAAACACGTGCATAAGTATTAGTTGTACTTATATCACAATTTTCATAGGCAAATTCTTATATTTGTATATATCTTGAACTAAAATGTTAAAATAAATTTGATTTATGTATAAACGATGCGTCTTGGCGAAACTATATAATTATATATACAATTACCTTTTAAACACAATATTTAATATTAACACGTAATAATTTTTTATCAAAACCGTGCATGCACGGGTATTATAACTAGCACTATATATAAAAGATAAAACACTTTTCCATTAAAATTTAATTTAAGTTAACAACTCTACAGGTTTATTGTACAAAATTTTACAATGCTAAAACAAATTAAACCATTATTAAAACACTTTTTACATAAAAAAAAATAATTTTAAAACATATGCATATTATACAATTAACTTAAGCACAATTCTTGCATTAAAAGTCACTTAAATAATTAAAACTTAAAATTAAAAAATAAAAGTAATAAATCATATTATACCCACGAAAAAAAAATTACAAAATATTTTTTTTTGCACATATTATACTCCAACCTCAATTTGTTAAAAAACTATATGTATATAAAACGGTTCGATGGAATAATCAGCGATATTTGAAAATATAAACCGAAATCGAATCGCGATTAGAGGGCTTATCCAAAATCTGGTTTTTTCGGATTTGAGTTCCTAGTTATCATTTTTTGCGGTTTTGAATAGAGCTGGTCGGCTCGGTTTGTCTATATATTAATAAGAACAATGATGTCACAAACCATCTAGCTATTCATTCGATCACTCTTTTCCTTTTACAAACATCCAAATTCGTTATTATTCGTACTTGAATCGAACTTAATGGATATTGTAACGCTTGATGGCTACATCACGATACTCTTGATAGATCACGGTGCGATTTGTGTAATACCAATCGAATCGAGGATAAACGTTCAACTTGGGTCCGTCGATGTATCCAAGATATAGAGAGTGCAATCATGATGATGAGGAGAGGTTATTCACAACAAATCCCTGCATATGGTGGCAGCACAACGCGAGATGATATTATTTGGTTTCATCTTGGTTAAGTTCATTATTATTAGTTATTGCTATTAAAGACATTATGTTTTGCTTAAATTTTCATTAAGAAGAAATTTGTTAACCTTTAACTAACCTATTAGATGAAAGATCCACATTCGGATCGATACACGTTTTGATTTTGAATGGGTTGAAGGAAAAAACGCAGCGTGTCAAACTTCGTCGAGGCGGTAAGCCGGTTACAAGAATTTCTCAAAAGAAACATAAATCATACAAAAAGAACATGGATAGCATGCATCACGCCAAGATGTGTCTTTGGTACACCTTTTTGTTGCTAGTTATTATTTCTTCTATTTTGAAAACTAAGTTTTCAATCCCATATAGATGAAAGAAGCACATTCTTGCTAGCTTATATACCGTGGAGTATAAGATTCATTCAAGTTGAAATAAATATATGTTGCAGTAGCAATAAGACCATGAGTTCTCAACCTTTTTTTTTCTACAATGACTATATTTGAACTAATAAATTACAGTTAAATTTTCTTTGTGTTGTAACAACCCTAGCTAGATTTTGTCACCTTTTGTGACTTGGAATATTAATTGAAGAGTTAAGCACATATAAAACCTAAGAACAAAATAGTTTATGTTACTTTAGGGTTTTATATCTTAAGTGAATAAATTAAGCACATTAAAACTAAAAATAAAATAATTTATAAACATCTCATCTCAATGAAACAGTTAACCAGCATGACTAATTTTGAATACTTCTCTTTACTATCGAGGATTGTTGCTCTTTGTGAATCAAATAAATGCAATGGTCTGATAAATTAGCGGTATCTCATATCATGCGTGATCGTTTTTTAGTAAAAATAATCGTGGTTTCAACTCCAGCTAAAAATATGAAGATTAATTTTTAATGTCGCCTTAAACCAAAAAGTTGTATATTTTGTAAGATAGTTAGCTGAAATTTAATAGAAATGCCTTTTATTTCTTTTTAAAAGATTTATGTCGTTGAAAATAATCTATGTGAAATAGAATGCTTTCATAGTATATGGATTGAAAACGTTGGGCCATATACATATTTTATTTTATAAAATAGTCCAGCCCACGGACTATTATGTATACCATTTATTTTGTTGTATGATTATTAAAGCCCGGCCCATTAACTATCAAGGTCTCGAGTTCTTTTGAGAATCTTGTTTGCAATGCAAAATACCAAATTAAATAACTTAAGAAACATAATTAAGGATTAAGATTACAGAGAGCTAATATTTAATTATCAACAAATATAATGTTGCTAACTGATGACACAAAAGAAACACCTCTGCCTTAACATCTTAAAAGATGTGGATAGTTCAACATATTTCATATGGAAAAAATGTATTTTATGTTTCGGCCTTTCTACATCATAAGAATTATGCTTTTGGCCATGCCACAATAAAACATTAAGCTCGGCCCTTGTAGTTCAATATTTGATTTTGGGTATACTTAGAGAAAATTGACGGTAGAGGAAGAAAACTAAATAAGTTACATACATGCCAAGTTTTCTTGTTGCAAATTAGTAGCTTTTAGTATGAGTAATGTAGTATCGATGCTCTTGTTGTACATACTTAACCACAAGTTTCTTAGATGAACTTTACCTAACTAATATGATACAATTTTCACCTTTCAATCTATAGCTCACTCTATATATTTATCCAACTGATAAACCTAAACTTGCTTGCACTAATCGATATACTAAAACTTTAATAAGAATCATACTATACCTGCTTAACAAAATTATCTTTACATTTTATCTTAAGGGATAAGTTTGGCTTCACTTCTCAAAGAAACAACAACAACATCATTCTCAACTAAGCGAGATATGAGATTAAATATATATATATATATATATATATATATATATATAAATAGTATGCATTACTGCAAAATGCTTCTTTGGTGGAACTTGTTGTCTATAGACTATACTTACCTTTTAAACAACTAAGTATTCAATCCCACATGGATTAAAGAAGCAAATTCTTGCTACCTTATATACATTAGGGTATATGCTTCATACATGTTGAGATAAGTATATTGGTGTTTGGTTAGCTATATGTCAATGTTTAAGGGAAAAGACATAGATCTACGGTTTAGATCAAGCAACATCCTATGATTTCTCAACTTTTTTTCATTTTCATGTTACTATAATTAATATTTGAGCTAATATTGATTTCTTTTTTCTTGTTCTTTTTTGTGCATAATAACCCCAGGTGTTATCGGTTATCACATATTGTGATTTGGAAAATTAAGAGTTAAGCATATTGATATAAACCAAAGAATAAAATAGTTTATGTTATTTGTGAGTTTTATACATTAAGTGGGCAAACTAAGCACGATAAAACAGTTTATAAACATTTCATCTCAATGAAACACGTAATGATTAGCATGACCAATTTTGAGTATTTTACTTTACTCTCGAGGGGTTGTTGATCTTTTGTGTTCCAAATAAATGCAATGTATTTATCAAAGGGTCTTATAACTAAGCAGTATCTCATATTATACAACTAGTATGTTTGATCAAAACACTACAAAAATGATTATCTTTTCGACTTGTCTTACTTATGAATCCATCACAATATCTTCGGAAATTTTATAAGAACATCCGGTTGCTTTAGTAATTAAGTAGCTTGGTAATACAAGGATGTGGGTAGTTGAATGTTTGATTTTGGGTATACTTAGAGAGAAATGACAAAAGAACAAGAAAACTAAATATGTTACATGCATGTCAACTTTTTTTTTGTTACAGATTTGAAGCTTTTTAGTACTTGAAGTCAAAAAATTATACGAGCACCTCATAAACATACCATATATTGAACAAATAAATCATAAAATATTATATTTGCCTATTTCTTTTCCTCAAAATTAAACACAATTTTCTTAGACGAACTTTACGCAACCAACATGATAGAATTTTCAACTTTTAATCTTTGGCTAACTCTTTATACATAACCAATTCTCTTTAATACATTGGGGTACATGATTCACACATGTTGAAAGAAGTATATTGCTAGTGGGTTCGATATAGATGTTTAGCTAGAAAAACTAAAGATTTGTATCGGGCATAACAAAATATATATGAGGTCTCAAGTTTTAATATTTTCATATGTGAGTATTAAACTAAGTTTTCAATCCCACATAGATCAAAGTCGTAAATATCATGGCACTTTATATGCATTGGGATATATGGTTCACTCATGTTGAAATAAGTATATTGTTGTGGGTTTGATATAGATCTTTAGTTTGAAAAAACCAAAGCTTCATATTAAGTCGACAAAATATATACAAGTTCTCAACTTTTTATATTAGAGTATTAAAGTTTGAAGTTTTTCATATGGATTGAGATTCTCTTAAGTTAGTATAAACATTACCGGTTATGTTCTTTCACAAAAACTGTAAGATCCACTGCGGGATCCGATCTTTGTTTTGTTTACTAATTTGAAAGAATCTCTATCCTTTTCATACTTATATAACTATGACTTCTCAACTTTTTTTTTTCATTCATTTTGATATAGTATTAAAGTATGGAAATTGATTTGCACACTCAAAGTTTTAATCGAGACACTTTATTTTATGCATAACATAGTTGTGCAATTATTTGATTGTGTTTTGTATATTTATACATTAAGTGTCCCAATCAAAATAAGAATGTAAAATCACCTCCCATATAATAAAATATATATGTGAGTTCTCAACTTTTTTATTTACTTTCATATTAAAGTATTAAAATTTAAACTTTCTCATATTTTTATAACTAGGACTTCTAAACTTTTTTTATATTTTCATATTACTAAAGTAATAAAGTTTAAACTAATAAAAGACAGTTTGATTTTATTTAAAAGGTCAATTCCATATATACCCATTTTGAAGGATATAAAATCAAAAATTAAATAGTTTATTTTTCGGGTTTTATAATGTAAGTGGATAAATTAAGCACATTAAAACTAAAAATAAATCCTTATAAACATCGCAACTCAATTAAACACGTACTAATCAGCATGACCAATTTTGAATATTTTACTTTACTTAGGAGAGGTTGTTGATCTTTTCTCTTCAAAATAAATGTAATGTATTTATCAAAGGTTTTATTTTTTATTTATTTTTTATTTTTTATTTTTACTCAAAAAATGTGAAATAAATTTCTGATGTTTCCTTTTTAAGAGAAAGATGTGTATATTGAAAAGTAGTTAGTTGACTTTAAAAGAAATCAATGTATTTCTTTCTAAGGGGGTGTTTGGCAACCCTTTGAAAACATGATTATTTGATTATCATGTTTTCAAAACGTGAATAATCAAGTTTTGTTGTTTGATTGCAGCGTGATTATAACTGAATTTGCCTTCAAAATGTGGTTTTGAAATTGGAGGTAGGGACTTACTTTTTGAAAACGTGGTTTTGCAAACATCATTTATGCAAACGTGATTTTTACCCAAACACCCCCTAAATGAATTATGTCGATTGAAAATATCGTGAAATAGAATGTTGTCAAAGTATATGATGACGTATAGCACGTATAGCAGGCTCACTGGGCCTATATCGTGCTATATACATCTGGGCGGGCCCAACACGAATAACTACGAACGGAACAACGATAAGCCCAATAACGAAAATTGGCTATAGTCCAAACTAAAAGATGCACGCAAGATACTTAGCATACCGAACCTCCGGCCGTGGAAGGTATCCTGTGTCCGCATCCGTGATTAACACGAACCTCAGGGTCCGGCTCGCCATTAACTTATAAACCTCGCCTGTAAAAAAGGCTTTAATCCCCATACAATGTACAACTTTCTCTCTTATAATAACACACACATACTCTTACTTCTCTAACAAGAATGTGTACTTACTCTCACGCCGGAGTCTAATCGTGGGGTCCGTCCCACGTAAATAACAGTTTACTCTTCTTGTGCAGGGAACTCAATCAAACTACTTGGATTAGTACAAGATCAGCCCACCAACAGCTTGTTAACCCAATCCAATAAGCGACACTAACATCCATTACAACCCGTCACACTTTTTGTACTAACAAGTTGGCTATCCGTGAGTCGAACCAGACCCGCGTACCATTATTTGTGAAATATAGTCCGGCCATGAACCATTATTAATACCATATATTTTGGTTGTACTGCCAAATACCAAATTAAAGAACTTAAGAAACATAATTAACGATTAAGATTAATTAGATCGACTCTCTCCATTTCATAGTTATATACTAGCATTCTTAGCAAAATTATATTTGCATTTTATCTTAAAGATAAGTTTGGCATGACAATTCTGATAAGAAACAATAACAACACCAATTTCACGAGCTAGGCTGGCAGTGCGAGTTTCTCAAACAAAAACTTAAATCATACAAAAAGAACACGGATAGTATGCATCATGCCAAGTTTTGACTTTGGTGCACAATTTTCAATCTCACATAGAAGCAAATTCTTGCTAGCTTATATACCGTGGAGTATAAGGTACATTTAAGTTGAAATAATTATATTGTTGTTGGTGCAACATATATTCAAGTGGATTGACAATTGGAAATATGTTGTATGGGCAACAAGACATTGAGTTCTCAACTTTTTTTTTCCCTTAATTTTCATATTGCTAAATCGACTATATTTGGACTAATAAATTACAATTTGATTTTTTTTTTTTTTTTTTTCATATTGCTAAATCGACTATATTTGAACTAATAAATTACAGTATGATTTTCTTTGTGTCGTAACAACCCTAGCTAGATTTTGTCACCTTTTGTGACTTGGTACATTAATTAAAGAGTAAGCATATCTAAAACCTAAGAATAAAATAGTTTATGTTACTTTTGGGTTTATATCTTAAGTGAATAAATTAAGCACATTTAAACAAGAAATAAAATAGTTTATAAACATCTCATCGCAATGAAACACTAACCAGCATGACTAATTTTGAATATTTTACTTTTTACTATCGAGGATCGTTGCTCTTTGTGTTTCAAACAAATGCAATGATCTACTAACTTAACGGTATATCATATTATGTGTGATCGTTATTAATTAAATAATTGTGGGTTCAAATCCCTCTTAAAACATGTGAGATAAATTTTTAGTGTTGACATTTAACAAGAAGATGTTTGTTTTGTAAGATAGTTAACATCACAAATGCATTGTATTTCCTTTTTAATGATTTATGTCAGTGAAATCAATCTATATGAAATATGGGTGTTCATTCGTTCGGTTATCGAGTTATTCGATGTATTTGATTCGGTTAATGCGGTTGAATTTTTTTGGGCTAAAACTAAAAGCTTAACAAACGAATAATCAAAAACCGAACCAAATAACCCGAGTTACTTAATTTTAATTTATTATTTATTTAATTATATAGATTTTAGTATAAAATAAAAAATGCTTGAAAAATATTATATTTAAATTATGAATATATATAAAATATACAAATTTATGTGAATTCGGTTTTCGATTCATTTTCGTTTTATTGTGCCAAAATCATATTCGAACCGAAATCAAATATTTATTTCGGTTAAGTTCAGTTTGGTTTCAAGTTCGGTTCAATTTTTTTTATCGTTTTAATTTCGATTTTCGATTTTCATGAGTGAAGCGATTCTGTACGGCCTTATGAAATAATATTGTCCAAGTATATGGATTGAAAACTTTGGGCCAATGTACATCTTTAATTTTTTAAATGAGTTAATAGATAACCTAAGAATAAAATAGTTTATGTCACTTTGTGGTTTTATATCTCATGATAAACCTAAACATGCTTGCAATCATCTTTAGTATAGATATAATAAAACTTAATCAAAATTATAGTATTATATATTCTTAACACATTCTTTTTGCATTTTATCTTTAGGATAAGTTCGGCTTCACACTTCTTAAAAGAAACAACAACAACAACACCATTTTCGCCAAAGCGTGATATGAGATTTAAAAAAAAACGTAAATCATAGAGGAAAAACATTAATAATATGCATTATTGCAAGATGTGCCTTTGGTGGAACTTGTTGCCAAATGCCAATAGTTACCTATTAGTAAAAAAAGTTTTCAATCCCATATGGATCAAAGAAATAACAACTTACCTTATATACATTGGGGTATATGGTTCATACATGTTGAAATAAGTATAATGTTGTTTAGTTAGGGTGTGTTTGTTTCATTAAAATATTTTAGGTCTGAATCGAACTATCATAACTTACGGTAAGAGGTGGCTAGAAAGTCTAAATATGAACGAAATAATATTGTTTGTATTTGTATAATTGTCTGAATGATTTTAAGTGCTCGTTTACGCAATTTGTATATTAACCAATGCGATAATAAGTAATTTATGTAAATATGAAACAAAATTTTTTTATCATAAATATAACGTAGTTAATAAACCATCAAATATATTATATTGACACAAGTCTTTAATCTTTTACCGAGTAAGAGACAATAAGACAATCCTCCCACCTCTTGTTGAGTAAGATGTTATATGTCACGTCGAGTCGACTCAAAAAAAAAAACAAATGACACTAATATGACCATCTCTTACGCTCTGACTCGGTAAAAGTAAGAGGCTAGTAAGACATTTAAAAAAAAATAAAAAAAAACCTTAGTTATGACATGTCTATGTTCTATGAATAGACCTTAGAGATATAGGTAGTAAAACAACATAACTATGAGTTCTCAAATTTTTTTCATTTTCATGTTACTATAATTAATATTTGAGCTAATATTGATTTCTTTTTCTTTTTTTTTTTTTCTTTTTGTGCATAATAACCCCGGTATCGGTTATCAAAATTTGTGATTTGGAACATTAAAGAGTTAAGCATATAGATATAAACCAAAGAAAAAAATAGTTTATGTTACTTAGGGTTTTATATCTTAAGTGGAAAAATTAAACACGTTAAAACAGTTTATAAACATCTCATCTCAATCAAACACGTAATGATCAGCATGACCAACTGAGTATTTTACTTTACTCTCGAGGGGTTGTTGCTCTTTTTTTGTTTAAATAAATTAAATGTATTTATCAAAGGGTCTGTCTTATAAATTAGTCTCATATTATTTAACTAGTATGTTTGATCAAAACACTAAAAAATGATTATCTTTTCAACTTTTATTACTAATGAAGCCACCGTAATACCTTCCAAAATTTTATAAGAACATCTAGTGACTTTAGTAATTAAGTAACTTGGTAATACAAGGATGTGGGTAGTTGAATGTTTGATTTTGGGTATACTTAGAGAGAAATGACGGTAGAAGAAGTAAACTAAATATATTACATACATGCCAATATTTTCTTGTTGCAGATTTGTAGCTTTTGGTAGGAGTATCGGAGGACTTGAGGTTAAAATGACCGACGACTCTAAACATACCATGCATCGAACAAGCAAATCATAAAATTTATATTTGCCCATCTCTTTCTCCCAAAACCGCGCATCGATACTCTTGTTCTACATATAATTTTCAACTTTCAATCTTTGGCTCACTCTTTGTATACAACCAATTCTCTTTATCGTCTCCTATCTTTTCAGTCGGTACTTATGATAAACTTAAACATGCTAACAATCATCATTAGTATAACCTACTAAAACTTAATCAAAATTATACTATACAATCTTAACAAAATTATCTTTGCATTTTTATCAGGATAAGTTCGTAGTCACATTTCTCAAAAGAAAGCAAATAACATTATTCATAAAGTAGGTATGAGTATTTCTCAAAGAAAATAATTCATAGAAGAAAAATTATATACATTACCTCAAGATGTGTCTTTGATACAACTTTTTGCCTAGTTGCTACTAAAAAAATAAAAATAAAATAAATAATTTCATTCCCGCATGGATCAAAGATACAACATCTTGGGACTTTATATACATTGGGGTATATAGTTCACACATGTTGAAATAAGTATATGGTTGTGGGTTCGGTATACATCTTGTGTTGAGAAAAACATAAGATTTGTATGTGGGCCTCCAATAAGTATGAGTTCTCAACTTTTTTAATTTCAAATTTTTATTTCTGAATAAACCAATTGTAACATTTCGTGATTTATAACATTAAAGGATATAAAATCAAAATGAAATACTTTATGTTTTCGGATTTTATATCTCAATAAAACACGTAATCAATGAAACACGTTGCTCTTTTGTGTTAACTTAGAGGTATCTCATAACGTAATTGATGGTTCTTCAATAAATTAATTACGGGTGCAAGTCTTCAAAATAAGGGTGAGCAAATCTACTCCAAAACCGAATCGAACCGTAAAATTTGGAACCGGTAGGCAGACTTTCTTCGGTTCAGCTTGATTAATATATTTATTTGGGTTTTGTTCGGTTTTGGTTTAGTTTCGGTTCAGTTTGATATTTTCGGTTTGAAATAACTAAACCAACTCAAAAGCGAACCGACAAGTTATTTGGTTGGTTTGGTTTGAGATTTATTTCGGTCGATTTCGGTTCAAGTTTTGTCTTTGCCATTTGAGTTGGTTTCGGTTTTGTCGGTTTGGGTGGGTTGACATGTTTTGAAGTTCAAAACATGTGAGATAAATATGTCAACGTATGTACAAAAGCATACCTCAATATTTGTCTTACTAGGGCGTAGATCCTATAGAAAAACTATTCAAAAAAGCGGATAGAAAAATTTATTTTAGGCGGGTAAAATCACAAGAGTAAGATATTTTGGTTAGACTTTACAACTTAAACTTTACCTATAAGTACCCAAATTATATAACTTGTATGCTTGATCAAAACATGCTTTGTGGCGAATAAAGATAATGCGAATTACTATATCTTCTAGTTAATAAAGATTTAAAGTTACACCACCATGACGAAATAAACACTACGGACTACTGGACTAGGATAAGTTTGATTCAAACGAAATGGTATTGTGATTCCAATATTGACATGCTTATGATTTAAACGAAATAACGTTAAGGTAAGCAGTCAAGTTATTGTTTGTATTGCTTTTAACAAAAGTGAAAATGCAATATGTTTTCAATCGATAATAAGGATGTTTGAACACTTTCGAATAGAGCCGTTGAACTATGGTATACATTTTAAAGAAAGTTGTTAATGCAAGTAACATGTATACACTTTGATAATTGATACCCTATGATAAAAAAAACTCTTAGTCCTAACACTACAAATGTCACTAGCTAAAATGAATTGCTATTAACACAGTAAACCATAACATAAAACCTAAATGTAAGCGATACGTAAATCTTTGAATTGTTGAGACACAAAAACACAAGTAAAGAAAGTGTTGAGGCCTGTGCTCACAGTTCTTAAAACAGTCGTCTCTCCAGGAGGGCTTGAAATCATTAACGCTATCTCCCAGGATACAACAACAACGGATAACTCCGTTAGCACAAACGGGTTATCAAAGCGAACCAAAATCGTGCCTTCCCTCTATTACAAACCGGATACACACAATGTCAGGATGAACGTTAAACAAAAAATAGAGAGGAGTAAGTTGTATTTCTTGGTGTGTGAAATGAGAGGAAGCTCAACTTATAGGAAATGGAATTGAAAAAAGCGGTCATAATTAATTAACAAAATTAATTTTACTAATGTCTCATGAATTAAAATAAAACCACAAGTTAATTTAACTTTCAATTCACATTAGTACACATGATGACAAACATCAATTGTCATTCAACTCCTTGACCACATTTTAACATAATTGTAGCCAAAAGGCTTTTTGGTTTATAGGTGTATCAAGGTATAATACTCAAACTAAGACCCGTCATAAGTTATGATACTCGCCATACTAGCCGACCGGTTTAACCTTCAAACCACTTCTATAATTTCAAACCCTTGATTTTCTCCCTATGATAACTCACTCCCTAAATTTGAATTCATACTATGTTTATCCTATTCATCACTATTATTTGTTTTGATTTTGAAAATCAAATCAAGAAAATCAGAATGATTTTTAAAACACAATATTATCCGAAATCAACTTGTAGTATATTTTGAAAACCTACATTATCTATAAATGTGCGTAATTGATATTTTTTTGTATGAATTATCTTTCTTTGGAGAAATTCTCATACCCGCTTTGACAAAATGGGTGGTGTTATTGTTGTCTCTTGTGAGAAATGTGATGCCAAAATTATCCTAAAATATGTACATATAATTTTGTTGAATGTATAGTATAATTTTGATTAAGTTTTATTATATATGTACTAAAGTTTATTACAACCATGTTTAGGTTTGTCATAAGTACTAACTAAAAGATAGTGAGAGGTATTAAAGAGAATTGGTTAAATATATAGAGTGAGCTAAAGATTGAAAGTTGAGACTTGTATCATTGGTTGGGTAAAGCTCATCTAAGAAAATTATGTTTAATATGTAGAACAAGAGCATCCATGGCGTTTGAGGAAAAAAATATCAAATATAAAATTTTATGATTTGCTTGTTCGATGTATGGTATGTTTATGAGGTGCTCGTATGTAATTCAAGTAATAAAAGCTACAAATCTACAACAACAAAATAAATAAATAAATTAATAATTTGACATGTATCTAACATATTTACTTTTCTTCTTCTTCTATAACTAAGCACGCCCAAATCAAACATTCAACAACCCACATCCTTGTATAATACAAGTTGTATTACCAAGTTACTTAATTACTAAAGCCACCAAATGTTCTTATAAAACTTTCGAAGGTATTGCGATTGCTTCATAAGTAACACAAGTCGAAAAAGATAAAATTTTTGAGTGTTTTGATCAAACATACTAGTTATATAATTTGAGTACTTACGGGTAAAATTTAAGTTATAAAGTCTAACCAGATAGCTTACTCTTGTGATTTTACCCGCCTTAAATAACATTTATTTATCACTTTTTCGAATAGGTTATCTATAGGATACTAGCTTATTGACCCGTGGAATCACGGGGTTTTAAAAAGAAATTTTGCATCAACAAATTATGTGTTAGAATGGAGTAAGAAAGAACAACGAATGTAAAAAGTTTGAAATGTTTTGTGAATGGAATAATAACTAGTAACTTAACGATGGTATAAACTACAATGGTTGTAAATATCTAATTCTGAATGTCCATTGTTGGAACTATATCGACAATACTTGTGACTTCAATCTTGAAGCTATCCAAAATGAATATAACCTGCAGATGTGTAAAGAAACACATCACAAGCATTACGACAGATTATTAGGATTGCATGGTATTAACATTTAAATAAATATCTTGTTAGTTACAAAAACATTTACTTGGCACTAACCGTTTAAAGCATGTCTTTGTTGAAGCACTGCGATGCGTACATAAACACATAATAACCAAATTAGACATAGTATATTGATACATGGTAATAAACTAAAATTAAATAGCACTATGAATTAAAAAAATACCTCATGAACATTGATTATAGGTTAGTGTAAAACTTTTTTATATACTACATTTGTTGTAGTTGTTGATAGATTACCATCGAAATCAGAAGCCACAACCTTCAAACCCTTTTTGCTTTTGACGCGTGTATCTGATGATTTTACCACCTTTTTTTTGCATACCCGACAACCAATGTACCACTAGTAGTCATCTTCTTGAACAGCACATATGGTTCCAACAATTATAGAATGGACACCCTACATATAAATAATACAACAATTACATGAAAGTTACCTTATACGTGGTCATTTATGTAATACACTCAAAAGTCGTAGTGATTGGTCATGTAGGTGGTACTTGTGCCACATCCAGTAGGTCGACGATGTTTCTCAGTGGCGATTTAAGGACAAAATCTTCTTTCGTGGAGTTTTTTGAAGCAACATATATACGCGAGGTAGCATTTTCCTACTTCTCATTACCTTGCTTATCAGC
The DNA here is from genome assembly GCA_910596185.1 of Chrysanthemum makinoi. Taxonomy (NCBI): domain Eukaryota; kingdom Viridiplantae; phylum Streptophyta; class Magnoliopsida; order Asterales; family Asteraceae; genus Chrysanthemum; species Chrysanthemum makinoi. Next base: position 334,879,198 of record OU343221.1, read on the forward strand.
CAAATTGCGTATTAAGATTTAAATAGTTAGAGTTATTTAAAAGTTTTTATCATCACAATGGCGTTCAAATTTTGTTTTTAAAATAGTTTAAACATTTGCTATAGGGTATAGAAATTGGATAGTGTTTCAAACAAATTGAACAACAAAATTTAAAATTTGCTAAATGGTTTTGGTTGTTGGAAGCTTTTCCTTGCCACTAAAACTTTAGAATTTGCTAATATTTGAACATCCAAAACTCCTAAATATTGAAATGAATTTACATTGCCTCCGCCTAAAATCATCAAATCGTTTAATTAGGATGTGTCGATAGTTTCCTTGCCATTAAAAGGTATAACTTTGTTCCATTGTATCCATTACACTCCCATTTTCTGTACATTGCAAAAATATGATTACAAAAACTAACATATTATGACTTTTTTGTAAACTGAAAGATGAAACTAAATATATTTGTTAATTATTTAAAATAACTTACCATCCCAAATCTTCATAATGGCGAGCTAAAGAACAACAATAATCGCACCATGATCAACACATTTACTCAAGAAATCACAAAATTCTGTAGCAAACGATCCCCATAAAGTGCAGTTCATTTCAATACCTCTTGCAATTATTATGACACGTTTAAAAATGCATTTGAATATGAAACACTTTGTATATAGGATCAAACAAAGATGTATATAAAACTTACTCATCATCAATGAGTACAAGTGGTTTCTTCTTTACCGCCTTTCCATTTTTTTTAAAATTATCCAGGTCACCACATGCAACCACTTGGCCTATCACGTGGGTATATGAAACAAAACATTGAATAACTCCATATATCATTGTATGATAACTAATTTTGCAAAAGAAAAGGAAAGCACATACCAAACTGCCCATCCTCCTCCTGTTTTAGGCCAACAATTGAGTTAAAGGGTCGGCTGAAAACCATGGACAGATCTGTAAAAATTAGGACATGGTTCCACTAAAGTGTTGGCTAAAAACTTAGTCGCATTCCTTTTTAGAATCCTGTATTTTGGTTGTATTTCTCCAAGGTTGTACCCTGAAGTGTTACAGCTTTACCACATTCTAGATGGTTTTAGGCGATTCACTAAAGTCATCCTCACGACCTTGGATTGATATCATCTGTTCCAAAACATGTATCCAAATTTTAGTGTCGGAATCAAATTTATATATTATAAATTAAACAAACAAAACACATTTACTTGCCTCCTCATCCATGTATAGTTCAAAATTGTTCATGTGTTGCTTTCCAAACACAGTTTGCAACCATGTACGAACAATTCACTTTCATGACTTGACATTGTCTTTAACTGCAGATAAATCGTTGATGAAACGGGCGTAAGTAGCCATAGGAATTTTGATATTTAGAATTGGTTTTAGGAAGAAAGATGTGTGCATTAGACTAACAGTTTTCCTCCATTATATAATACAAAAGTTGCTAAAATTAAGGGAAAATATATTAGAAGGTAGTTAATGATGATTGATTTTGTTTCAATCTATACAATATGGAAACGATTCATATTTTTCCCCAAATCAATAAAACGTCAAAACTCCAAAATCAATAGCATTTTTTTAAAAAAATCCAACTATGTTACAAATTCAAGTATCATCTTTGAACATTTTCCCAAAAACATTTTTTAGATTTTTTGTATCAACACTTTATGACATAATCGAACAAATTGGGCATAATCTATACTATATAAATTGGGCATAATCGAACAAATTGATATAAAATTGGGCATAATTGAAAGTCAAACGTGTTATGATATACACCAACAATATGATTTAATGGTATCGAATCGTTTCCATATGATGTGTCTTTGAGAGCATCACACAAATCGTTTGTTTCAATCGATGTCATATTTAAAACACCGTAGTCGGAACACGAATATATGTTTTGAATTGGAGAAAGATTTGAAATATTGGTGAGGAAGATTTGTGGAATATTCGGTGACCAAGTAAAGATCACAGACGTGTTTGTTTTTTGAATATCTTTTAATATCTATGCTATTTTTTAAATGAATGAGAAAAAGATATTAATGCTATTTTTTAAGTGAATGAGAAAAAGATGCTGGTTAAATGTTATTTTTCAAGTGATGTGAGAAAAAGATTGATTTAGTTTTGCTTGTTTATGCCATTGGTTAATGCTATTTTTATGTAACCGACAATAATTAGTTAACAAAAAATTGATTTAGTTTTGCTTGTTTATGCCATTGAATGAGTGTGCAATGGTGTATTGTACGCATTAAATGACCAGCCAATCACAATTGAGACATATCCGGTAGCATTAATTGCATTGGATGTTCATCGAGTTGTAACATGTAGCTGTTTATTATATAGAATAGATACGTTATCCTAGTAACACAAATATTGAGGTATGCTTATATAACATATGTGGTTGACAAAGTTATCTCACATGTTTTGAACTTCAAAACATGTCAAACCCGACAATGACAAAAACCAAGCCCTCGAAAGCGACAAATAAAAAACTTGAACCAGAAATAGATCTCAAAACCAAAACCAAACCGAATAACTCGGTTTGGTTTGGTTCGGTTGATTTGAGTTGGTTTACCTATTCGAACCGAAAATATCAAACCGAACGAAACTAAACCAAGACCGACAAAACCGAAATAAATATATATACAAAACTAAAACCGACCAAAAATCGGTTCATTCGATTCGGTCAAGTTTCAGTCGGTTTCTCGGTTGAGTCGATTTTGATCTGGATTTGCTCGGCCTTATTTCAAAGACTTGCACCTATAATTATTTTATTGAAGAACTACCAATTACGATATGAGATACATCTAAGTTATAAGGGGGGTGGCAACACTATGAGGTATGAGATCGGTATGCTTAGGCATGGTTCGGCAAACCATTGCCACACCAGCGGTATGGCCAATCGGTATGGTGGCGGTTTCACAAACCGCACGGGCATGAAGGGGGCGTGTGTATGTTTTTGAATTTTTGGACCGTTGCACATTCAATTGGCATTAAAAATAAATAAATAAATAAATAAATAAATAAAAAATAAAATTCCCTGTCCCTTTATAAATAATACTTCTCACAACACATTCCAAATCACATTATTTTTACACACACAAATCAAATATAACATTCAAAAAAATGTCTTCATCAAATATAACATTCAAAAAAATGTCTTCATCATCCTCTTCTTACGTGGCGGACAAGCCATGGCGTTACGCGGATATTCGAGGCACATCAAGAAAAACATCACATTTCTGGAATGCTTGGTAGCATTGATTGTACACATTTCGTTTGGCGAAATTGTCCTAGGCATTTGAGAGGCCAATATAAAAGAGGTGATCACCAATACCCGACTATTATGGTTGAAGCCGTCACTTCAAATGATTTGTGGTTTTGGCATTCGTTTTTGGACCTCCGGTGCAAATAACGATATCAATGTTTTGAATCAATCTCCGTTGTATCTTAATGGCCGAAATGGAGCGGCCAACGGTTCATTCTGTAAAGAGATTCAAAAGCTACAAAAGTGCAAGAAAGGATGTCGAACGAGCTTTTGGGCGTGTGAAGGGAAAGTAGATGATTCTTAGTCGTCCTCTACGGGCTATGTCGGTCGAAAAGAATCGACTCCTCGTTTATGCGTGTATTATAGCAATATGATTTTAAAAGACGACCGGATGGCAATATCACCGGTTCATATAATGGATCAGCCGGTAGCGCCAGTTCGGATGACACTGCACTCTACGGGAGTTACTAGGCGAAGATATCCATAATCGTCTGATTTGATCTTCTGGAGCATTTGGCGGCTCTAGACTTAGCATACCTCGATAACTAGTTTAATTTTCTTTTTATTTCAACAGTGATGTAATTATTATTATTTTTTTTATGTATTATGCATTTTTTTATTATTAATGAAATATTATGTTTTTATTTAATTGTTTAATATAATTATGAATTAAAAAATAAGTGAGGTATGGAATGACCATTGCCACTAAAAAACTATGGTGAGGTATGGGATTAGGTGGAATGAAATTATTGGTGGGTTTTGAGGTATGGTGAGGTATAGAATGTATGTGTTGCCACCCCCTAAGACACTTTAATATATATATATGAGTAAATTACACCGTTCGTCCTTGTGGTTTGCGTTGACCGCAGGGTTTAGTCCTTTGACCAAAAAAGTTGCACCGTTCGTCCTTAATTGTGAAGCGTTATGCACCGTTAGTCCTTTGACCAAGCGGCGTTAAGTTTGACCGTTAAAAACGCATCATGTGACTTGCACATGAGGGTAAATTCATCATTTCAAGACCATAAGGACGAACGGTGCAATTTACTCTTTTTATAAACCCAAAAATTCATTAAAATTTAATTTCACACTTTATATAAAACACACACTCCCTCACTCACACCCTCGCCGGTGGCGCCCTTTTTCGGCCACCACCGTCGCCGGAAAATTTTCCGGTGAACCCTTTCTTAGCCAAATCAATAGATCGGTTTATCCTCGTCATTTCAGGAATTTACGGCGTTTGGCGCCTCGTATCACCATCAGCGCGGCCACTCACCGCTATACGCTTCACCGCCTCCACCAGGGGTTAGATCGTGTCCTTGTGGTTCTTTCTATACCACACGCAGCGTGGCGAGGACCCTCAGCAGCGTTAAATCTGAGCTAAAGCGGTTTTGGGTTATGTTGTTATTTCAAGGGTTTTGATTACTTGTTCATTGATTGAGCATGGCGTGTGTGTGGTTAGATCAAGTGGCGAAGGGATAGGGATTTTGTGGTTTAAATTGGTGGGATTTGTTGTTGATGGTTTCGCAAGCCACGACTTCGGTTGAGTGGTAGTGATGGTGTTCGGGTTTGGTTCATGTATTAATGTTTTTGTGGAATAAAAATCGGATTAAACCTCTTGTTAAAGATTCATGTGGTAAATATTCGTTATACAGGTTTGGTTCATGAATGGTTGTGTTTGTATGTGTGTTTGTGTGTATCCACAAGGTTTATTTGACGATAGTACTCCAATCTAGCTTTTAAACTCTATGATTTAGGGAGTATAGATGTGGGATTGAAAGACAAGTGATATTGAATATTCGAGAATCGGATAATCATCTGTAGTATTATGAGCTGTAGAATTTTGTGTTTGTATGTGTTTCTGCTGTTTGTAGTCGTAGTGATCGCATAATCTGATGTCTAAGCGTTTGGGTATATCTGGCTATGTGAACAATTAATTGATACAGTAACCAAAAAGGTTTGTGAAAAACTGAAAAATGCATTGTGAATTAAGTAAAGGTTTCTGAACTTAGGCTAAAAGAGTAAACACATAATTTTGTTTTACCTATAATAATCAGTTTTGTTTTTATTTAAAGTTGTTTATACCCAAGCAATCAATAACGAAACATAAAAACCATTTTTGCGACTATAAAGTCTCGGAATTAAAGAATAAATAATTAGTTCAAAAACATAAACTACACGTTAGTCCTTGCACCGTTCGTCCTTATGGTGTTGAAATGACGAATTTACCCTCATGTGCAAGTCACATGATGGGTTTTTTAAATTCACTGCGTCGTTTGGTCAAAGGACGAACGGGCATAACGTTCCAACTTAAGGCCGGACGGTCTTTTTTGGTCAAATGAAAACCTGCGGTCCCGCAAAACCACAAGACGAACGGTGTAATTTACTCTAAATATATTGCATTTATTTCATTATTTGGAACACAAAAGAGCAACGTGTTTCATTGAGATGAAACATGCTAATCATTACGTGTTTTTATTGAGATATAAAATCCGAAAACTATTTCATTTTATATCATTTAATGTTGTAAACCACTAAATGTGACAATTTGGTACGATTCAAGAAAATAAAAAATGAAGTCATAAAAGTTGACATCTCATACTTATGGGAGGACCGTCTACGAATCTTTTGTTTTTCTCAACAAAAGATGTATATTGAACCTACAACAATATACTTATTTCATCATGTGTGAAAGATATACCCCACTGTATATAAGGTGCCAAATATTGTTTCTTTGATCCATGTGGGAATGAAAACTTAGTTTTTAAAAACAGCAACTAGGCAAGAACTTGTACAAAAGACACATCTTGACGTAATGTATGTAATTCATGTTTTTTTGTTTGAAATATGTTTCTTTCGAGAAATGCTAATACCCGCTTTGGCAAGATTGATGTTTTTTTTGAGAAATGTGATATCAAACTTATCATTAATATAAAATTATAATTTTGTTAAGAAGGTATAATATAATTTTACTTACATTTTAGCCCTATCGATACTAAATTCGATTGCAAGCATGATTGGGTTTGTCATAAGTACTAACCGAAAGTTGAGAATTGTAACATTGGTGGGGTAAAGTTCATCTAAGAAAATTGTGTTTAATATTTAGAACAAAAGAGCATCCATGTTGGCGGTTTTGAAAAAATATACTAAAATCTTCAACATGTACTGTAACATATTTAGTTTTCTTCTTCTATAGTAATTTCTCTCCAAGCGTACCCAAAATCAAACATTCAACTACCCACATTATTGTATTACCAAGTTACTTAATTACTAAAGCCACCAAATGTTCTTATAAAATTTTCGAAGGTATTACGGTGGCTTCATAAGTAAGACAAGTCGAAAAGATAATCATTTTTGAGTTTTTTGATCAAGCATACAAGTTATATAATTTGGGTACTTATAGGTAAAGTTTAAGTTGTAAAGTCTAACCAAAATATCTTACTCTTGTGATTTTACCCGCCTAAAATAACATTTTTTTATCCGTTTTTTAAATAGTTTTTCAATCCCACATTGATCCAAGAAACAACATCTTGGCACCTTATATACTCTAAGGTATACATTCCCACATGTTGATATAAGTGTATTGTTGTGGGTTCGATACATGTTTAAGTGAGAAAAACTAGACATCTTAGTTAAACATGTATAGTACCAATAACATAACATGAGTTCTCAACCTTTTTATATTCTCTACATCAGAATATAAGTTCACAACTTTTTTATATTTTCATATTATAGTATTAAAGTTTGAACTTTTTCGTATTTTAATAACTGTGACTTTTAATATTTTTTTATATTTTCATATTACTACATAATAAAGTTCGAATTAACAAAAGACAATTTGATTTATTTTGTGAGATAATTTCATATTTACCTAGGGTATGTTTGGTAGCAGAGATTATTGAGGCTTAAGATTATTATTTTTGAAAAATAATCTACTTAAAAAATAATCTTTGTTTACGGACAGAACTTATAAAGATTATTAAAAAATAATCTCCCATAATCTCTAAAATAAAAGGTTACTTCATGCAGCTTATAAAATAATATTTTTATAATATTTTCAAAGATAACCCAATGTCATCAACAACAGACATTATACCAGTGACATATTTTTTGCCAAAATAGCCCTAGTATAAACCTTTTATAAGTGGATAATGCATATTCTGCAATAATTTTGATGCATATTTGAGGAATTTTGAAATTTGATGTTTTATTGAGAAAATATGGAAGGATACCCAACGAGGAAGCAAGCATGGCAGAAGTGCCCTCGAAGCATATTTATCAATTTCTTCCTTATGTGATGGCTCTCGACATTCGGGTTTTATACTGTAAGTAGATAAATTAAACACATGAAAACCAAAAATAAAATAATTTATCAACATATCATCTCAATGAAACACGTACTAATCAACATGACCAATTTTGAATATTTTACTTTACTCTCAAGGAGTTGTTGCTCTTTTATGTTCCAAATAAATGCAATGTATTATTTATCAAAGGTCTTTTACCTTAGCGGTATCTCATATTTTGTGACATCCTTTTTTCAATAAAATAGTTATAGTCATGTTTAACTATAACATGGGAGATACATTTATAATGTTGCCTTTCAAGAGAAAAGTGTATATATTGAAAAACAGTTAGTTGACTTTAGAATGTTGTCAAAGTATATACTTTGATTATGTTAATGTAAATAAGTCCAGCCCATGAATCATTCTGAATAATACCATATATTTTGGCTGTATGAATACTAAACCCCAACCCATAAACTATCGAAGGACTGGAGTTCTGTTGAGAATCTTGTTGTATTGCAAAGTACCAAATAACTTAAGAAACATAATTATGGATTAAGTTTAAAAAGAGCCGACTCTTTCTGTCCTAAAATTATTGTTCATAGATAAAAAAAACATACAATTTAAAAGAAAAAAACTGTATTAATTACTGTTTTTGGTTTTATGAAAGCCAAAAATGGTTTTATCTTTGACAATTAAATATTGCATTTTTTAAAATTTTAAATAACAATTTTGCTTAAGGGTAAATATAATAAACTTAAACAGCAATAACTATTATTTTAAGTAATAGATAATTGTTTTATAATGCACTTGTGTTCAAACTTTTGCTATGTATAATTTACAAAGAGGATGATGTCATAATAACTTATGCTAATAGTTTAGGACATTAGTTACCCAAATGAATAAATCATATAGGATTGATTAACATGCTTAATTGGTATGTCTAAATGTGTGTCAACATCTTATTGGTAACAACAGAGGGACTTACTTCTTTACAAACTAATAAACAACTTTTACATACACATAAAATTAGTCACATATTTAGAACTCTCAATTAATTTCGTAAATCATATAAGCGGATCTTCAATCTATTCTTATATATGAACACTTTGAAAGAGGCCATTGTCAAAAGCTGAATGGTAGATGATAAACAATGTAAACAATACTGCAATTTATTCATACGTAAACAATTTTGCAATTTTTCTTCATACGGTTTAAATCAATGAGGAAATCATGATCACGCACTAATTTGGGTTGGTGATTGACCCTTCCCAAAATAACCTAGCCCTAAATAATGAGCACATGTTCCTTCACTTTTTAGCTAGGAATTGGGATTGAACAGCACCTGATTTTTTCAAAGCCCATTTACATAACAATATTGCAAGATTTGAACAATACCAATAAGTACAACAAAAAACAAGCTTTAAACGGTGTATATTTGTGGAACTATTTTTTCATAACATGGTACGAATCTGCTTTTATAAATGATTTGGAGAAAAAAAATCCAAAATAAAATAAAATGCTTGGTGATTAGTAGGTGTAAATATTTATACCTTATTAATTTAGTGAACTGACATTGTCTCCTACTTTACGACTATAAGTCAATGTCAACCAATTTGATCTCACACATCCATAATGCATACCAGCTACGGCGTTTGTATTGCCATAACATCGAGGGTAATCTACGGTTTTTATATAAGATAGTTTAGTAGCGCTTGTTTTCATTTAAAACTAAAATTGTCAACATCCGTAAAATAATTATATCAAGAAACAAAAAAACTGAAAAGTAATTTTACCAAAATTTTTAATTACAAGTACGACACATAACACACGGTGCTAAGCTAATATATCACACAGTACAAAAATATTCCATTATATATAATACTTTAAACAAACATTCCATATTTTAAAATAGATATACATAAACGCGTTTAAACCTTAGAAAATTACAAAAACCCACTTAAAGAAGTCTATATATTAATAAGAAGTCATTATTTCCTTTTTACAATCGTCCAAATTCATTATTATTCGTACTTGAATCGAACTTAATGGATATTGTAATGCTTGAAGGCTACATCATTATTCTTGATAGATACGACGCGATTTGTATGCAATACCAATCCCGTCCTGATAAAAACGTTCCAACTTGGGTCCGTCGATGTATCCAAGATATAGAGAGCGCTATCGTGATGATGAGGAGAGGTTATTAAAAAATCCTGCATATGGTGGCAACAACTTGCGAGATATTATTTGTGCTATTTGTATGGATGAATACCATGAAGACGACAAGACCGGGACTTTGGGCTGTCACATGTGTATCATGCACAATGCATTAAGAGTTGGTTAGTATGTAAGAATAATTGTCCAATGTGTAGATAAACTTCTCAAACATTACTTTGGATGAATCATCGAAGTAGGAAGGTTAGAAGTTAAGCTGGCGTGGTTGAAAGACCCGTTAGGCGCTATTTCTAATATGTAACCTTTGTTTATCTTGTTTTTTCTAGCTTGCTAGTTTTTAATAAATTCGCCGTTCAAAAATTGTCAATGTGTAGGACTTTTGCCAACATTGTTGTATTTGGATAGTAAATATACATTCTTTTGTTTTACAATCGGTTTGTAGTTTGATCGAATTCTTTAGATTAATACTAATAATGTACTGTAACTGCATAAAATTGTTCCCGAAATATAAGTACAAAATATATGAAATTTGCTTTGCTTGAACTCATATATATGGTATACTATATTTTGAAGTGGCAAACCCAAAAAACACATCTGGTTATGATAGTTGATTGCTAATGAAGAGCGGAACGGATTAGTTGATGGTACCCTTTTCATTCTTTTGCACATTATCTCATTCTTTGGTTATATAAGGGGTGTCTGGATGTGTCGTAAACTTTCAGAGAGAACACCGTGATGAAGAAACAAAAGCAAGCCGAGATGTGTGTAAAAATGTAGGATTTTGGCACAGCTAAAACGTAAGCCTTTGTAGTCCAATGTTTGATTATGGGTATACTTTGAGAAAATTGACCGTAGAAGAAGCAAGAAAACTAAGTAAAAAGTTACATACTTACCAATTTTTCTTGTTAGTATGAGTATTGTAGTGTCCATGATCTTGTTCTACCTATTTAACCACACTTTTCTTAAATGAACTTTACCCAACCAATATGATACAGTTTTCAACTTTCAATATTTTGCTTAATCTTTATATTTAACAACTCTCTCTAATACGTCTCACTATCTTTCGGTCAGTACTTACGACAAACCTAAACATGCTTGCAATCGATTTTAGTACAAATATATGAAAACCTAATCAAATTTATACTGGTATTCTTAGCAAAATTATCTTTGCATTTTATCTTCAAGATAAGTTTGGCATCACATTTTCTCAAAAGAAACAATAACAACGCCAATCCTGCCAGAGCGAGGCCGGCGGGCACGAGAATTTCTCAGACAAAAACATAAATCATAAAAAAGAACATGAATAGTATGCATCATGCCAAAATCTGTCTTTGGTACACCTTTTTGCCTACTAGTTATTATTTTCTTCTATTTTGAAAACTAAGTTTTCAATCCCACCATAGATGAAAGAAGCACATTCTTGCTAGATTATATACCGTGGAGTATAAGGTTCATTTAAGTTGAAATAATTATATTCTTGTTGGTGAAATATATATTTAAGTGAGTAGACACTTAAAATATGTGTTGCAATAGCAATAAGACCATGAGTTCTAAATAAAAAAATTAATTTTCAAATTGCTACAATTGACTATATTTGAAACTAATAAATTACAGTCTGATTGTCTTTGTGTCCTAACAACCCTAGCTAGATGTTGTCACCTTTTGTGACTTGGAACATTAATTAAAGATTTAAGCACATATAAAACCTAAGAATAAAATAGCTTATGTTACTTTTGGGTTTTATAATAACTTAAGTGAATAAATTTTGCAAATAAAAATAAAAATAAATAGTTTATAAACATCTCATCTCAATGAAACACTAACCAACATGACTAATTTTGAATATTTTACTTTACTATCGAGGATTGTTGCTCTTTGTTTTTCAAACAAATGCAATGGTCTCATAACTCACTGGTATCTCATATTAAGTGTGATCGTTATTTTAAGAAAATAATTATGGGTTCAACTCCTGTATTTTTTTATGTTTCCTTTAACCAGAAAGATGCATATTTTGTAGGACTTGTTACATTTGGATAGTAAATAGATTTACTACATACATTTTTTTGGTATTAAAAGTTCATAAAACTATAAACTTGAAGTCAAATATTGGAAAATAATTACCTGAAACTTGAATAGATCCTGGCCTTGGAGAGTGTTTAGTAAAAATGAAATTGATGCGTATATATAAAAGCTTGCATATTTCATATATACCCAAAACATCTTGAATTGCATTTACATCATGCAATAAAAACTTGTATTGTGGAGAAATATGCAAGTTTTTAAGTTTTAATGGGTATATATGCAATTCCCCAAAAAAAAAATGTGACAAAAAATTTGGATGGAATAAATGTGTTTGTCATTCAATGTTGTGTGTGATGGTTTGTGGGGTAGAGTAAGCTATGAACTAGCTTTGTCAACCACATATATTATAAAAACATACCACTTACATTTTTACCTTTAACTATTCAAGTTATATAGGTAGGGGTAGAGATCCGGTGATAAGAAAACTTATTATGAGAAGAATGAGAAATAACTATAACTACACATTTGATATGTATCGACTTGAGTTAGATACATATCTATCCATTTAGATGCATCACAATTATTTTCGAAAGAGATTTTAAAGTGAACGAAAAATACATAGGATTCACCTAGCTTAATGAAATACATCTAATATATGTATACGCATCTAATATTTTGCTAGAAAATACTTACCTTGCATCTAAAAGATTATGGATCTATTAAATTCAAGTTAGTGCGTCTCTAATGTGTGATTATATTTATTTATCATTTTTCTCATTTTAAATTTTTTTATCATTTGATCCTAAATCATGTAGCTAGTATGATTGATCAAAACAATCAATACTGATTATTTTTTTGACTTGTCTTACTAATAAAACCATCGCAATACCTTCGAAAATTACCCACAACTTTGTTCCGTAGTGTATCTTTTTTATTGATTTCATATGGTAAAAAAATATATTTTTCACACTTCGGCCTTTCTACATCATAAGAATTATGCTTTTAGCCATCCCACAGTAAAACGTTAAGCTCGGCCCTTGTAGTTCAATATTTGATTTCCGATATACTTAGAGAAAATTGACGGTAGAGAAACTAAATAGGTTACATATATGCCAATTTTTCTTGATTTATATGCATTACGCCAAGATGTGTCTTTGGTACAAATTTTTTTGCCTAGATTCTTTTTTGGAAAACTTAAACTAAGTTTTCAATCCCACATAGATCAAAGAAAAAACATCTTGGCACCTTATATACTTTGGGGTATATGTTTCAAACATGTTGAAATATGTATATTGTTGTTTGGTTAGATATGCTTCTATGTTTAAATGAATAAACATAAAAGCTCGAATCCATTCAACATGACTATGAGTTCTCAACTTTTTTTCATTTTCATGTTAGTAACTTTGATTTTTTTTTATTTGATTTTTTTTTTCATTTACATGTTACTAACTTTGATATGTGTCTAACTTTTCTTAACGACTGATATATATCTAACTAAACAACATAACTATGAGTTCTCAAACTTTTTCATTTTCATGTTATCTCCTTTTGTTATTTGTGAGTTTTATATCTTAATTGGGAAAATTAAGCACATTAAAACAAAAAAAATAAAACAGTTTGTAAATATCTCATCTCCGATCAGCATGACCAATTTTGAGTGAATTACCTTACTCTCGAGGGGTTGTTGCTCTTTTTGTTTCCAAATAAATGCAACGTATTTATAAAAAGGGTCTTATAACTTACCGGTATCTTATACTGTATTTGATCGTTCTTCAATAAAATAATTGTGGATACAAGTCCTAAAACATGTGAGATAACTTTGTCAACCACGTATGTTATAAAAACATACCTCAATATTTGTCTTACTAGAATAAACATAGATCCTATAAAATACTACTCAAAAAGCGGAGAAATAACAGTTATTTAAGGCGGGTAAAATCACTAAGAATAAGATATTTGGTTAGACTTTACAACTTAAAATTTACCTATTTGAGTACTCAAAATATATAACTAGTATGTTTGCATCAAACACTCGGAAATGATTATCTTTTCGACTTGTGTTACTTATAAAGCCATCGTAATACCTTCGAAAATTTTATAAGAACATTTGGTGGCTTTAGTATGTCATTAAGAGGTGGTAAGATCCTCTTTCAAGTCTTGTTGGGCAAGAGCTTTAAGTTTAAACTTCTTAACGCATCCAAACGAAGGAAAGAAAGATAAAAACAAACACCCTTTTAATTGTCAAAAGCTCTTAACGGTTCATATTTATAGACTATTAAGAGGTATTAAGTGATTTTATTAAGAAAACAAAGACAACCCAATTCTCTTTAACACGTCTCACTATCTTCTAGTTAGTACTTATGATAAAGCTAAACTTCTTGCCATAATTGATATACTAAAACTTCAATCAAAATTATACTATCTTAAATTCTTAACAAAATTAGCTTTGCATTTTATCTTTAAGATAAGTTTGGTTTCACGCTTCTCAAAAGAAACAACAAAAACAACACCACCATTCTTGCCATAGCCAGATTTGAGATTTTTTCAAAAAAAGAACATAAATCGTACCGAAAATACATAAATAACATGCATACATGGCAATATGTGTCTTTGGGTGCAACTTTTTGCCTATAGTTACCTTTTTTTTAAAAACTAAGTTTGGAATCCCACATGAATCAAAGAAACAAATTCTTGGTGCCTTATATACATTAGGGTATATGTTTCATACATGTTGAAATAAGTATATTGTTGTTTGGTTAGTTATATGTCTATGTTTAAGGGAATAGACATGGATATACTAAATTATTAAACAACATAACTATGAGTTCTCAACTTTTTTTTCATTTTCATGTTACTATAATTAATATTTGAGCTAATATTGATCTCTTTTTTCTTTTTCTCTTTTGTGCATAATAACCCAGGTGTTATCGGTTATCACCTTTTGTTAATTTGGAACATTAAAGAGTTAAGCATATATATATAAACCAACAAATAAAATAGTTTATGTTATTTATGAGTTTTATATCTTAAGTGGGCAAATTAAGCACATTATAACAAAAAGTAAAACAATTTCAAACATCTCATCTCAATGAAATACGTTCTGATCCATGACCAATTTTGAGTATTTTACTTTACTCTCCGAGGGGTTGTTGCTCTTTTGTATTCTAAATAAATGCAATATATTTATCAAAGGGTCCTATAACTTAGCGGTATCTCATATTATATAAGAGCTAATCACTTGAAAATAGATTCGGCTTGTAATGTTTTTCACTTTAGAGAGCGAATAATAAACTTTGCATATGAAACCCCCCACCATTTGAAATTGATCACTTTTGGGTATTTTGCACATGTAAAATAACGATTTTACTATTTTTGTAACCATTTTATTGACAACGAACGGTCATTTTATATGTGCAAAATACTCAAAAGTGACCAAATTTAAAAGGTTGGGGATTAATGTGTACAAATTTTGGTTCAGTGGTTAAAACTAAAAAAAATGTTAAGTATGATACATTTTAATTGATTATCTTTTCAACTTCTGTTATGTAGCCACCGTTATACCTTTGTAAATTTTTATAAGAACATCTAGTGACTTTAGTAATTAAGTAACTTGGTAACACAGGGACGTGGGTAGTAGAACTTTTTTTTTTTTTTTTTTTTTTTTTTTTTTTTTTTTTTTTTTTTTGCAGATATGTAGATTTTTAGTACTTCAAATCAAAAAAGTATACGAGCACCTCATAAACATACCATACATCGAACAAGCAAATCAAAAAAATTATATTTGCCTATTTCTTTCCTCCAAAACCGCGTATCGATGCACTTGTTCTACATATTAAACAATTTTCTTATATGAACTTTAGGCAACTAATATGATACAATTTTCAACTTTCAAAAATTGGCTCACTCTTTATTTAACCAATTTCTTTAATACGTCTCACTATCTTTCGGTCAGTATTAATGAAAAACCCAAGCATGCTTACAATCGAATTTAGTATAGATAGACTAAAACATAATCAAAATTATAATATACATTCTTGACAAAATTATAATTTTATATTCATGATAAGTTGACATCACATTTCTCGAAAGAAATAGCAATAACATCAATCCCGCCAAAGCGGGTACTAGAATTTCCAAAATGAAACATATTTCATACGAAAAAAGAGGAATTATATACATTACATCAAGAATTCAAGATGTGTCTTTTGTACAACTTTTTGCCTAGTTTTTTTTTTCCTTGAAAAACTGTGTTTAATCCCACATCCACATGGATCCAAGACACAACATTTGGACACTTATATACATTGGGGTACATGGTTCACACATGTTAAAATAAGTATATTGTTAGTGGGTTCGATATAGATGTTTAGTTGAGAAAAGCTAAAGATATGTATCGGGCAAAACAAAATATATATGAGGTCTCAAGTTTTAATATTTTCATATGTGAGTATTAAACTAAGTTTTCAATCCCACATGAATCAAAGTTGTAGTATCTTGGCACTTTATATGCATTGGGATATATGGTTCACTCATGTTGAAATAAGTATATTGTTGTGGGTTTGATATAGATCTTTAGTTTGAAAAAACCAAAGCTTCAAAGCCGACAAAATATATACAAGTTCTCAACTTTTTTATATTAGAGTATTAAAGTTTGAAGTTTTTCATATGGATTGAGATTCTCTTAAGTTAGTATAAACATTACCGGTTATATTCTTTCACAAAAACTGTAAGATCCACTGCGGGATCCGATCTTTCTTTTGTTTACTAATTTGAAAGAATCTCTATCCTTTTCATACTTATATAATTATATGACTTCTCAACTTTTTTTTTTTTTTTTCATTTTGATACAATATTAAAGTATGGAATTGATTTGCTTGTCTCAAGTTTTAATCGAGACACTTTATTTTATGCATAACATAGTTGTACAGTATTTACAGTGTGTTTTGTATATTTATACATTGAATGTCCCAATCAAAATAAGAAATGTACAAATCACATCCCATAAAATATATATGTGAGTTCTCAACTTTTTTATATATTTTCATATTACAGTATTAAAATTTGAACTTTCTCATATTTTTATAACTAGGACTTCTAAACTTTTTTTATATTTTCATATTACTAAAGTAATAAAGTTTGAACTAATAAAAGACAGTTTGATTTTATTTAAAAGGTCAATTCCATATATACCCATTTTAAGGATATAAAATCAAAAATAAAATAGTTTATTTTTCGGGTTTTATAATGTAAGTGGATAAATTAAGCACATTAAAACCAAAAATAAATCAGTTTATAAACATCGCAACTCAATAAAACACGTACTAATCAGCATGACCAATTTTGAATATTTTACTTTACTTAGGAGAGGTTGTTGATCTTTTCTCTTCAAAATAAATGCAATGTATTTATCAAAGGTCTTGTTTTTTTTTGTTTTTTTTATTTTTTTATTTTTTTTTACTCAAAAACATGTGAGATAAATTTCTGATGTTTCCTTTTTAATAGAAAGATGTATATATTGAAAAGTAGACATTTGACTTTTAAAAGAAATCAATGTATTTCTTTTTAAATGATTTATGTCAGTGCAAATAATCCGTGTGAAATAGAATGTTGTCAAAGTATATGATGACGTATAGCACGCTCACTAGGCCTATATCGTGCTATTATCACATCTACTGGGCCCAAAACTGATAAGGAATAACTTACGAACTTCTAGTCGGCTGATGCAGGCCAATAACGAAATTGGCTATAGTCCAAACTAAAAGACGCACGCAGGATACTTGGCAGACCGAACCTCCGGCTGCGAAAGGTATCCTGTGTCCGTATCCGCGATTAACACGGAACCTTGTCTCAACTTTTTTTTAATTTTCATATTACTTTAATTAATATTTGAACTAATAAAATACAGCTTGATTTCTTTTTTTTTTTCTTGTTTGCCGTAATATCACGAAGGTTTCAGTAGCGCATATTTTTATCCAAAGCTAAAATTTTCAATATCCGTAAAATTATTATATCAAGAAACATAAAACTTAATAGTATTTTTTAAACAAACATTCCATATTTTAAAATAGATACACAAACGCGTTTAAACCATAGCAATTTTCAAAAGTACTTGAATCGAACTTAATGGATATTGTAATGCTTGATGGCTACATACGTATTCTTGATAGATACGACGCAATATGTATGCAATACCAATCCCGTCCTGATAAAAAGGTTCCAACTTGGGTCCGTCGGTGTATCCAAGATATAGAGAGCGCAATCGTGATGATGAAGAGAGGTTATTCACAACAAATCCCTGCATATGGTGGCAGCACAACGCGAGATGATATTATTTGTGCGATTTGTATGGATGAATACCATGAAGACGACAAGACCGAGATTTTGGGCTGTCAGCATGTGTATCATGCGCAATGCATTAAGAGTTGGTTAATATGTAAGAATAATTGTCCAATGTGTAGGACTTTTGCCAGCATTGTTGTATTTGAATAGTAAATATACATTCTTTTGTTTTACAATCAGTTTGTAGTTTGATCGAATTATATTTATATATATTTCTTTTGCCGTTCAAAAAAAAAAAAAATAGTACAGTAATAATATACTTTAACTGCATACAATTGTTACCAAAATATAAGTACAAAAATATATTTAATTTGCTTTGCTTGAACTCTTATATTGTTACCCTTTTCATTCGATTCTTTTGCACATTTTCTCATTATTTGGTTAAATAAGGGGTGTCTGGATGTGTCGTAAACTTTCAGAGAGACACCGCGATGAAGCAAAAGCAAGCCGAGATTTGTCGTAAATGTAGGAATTACAATTTCGGCATTTGTAGTCCAATATTTGATTTTTGGTATACTTTGAGAAAATTGACCCTAGAAGCAGCTAGAAAACTAAATAAGTTACATGCATGCCAATTTTTCTTGTTACAAATTAGTAGCTTTTAGTATTGGTATTGTAGTATCGATGCTCTTCTTGTACATATTTAACCACGAGTTTCTTAAATGCGCTTTACCTAACCAATATTTGAACTAATAAATTATTTGTGTCGTAACAACCCTAGCTAGATTTTGTCACCTTTTATGACTTGGAACATTAATTAAAGACTAAGCACATATAAAACCTAAGAATAAAATAGTTTATGTTACTTTTGAGTTTTATTTCTTAAATGAATAAATTAAGCACATTAAAATAAAAAATAAAATAGTTTATAAACATCTCATCTCATTGAAACACTAACCAGCATGACTAATTTTAAATATTTTACTTTACTATCGAAATAAGTATATTGTTGTGGGTTTGATATAGACGTTTAGTTGAGAAAAAACGAAAAATGTGTATCGCGCCAAACAAAATATATACTAGTTATCAACCTTTTTATATTTTCATATTAGAGTATTAAACTAAGTTTCCATCCCACATATATCAAAGACACAACATCTTGGCACTTTATATACATTGGAGTATATGGTTCATGCGTGTTGAAATAAGTATATTGTTGTGGGTTCGATATAGATGTTTAGTTGAGAAAAACTAAGCATTTATATGGGGCCAAACAAAATATATATGAGTTCTCAACTTTTTTATATGGGGCCAAACAAAGTATATAAAAAATGCACAAAAAATATAGAAAAAAATATATATAAATAGACGAAAACGTATATCACGTACAAAAACATATAAAAATGATGAAAACTTAGTCCTTTTTTAACGACCGTTTAAAATTCGTTAGTAAATTAGATAGGACCTGTAATTTTTACATACCACAAAGACATGACTCGCCGAAAAAAAAGAACTCATGAACAATATATGTGAAATCCGGTAAACCTTAACGCCCAATAAAGTATCTAGCTCTAAAGCAAATTTGTTATTCTTAAAACTTAAATACTTTTCAGAAAAAGTAAGTGATTTAACTAATCTACCATTTATTAAAAATGGTAAAAAAAAAAAAAAAAAAAAAAAAACAACCATCATTAAATTAATATTTTATATAATTTTTAATCCTCAAGCTTTTAGAATTTTTCGTTATTACCCATAAACTATTTCTCACAGTGATTACAAATTGAACTCGTAAGTGTTACATCAAGAGTCACACCAAAATAAGATTAACAAGTTCACAAATATAATTATTAGCCGCTATACACCATTGTTTTGCAAGGATATTCGTCTAGTTCTCTTTAACACATCTCACTATCTTTCAGTCAGTATTTATCAATGTTGCAAAAATCGTGAATCGGTAGTGAGGGGGCCGATTCACCACGCTTGCTGAAACCATCAGTCAAATCGGGATTAATCGGTGATTAATCGGATTGGTATTTCCTGTAATTTTTTGGTATTTTTGGAGATAAAACTAAAAATCTTAACCGATTCCAAGCCTGTTATGTTTCCAAACCTCAATAAAAGGCTCAAATTATGATTATGATGCCCATTGTGCGTTATAAATGAAATATATGATCCCCAAATTAAGTAGAATGCCTAAATTATTATTATTTTTAAAATGACCGATTTGGCCGATTTTTGACCGATTCGGCCGATTCAGCAGATTTTTTGACTGCTTAGTGTTTATTTTTTTCCTAGGCCGATTTTTCGACCGATTTTCAAAAATCGACAAGGTACTCGGCCGATTAACGATTAATCGGCCGAGTTGACCGATTTTTGCAACATTGGTATTTATGATAAACGTAGACTTGCTTGCAATCATCTTTAGTATAAATATACTAAAACTTAATTGAAATTATACTATACATACTTGTCAAAATTATCTTTGCATTTTCACTTCAGTCTAAGGTGGTGTTTGTTTTTTAAGAGGTTCTGAATCTGATCGAAACACTATATGAATCTGAATCGACGTCAAATGTCGAATCGACCGCGCTGTCGAGCGAAAACTCATGTTTGAACCGCACATTTGCTTGCTTCATTACTAAATTTTTTTTGGTTATTTTTGTGGTAACAAAGAGGCAACAAGAGGCATTCGAGCACCTCTCCAGTCAGACCATTAAAATCTTACTGCATCTAACTGCGACTGAACGGGAAAAAAAAAACAAACGGTCGGAATAGCCAAAATGTCTGACCGCGTCTGAACGGTTCAGATTCAGAGGCTATTAAGAGGTTTTTTTGGAAAAACAAACACAACCTAAGTTTTGCTTCACACTTCTCAAAAGAAACAACAACACATTTATCACTAAAACTAGATATGAGGTATTTTAAAAAAAAAAAAAACTTAAATTATATGCATTACAACGAGATGTGTCTTTGGTGAAACTTTTTGCTTATAGTTACCTT
Organism: Chrysanthemum makinoi; assembly: GCA_910596185.1. Classification (NCBI taxonomy): domain Eukaryota; kingdom Viridiplantae; phylum Streptophyta; class Magnoliopsida; order Asterales; family Asteraceae; genus Chrysanthemum; species Chrysanthemum makinoi. The sequence continues at coordinate 334,900,228 of OU343221.1, forward strand.
TTAAAAAACTAAATTTTAAATCCCACATGGATAAAAAAAAAACAAATTCATACTAGCTTATATGCATTAGAGTATATGATTCATACATGTTGAGATAAGTATATTGTTGTTGGGTTAGCTATATGTCTATGTTTAAGTGAATAAGCATAGTCATATTGTAGCTCGTGAAACACAACCATGAGTTCTCAACTTTTTTTCATTTCATGTTACTAACTTTTATATATATCTAATTTACTTTTTTCATTTTCAGGTTAATAACTCTGATATATATCTAACTTACGTTTTCAACTTTCATGTTAGTAACTTTGATATATATCTAACTTTTTTTAAGCGACTTACATGTATCTAACTAAGCAACATAACTATGAGTCTCAACTTTTCCATTTTCATGATACTATAACTATAAGAGTACCAATGCATATCGACATGATTTTATAATAGCAGATAATTATTGTAGTGTCGATGCTTTTATTCTACATATTTAACCACAATGTTCTTAAATGATGCATTTTTCAACTATCAATATTTTTCTTACTCTTTATATTTAACCAACTCTCTCTGATACGTCTCATTATCTTTCGGTCAGTACTTATGACGGATCTAAATATGCTTGCAATCGACTTTAGTATAGATATACGAAAACCTACCTTTATTAGCAGAATTATCTTTACATTTTATCAATAGAATAAGTTTGGCATCACATTTCTCAAAAGACTCAATAACAACACCAATCTCGTCAGAGCGAGACCGACGGGTACACGAATTTCTCAGAAGAAACATAAATCATACAAAAAGAACATGGATAGCATGCATCACGCCAAGATGTGTCTTTGGTACACCTTTTTTCCTACAAGTTATTATTTTCTTTTATTTTGAAAACTAAGTTTTCAATCTCACATAGATGAAATAAGTAAATTCTTGCTAGCTTATACACCGTAGAGTATAAGTTACATTTAAGTTAAAATAATTATATTGTTGTTGGTGCAATATATATGTAAGTGGATCGACACATGAAAATATGTTGTATGGACAACAAGACCATGAGTTCTCAACTTTTTTTAATTTTCATATTTGCTAAATTGACTATATTTGAACTAATAAATTACAGTTTGATTTTATTTGTGTCGTAACAACCCTAACTAGATTTTGTCACCTTTTGTGACTTGGTACATTAATTAAAGAGTTAAACACATATAAAACCAAAAAGAAAATAGTTTATGTTACTTTTGGGTTTTATATCTTAAGTGAATAAATTAAGCACATTAAAACCAAAAATAAAATAATTTATAAACATCTCATCTCAATGAAACACTTAACCAGCATGACTAATTTTGGATATTTTACTTTACTATCGAGGATTGTTGCTCTTTGTGTTTCAAACAAATGAGGTGAGGTAATCGCGCGTTGTAGCGGCTTTTAGCTTTTAGTTTTTATGCTATATGTGTTTTCTCGTATTTGTGTTGTATAAATTATGTGCAGTGTTGCGACGGTTTTTTCTTTTCATTATATGTGTTTTGTCGTATGTGTGTTTGTTCACATGTTAGAGCTCTTCACATCGGTAAGTCAAAAGCATATCAGCATTGGGATGGATTTATGCATAATCAATAGCTCTTCTCATAAGTATATTTTTTATTTAAAGAATTTTCCAGATATTCGACATATATTTAACGAATAAAGTTTTTTTTGTTAAAAGTCGTAAATATCAAAAAGTTCAGGGTAGTTTTTGTATCGTAAATGCTTCAAAAAATATCTGGACTCGCTTTGTTTGTAATCCATAGCAATTCGCAACGGTATGTCTTTTTATTAATAATTCGCTACGTATATGTTACATATATGTCAAATAAAGTTTATTATATAAAAAAGTCATAAATAATTTATATAATTTAAACTTTTATAAAATTATACGTCTTTAGCCCTTATAGTTTATTTACTATTTTTGTGCTAATTTCTAAAGTTGTTAAATAGTTTAAGGGTGTGTTTTGAATTTTTTTTATTTTATTTATTTTTTTATAATATATATTAAAGTTCATCATTTTTTTATAAAAATGTACGCGAGTCAATAGCATATCAATATTGTGCTCGTTTTGTTCGCAATGCAGAGGTCTCGACACCGGTATATTTTTTATTAAATAATTTGCTAGATATTTATTACATATTTGATAAATAAAGTTTGTTAGGTTAAACATTTGTAAATATAAAAAAGTCTAAGGGTTTGTTTTCTAAAACGTCGCATAGTTTGGGTGTACTTTCGCCATTTTCTAAAACTCGTCGAAACGACGTCGTTTCGAGAGTGTTGTTTTGTTCTTTCTTTTTGCACCAAATTGTTGTTTCATTCTTTGGCATCGTTCGGTGTGGTTTCCTTCCATATTTAAATATATTTATAAATGCAATGGTCTCATAACTCAATGGTATCTCATATTATGTGTAAAGGAGAATTGCATATATATTTTTTCAAAAAGGACAAAATACATGAAAAGGTACTCGATTTACTTTTCACATTTAATTGAGGTAGTTAACTTAATTTTTGACAATTTAAGGTATTAAGTATCAAAGATAGATTAAAATTATACAATGTAGAGGTTTCTTTCAAAATTTGTGGTTACTCCATTAGTGTCATATTTCTTATTTGATACATTTGGACTTCCACCTATACAATGTATTGATTATTCTCTTTTCGTATAATTTTTGTTAGTACGTGATACAAACATTTTTCTATCCATATCTCTTACTACGTTTTTACCCATCAAACTATTACAAGTACTAGTTTACTTGCCCAATATTAGATGCAAAACCAATATTATTAAATTTAATACCAACCAATGGATAGCGAAAATACTGCCAACACAAAGTAAAATATAACATGGTAAAGCTAAACTACTTTCGTGTTCATCAAACTTCACAAGAATCAGTTGATGAAAACATAAAATAACTAACAATGACTGGTAAAATTACCACCACGTTCATCAAAACATCTACAATTTTGGTGTGTTTTGTCTCCTTCGTTGGAATAGAAGAGATTTATGTTTATATCAATTTGTACTTTGGGTTTCAAAGAAAGGGATTTGAAGTATATGACAAATAATATGAAGTTAAAACATGTAAAAAAAAATGATAACAAGCTAGAACATTATGTGAAGGTAAATTTTCCCAAATTTGAAAAATATTTATACTTTAATACATTAAATTGACTACAATTGTAGTTTGTTTTGTGAGAATGAAAACATCGCGATAATCTATTCAATTGAACATGATGAATCGTATTGCTATATTGCATACAAAAAATGTGATTACATACTTGAGGAGTATCTAGCGAACACCAAGGCTCCAAAGGCACAGTTACTAAGTTTATTGAGAGGAGGCATTAGAGGCCTGTCGCATTTGAACAAAAGATTAATTAATCACAGGAATATACGACCATGCAATATATGGATAAAAGAAGGGGATGATAGCCTTGTATCCAAAATTTGTGGCCTGGATAGTTGCAGACAGATGAAAGAAGGCGATGATAGCAGATCGGATATGCATACTTAAGCTTTTATTTTGCTAGCTTCCATGACTTATGATACATATTTGGTAAGCCTAAACCCTAAAGACCAGGAAGTGAGAATCAACATGATTACGTTAACCGAACTTCTCACTGCAGAATTTGAAGCTTATGACCTTATCAATAAATTGTTGAAGTACAAATTATACCCGAGGCTATGCGACGCTTTAGAAAATAAACCCCTAAACTTTTTAATTCTAACAGGTAAAACTGGAATGATGGAAATGGAAATCCAAAAGCAAACATGTTGAAAATTGGTAAACGTTTTTTTTTTTTTTTTTTTTTTTCCATAAGATATACTAAATCGCTTTATTAATAAAGTAAGTAGTAATTAGTAAAATACCGAGCACAGTAGTATATACTAAATAGGAATACTTTTGTTATTTAGTTTTTCGTGTTTAATGGTCGGGACCCGATGAGAATGATGAAGATCAAGAAGCTCGGATAACAATTAAACAAAGACCACATTGTACAACGGTGAGACACTATTTACCCAAGTGTGTAAAAACTTGTTGATGTTGTGTGTGGTTCCTTCCATTTATAGAAAGGTGATTATGATTTAAAGAAAAACTCTTGAAGTATAATCAACGGCTACCAGGGAGCCATGTGTTATAGATCATCTGCGTAGCAGAAATGGAGAACAGATAGACTATCTTCCTTGGCTCGTACAAAATAGTGCTTGTCGTGTTTCCTCACTACACAATGTCAGATGGTACATCTTTAACCATTAGTGATAGTTGGGAAACAACGATACTATGTGCTCAGTGTAGCCTGATGAGTTTCACCAAGCATTACTTGGCACGGATTTAAGCGGGGATAAAGTGTTTCTTGTTGGGATTGGTGATGGGCTTGATTCGAGAGTGTATTTAGTGGGTTTAGTCCACTAATATTGATACGCTATCATGTATACTAAGAGCAATAGGTGTGGTCTCGTTATGCATGTTCGTCGTTCGATGTGGAGCCTCGCCGAGACTTCGTAGCCCACCGGTCGACCTCGTGTCGGTCACCATTCGTTCCCTCTTCGTGGTGACAACGAGCTGAAAGCCTGACAAAAGGAAACAAATATATTCTTGATTTGTGTTATTTGATTTGTGTGTATAGTGTGTGTGATGGGGAAGATGAAGTTTTATTTTATTATTTTTTTTTTAATTTTTTTTTTAATTTTTTTTTAAGTGGGGTTTAATTAAAGTTGTAGTTGTGGCTTGCTGATTTTTCTTTGAGCGATAGTTTGCTGACAAATTTTACATTCATTTTTTTTTAATTGTTTAATTTTTAACTTTTTTATAAATATATTGTATTTTTATGAATTTAGTTTTTTTTTGAAAATTTGAATAAAAAAATAAAGTTGTAGTGGCGCGTCCCAAATGAAGAGGTTGAGGTTTGTTGTGAGTGATGGGGCGTTAGTTGTGGTTAATTGTGGAGGTTTGTTATGATGATGTGGCGGTGATGAAGAGGGGATGCCTCTTCACCACACCTAGTGCTCTAAGTCATACTTTCTCGGACAACCAACAATGTGAGCAACTAAAGGAAGGACGTAAAAGTTTAAGTGAGACAAGATAACAGGTGAATTCACGAAAAAATACAAAGTGTTTTGAGATGTGTTCTAAATGAGACAATATTTATACTAACTCTTAGCATCTACAAATTGTGCATGATGTTTCTATAATGTTTTTATAGTGTTCTTAGATGGAGCCTTTTAAGACTTACTTTTCCACAATCTTACATAATATTACATGGAAGGAACTAAGGAGGCTTTAAGTATAGTGTACATAGTTTCCCAATTCCGACCTTGATGGTCTCGTAACGTGCAAATCGTTATAATAAGTAAGTGAACATGAAAATAAATAAACTCAATTTATATGTAAATGTATTTGTAAAATATATTACGAGTATTTATTTATTTAACTTTGATCGCATACTATCATGTAAATAAACAAAAACAAATATGAACAAACTTATATTATATTAAAATAAAATAAGAACGCAAACATTGTTTGTTACGAGCATTTTCACACTCTTTAAGTAGTTACGAATTGAAATTAAAAAATAAATAAATAAATAAATAAATATATAAATAAATACTACCCAAAATTCCTAATAATTAACATATAAATTTTTGCAAATCAATAACAACCAAACTTAGCGTTTATGAAAAGATTTATTTGACAACCTTGAACATATTGATATCGCTTTAATCTTTGGATGAATGGACATAATTTTGTTAGTTCTAATTTTAATTAGTGTTAAATAACTCCTAAGCGAACATACGATGATCAATTTTTAGCAAAACATGAAAGTGATAATGTAGCATGCTACCTAACATGGAATTTGGTTTCTTCGTGGTTAAGTTGATTATTATTAGTTATTACCATTAAAGAGATTATGTTTTGCATAGATCTACCCAAGATGTCACGATTAAGGTCAATATACAACTAATACTAGTAGTTGAAATCAAACACCATGGTTAATAAAAGATGCTCATGAGATGTATTACCAAATCACAAAAACAAGTCATAATCTATCTATTTGTAACGTTTGTCATCTTCATACATATAAAAGATAAGGATCAAATAAAGTTTGTGAGTTTGTGACAACATATTTTATGTTGTTACTTTGTTAAAGTTAAACCTAGATAAGGTTACCACAAAATTTATAGAACAAGTACTGCTACGATACCGCCGCGTTGCGGCGGGTTGTCTGCAAAACATATGTCCCTGTCCCTCACTTGTGCAACCCAACAGGTCAGAAGAATCAATTCGGCTAGAAATGATTCAAGTCATACAACAATTTCTTGTCCTTAACTGCATAATGTATTTTCTAAAAGAAGAATAGGCATGTTCTACTAAAAGTTCCATTCATTGAAGATAGAAAGCCATATCTGGGGGGAAAAATTAATGAAAAGTTCTTTAAATACATGTCATTGATTATACAAACTCTGAATATATGGCTGTTAAAAAGTATATACGTTTAAAATTCAACCAAATATTTATCACATACATACCTCTAAAAGTTGCAATTGAAACCACTTTAAACGGGAATCTGATGGACATGTATGACTTTGTTAGGTCCCAATATTCAGCAGATTGGGTATCAAAGGAGCCTGGCAATTCCCGGGTTTGCGTGGTCAGCCTGGCCAACTCCAGATTGCAGCGGAATCACAGTCATATTGCCTCCCTCTTCCTGTAAAATGGACCAAAAATACCAGTTAAACAAACAGGCCAAAAACGACTTTGCTATAAATCAAGAGTCATGTTAAATGATTCACTGAGATTACATGTAACCGTTGTGGTATCGTCAACACGTCATAATCATCAGGAAGTTGCAATCCCAGTATGCTACTTATTAGCAACAGAATACATATAAATCTTTTATATAAATAGGACATATTTCAAACAATGTTTGGGCTTTCTCGATAAACACACTTATATGCAGATAAACAAAGCAAGGTCGTGTCAAATAACTTAAATGGCTTCCAGTACATTTATTTTTCCTTCAAGACGATTTGTAGAAACCGTTTAGTAATATCAACACTTGTTGGGTGTTTGGCTAAGCTTTTTGAAAGCAACACTACATGGTAGATGTTGAAAAACAGGCTTAGTCGCTGAATGTATCAGCCTTTAACAATGGCAAAAAGCTTGTTTACGTCTCATGTAACTATTACACTTTTCCAGCTTATACCCTTTGAAACTGACTTGAATCGTTATTCTGCTACTTTAATTCCTAAAAGCATGTTCAATCAGAAAATCGATTCTTGATAAGGTCTTTATAATTTCTTATTTTGACTATAGATTATAGAATTCTCAATATATCCTCAAACACTAACTCATATTCTGTGAGTATGACCAAATACCTAGAAAGTTCTGAGAATTCCATGTCGTCAAATATAAGCCTTGGATAACTATGGCCTCCATTCCTTCTACGCTTCAAAATCTAATAGATAAAGATCTCTTCATATCCAAATAACCTTATATTCCTCACGTCAGAATCAGTCTTTCAGTATAAAGCCTGCCTACAAAATTAAATTATCAAACAAACGATTCATTATGCTTCCAAGAAAATGACATAAGCTTAACAATAAAAGACTTTGATGCTATGAGAAAGGTAACCGATAATTAGATGATTCAGTTTAAAAGACCCTCATAGAGTTGATTGTTGGATATTGGGGTGTTTGGGATAACATTGTTTGAAATATGTCATGTGTATAATGTGCACTGGTGTATGTCATGATTATTCTTGGTTTCCTGTATTCATACATAAGGCGTAATAACTTAAAGTATCATTTTCAACAGTGACAAAGAAAACTTTACAATTCTGTTATTACCTGATCTTAAAACTATTTGGATCACACTCTAACGCAACTTCCAATCCAATAGATTTGACACGTGCAATGGGTGGCAGCCAACAGATGTTACAAAGAAAATAAACTACAGATTGGGGTACGCATAAAATATATAATGAGGGACAAAAATCTAACAAAGCTTCAGGCATGTGGAGGAGTCATGAGGAATCAACTATTCGGATGCAAGCTCTTAGAGCCTTACAGCCAACTACAACGAACAAAAGAATGAATGTAAATATATGGTTATGTACTAAGGGGCGTTTGTATGCGATTTTAGAATTTAAAGTTGGATGGCAATGCAAATCTGCTAAGTTAAAGATTATTGGGAGGGCTACTATGTTTGCCATTTATTTTTTTATTTTTTTTTAAGTCTACTAACTTAAAGTTTGAAGTTTAAAGTCTACAAAATATGTTATTTCAAATTTTACAGTTTAAAGTCTAAAGGGCTACTATCCTTGGTGGAGCTTTTTGACAGGGAAAAAGGGAATTCTGAGGTTAATTGTTTGATGACGATAGTGTAGATCATGATCGCATGCTACTTGTATGCATTCCGATATTGAGGAGACCGACGCTAGAATAATTCCCCTGCTGCAAAAGCAATAATGAAACAGCTTATTAGAATAGTTATTCAATAAGATATTCATGTGATTAAGATTCCAGTAATTAGGCCGTTTGGTCATTTGGCTAGAACTTTTCCTGCCAGGCAAACTCGGGTCATTGGTCCTCTAGTTAAACAGTTTTCTCATAGGAAGGTGGAGGTGACAAATGAATCAGTTGTTGCTCTTGGGAAATTCACGTCTTTGGATAAGTTTTTATGTACAGAGCACTTGAAGACTATAATTGACTTTAAAGGAGTCCAATTCATAAGATACCGGACCAAAACTGCTATTACTAACTTCGCCCAAATGAAAACAAAAACTTAACTATGAAACATTGTATAAGGGGAAAGAAACTTACATCGAGTAGTTTTGTTCCAACAATACTTCATCAGCGGTGGTAGTCACTATCAAAACACAATGCCAAATGCTTCTTGTAAACATGCCATAGAATGATAAATGTTGAAAGTTCAAAAGAAAAAAATGAGATAAGTAAAGCAGATAATTTGTTGCTGTATTTCGAGATAGTTTTTATTTCCACTAAAATTAGCATATGAACTATCAACCCAAAGAGTATAGAAATGACACCGGAACGAATATGCTTCGTAGTCACGTACGGATCGAAGTTGGTGTCGAACACGGGCAGCTGCAGCTTGTGATACGCTGAAAGGAAAGTGCCACAGTTGTTACGTATTTGAAACAGGTTATATTGTTCGAACCATGTTTCTCATTTTTCAGCAAAAATACAACTACACAGGTGAATGTGTATTTTCTGTTTTGGCAAAATTGGCTTCAAATATCAATTAATTACCACAAATCCTTGCTGCTTACAATAAGACAACGTTTGGTGGTGCGCACCAATACAAAAGCTTGAGGATGCTTTGAGGCCATTTCCAAGGCTTCCGTATTGCATTTTAACCTCCACTTGACAACCACCGTCTATCCAGAGCTAACCTTTGGAAACCTCGAGTATTACTGTAGCATAAGCATCGATATAGTGTAGCAGAATCCGCATGATCGGTTGTAGGGAACCAATTGACCCATTATATATCGCAAGTTGAGAAGCTCTTAAACATACTCATTAAAGCATTAATACTTAGTAAATGCTGTAAGGCTACCACTGCGTTTTCAGTTCACTAATAAACAAATAGTATTCACAACTCCACGTAAGGAAACAAATCAAATGTAAATAGATTATCAACCTGAAACACCTTAGACGCCTTCAATTTTCCATGAGCTGGGCCATCCAGACCTAAATCGAATGTAAATAGATAAGTAGATAGATCTGAAGATAAACCAACGTTTAAGCCAAAATAAAATAAGGTTAAACAAACACCCACGGCTTATTATAAATAAGGCGTATAGGAAATAGTTCGTAAACAGATGGTACCATAAACATAGTGTTTGGGAAGTACTTATATCGAAAAACCCCAAGTGTATAAAATATTTTTACTGGAACGTTTCTTTGAAAAGCTTACGGTTATCAACATGTCGATGATAGCGAAATCAAACAAAATCCAAAACAAAACCATTAAAATTGTTAGTTTATGAGAATTTGCCTTCGGGTTATAAATAATATGAATTATTGAGAACCAAATCGAGCCAGAGTACCCGCAAGCTGAAGTTCCGACTACATGTTCGAACATTTCTTTAGATACCTAAAAACACAAAACCAAACATGACATAGAATTCATAAACTGCAATTTATAGAAAAAGTATACTTACATCATCATTTTTTAAGCAATTAAATCCAATCCAATAAGCGGGAAAAATAAAGCTGAAACATCCTCCACAATCCACTTTTCTAATTCATCTTAAAATCGTGAACAATTATGTATCAACTTCTTTAACTATATAAACTCTTGACCCGAAAGCGTCCGTTCTGCAAAAGTGTACACACGCATAAAACAAAAGAATTTACTATTGCGTCGCGGCCAATGTTTAAAAGCAATAAGCAAAATAAAAATTGAAAGAATCCATGAAGCATCAATTCTGATTATATAGGATATTTCGATTTACGCTTCCACTTCCACTTCCATATAGGATATACCTACAGTTTAGCCTCTTTTCCATCAATGTGTTTAGCCGTGATTTTTGAAAATGATCACGGTTGTATGATAGTCTTTGGTTGTATTTTGCATCCGTTATAAAAAACCCTCAACTTGGATACTTTAGAAACCAAGGAATAAATCAAAACAACTCAATATCTAGTAATTAGCAACAATCTATTACTAAAAACTCCACATCTATTTTAAGACCTCCAACCAACACAAAAGTTCGTCATCTATTTAGGTGGAAGCAAAAACCTCCTATATCTAGGTGAACACATCTCAATATCTAGTTAAGCCTCGATTCGATTTGATGTTACTTAATCTATACATGTGATACTTCAAACCAATAACAAACCAAGCGAGAATTACTAAACAATCCTAACTATTTAAGTGGTACCTGGAGCTAAAAACCTCCAATTCATAACTACCTAAACACAATTACACATCTTTTTCAGCCTTGTTTTGATCTATAGGAATTCAGCTACTAATCGCACATACTCGGAACCAATATATAATCAATGATTGATCACACCATAACATACCAAGACCTAACATCAATCATAACATAAAAAATCCAATCACTTATAATAACCAAATCAAAATCTTTTTTGATACACAAATCACTTACTAATCTTCCGGCAGCATATACATCGAACAGGTGATAACTACAAAATATAAAAAAAATCAAAAAAAGAAAAAAAGTGATAGCACCATAATAGAAAAAGCCATACCGTAAATAATCGAAAACCAAAAAACATAATCAAAAGCAATACAGTTAACCAATTGGATGTTGTATACCAACATCGTTTATTCAAAAAGTAATGAATCATAACATAGCGGTGAGACAAAGTACAAACCCACCCACGGTGAGAAGTAAACCGAAGCCGTCGAGAAACGGTGCAAAGGAGATGAATATAAGAGGCGAGGCATGCCACGTATCAAATAGGAAAACAGTATGTCGATAGCGGGCCAGGGAGAAGGAAGATGGAGGGATATTCTTGTTGGAAAGAAAAGCGGGAGCCTAAACGACAGGTTTTGGTACCGTTTCATATCCTTACGTTAATATATATATAATATATATGTATTATAACGCTACGTCGGTGCAACATATAATATGCGTTCCGCTAATATTTGAAGTTTTTCGTTTGGGCCGGCCTTAGCAGTCCAGAAAGGCAGGTTCCTGGCCAAATAGGTTCTTGGCCCTATATACGGTGTGTTGATCAGAACGCATCGTCTTCCACCATTTTCCAGATCGTCACTTTCCAGTGCCACCGCCTTCATCCTACTAATCGCTTAATCGGTGCCACCGCCTCATCTTCCTCATATATCAAAACCTTTCTTGGGAAAATTGCATAAAAATGCATCATACTTGCCATTTTTTGTCATTGTGTGTAGCGAACTATTTTTTTTATCATTGTGACAACAACCTTTTTAGATCGTCTTTATTGTGTGTACGGTGACCTGCTTAACTGTTAGAGCGGTCAAGTTAACGACCGTTAATTTTTTATTGCGCCGTTAGTCATTTTCGTCGTTTTTAACGCATTTATTATATTATTGCACCGTTAGTACCGCACGTTTTTACACGTTTTCGTCCGTTTTTACACCTTTTTTTTTTTTTTTTTTGCACGGTTTCGGTGCTCCATTATTGTTTTTTTCGTCCGTTTTACACCACGTTTTTTAGTTTTACTCGTTTCCATTTTTTTCCCGGTTTCGTCGGTTTTCACCTGCATTCGAACAGTTTTTCGTTTTTTTCCTTTTTTACGCGCTTTTTTGCATGTTTCGCCCGCACGTTTTTGTCCGCTTTTGCAGTTTTCTTTTACACGCTGCTCGATTTTCACCTGCCCGCGCAGTTTTCGATCGTTTTGATACTGCATCGTTTTGCGCGGTTTACATTCTTCTATTTGATTACACGTTTCCGTCCGCACCGCACTTTTTACCACGTTTTCGACCGTTTTTACACGTGTAAAATGAATGAAAGCGTGAAAAAGCGAACGAAAACCTGTAAAAACAAATGAAAATGTGTAAAAACGGACGAAAGCGTCCGAACACGAACGAAAACGTGTAAAAAAAAATGAAAACGTGTAAAAACGGACGAAAATATGCAAAAACAAATGACAACATGTAAAACCGGCGGCGGTAGAAACTAACAAAACATGTGACGGTAGAAACAAAAACGTGTAGAAACGAGCAAAAACAGAACGCAAATCCCGGAGACGAAAAGCGTGCAAAAATGAACGAAACTAAAAAACGCAGAAAAATCGAAACTATGCAAAAACGGACGAAACGTGCGGACCTGTGGCCAAAATGGATGAAAACGCAGTAAAAATGCATCGACGGTAAACCGAGCGGTGTAAAACAGGGCCAGAAAAACGAACGAAAACGTAAAACGGACGGCAAAACTAAGAAAAAAAACGTGAAAAACGCGGTAAAACGTGTAAAAAGCGTAAAACGCGAACAAAACGCGTGTAAAAACGAACGAAACCGTGCAAAAACGGACTAAAACGTGTAAAACAGCACGAAACCGGTAAAAACGAACAAACGGACGAATGCGTAAAAAACGGGCGAAAAGGACTAACGGTGCAATAATATAATAACGGTCGTTAAAAACAGACGAAAAGGACTAACGGTGCAATAAAAAAATTAACGGTCGTTAACTTGACCGGCTCCAACAGGTTAAACAGGTCACCGGTACACATAATAGCACGATCTAAAAAGGTTGGTGTCACAATGATAAAAAAAATAGTTCGCTATCCACAATGACAAAAAGTGGCAAGTATGATGCATTTTTATGCAATTTTCCCACCTTTCTTTGGTAAAGTTTTTATTTATCGTGTATCCTTGATAAGTAAGTGTAGAGGGATCCAGAATCTTCATTCTGCTTTGATGTGGAACGTTTGTTCTCACCTCAGCTCACAAACATGAATCCTGAATAGTAAGTCAAAGCGTAGATAGTTAATTTTTTTTAAAACTCAATTTTGGTGTTTTTGGGCTGGATTGTGTTAGATCTGTGTTTGGTTGAGATTTTATGATACTTAATTTTGGTTTGATTGGGTTTTTAGTTGTGAAGCTGTTGATTTAGGTGTTTTAGATAAAATTAAGTATTTCTTTTTTGTCCTCTCAAAGAGGGCAAAATACATAAAAAAGTACTCAACTTATTTTTCCATATTTAATTGAGATATTTAACTTAATTTTTGACAATTTAAGGTATTAAAGTATTAAAGATGATTAAAATTATACAATGTAGATGTTTCCTTCAAAATTTATAGTTACTCCTTTCGTGTCATATTTCTTATTTGATACATTTAGATTTCCGCCTATACAATTTATTGACTATTCTCTTTTCGTATATTTTTTGGTTAGTACGTGATATAAACATTTTTCTATCAATGTATTACTACATTTTTATCCATCAAAATATTACTAGTACTAGTTTACATGCCCAATATTAGATACGAAACCAATATTATTAAACTTAATACTAACCAAAATACTAAAGTGGATAGCGAAAATACTGCTAACATAAAGTAAAATATAACATGGTAAGCTAAACTACTTTCGTTTTCATCAAATTCACAAGAATCAGTTGATGAAAACATAAAATAACTAACAATGACTAGTAAAATTACCACCACGTTCATCAAAACATCTACAATTTCGGTTTGTTTTGTCTCCTTAGTTGGAATAGAAGAGATTTAGGGCCCGTTTGGTTGGTTCCTTTTGGATTCAAGTAATCCTTTAAATCCTTTAAACAATTGTTTGTTACCAAAATGTAAGAAATGAATGTGGGCTATGATATGAAAATATGATTCCACTCTATGTATATGTCTTTCAGCGAATCCAAATCAAAAGTAAGCCCCACATTAGTTTCTTACGCACAATAATACTTGAATAAATTAATTAAAAAATATAATATCATGATTGTTCTAAATATTTTATTATGTAACTCTTAAAATAAAATAAAAAATAATTACATATTACCTTTTTTCTCTCTCTTACATTATCTTGAAGTTCAAATCCAAATCCAAATCTGAATCCTAAACCTCTTAGAAACCAAACGGGCCCTTAGGTTTGTATCTTTGGGTTTCAAAGAAAGGGATTTGAAGTATATGGCTAATAATACGAAGTTAAAACATGTCAAAAAAATGATAACCAACTAGAAGATTATGTCAAGGTAGATTTTCCCAAATTTGAAAAACATTTATACTTTAATACCTTAAATTGACTACACTTAAGTTCAATGTCTCAGTTAAAAAGTGAAAGTAAGTTGGGTATCTATTTTATGCATTTCGCTCCAATAAAATTGAAAAGTATCATCGAAATTTTGGGAACTTTTCTTCATTGCTCTTAGATAATGTAGGTAAAAATTAGTTAATTATTTATGGGCTAGTAGTCTCCATCCAACTTGTCACATTCTCCTTTGTAGGGATTCATATTTTAAATTTCCAACGATGTTAATTGGTTGCGAATGAACTTCTCAGTTACGAGGTTTTATAATTTTGTGATCTGAAAATAAAAATTAAATATTATGTTATAAATAACTTTTTTGAAATGTCATGGTCATCCAAAAAAGTCATGGCCAAATATTGCTAATGACCATAATGAGTTTAGATCAATACAGATCTCATATTAGCCATTTATATTTATCAAAATTAATAAAAAAAATTATTTTTAACATTTTTTTTAATACAAAATATCTTGCAAACGGTAAATCTTCAAACTACAAAAAAATACACCATAACGATGAGAATTAAGTTATATATCTATAGATATGCACTTGTCTATATTTCGACAATTTTTTTTTTCAAAAATTCTGTCTAGAAAAATCACATATTTTTACGAATCACATACGATTTGCCAAAACCACATGTGATTTGTCAAAATCGAATCAAATGTGATTTTCACAAATCACATATGATTTTTCTGGGCCGAAATTTTGAAAAAAAAATTGTTGAAAATATATAAAAGTGCATATCTATAGAAAGATAATTTAATTCCCGTCGCGATTGTATGAACGTGTATATGGTGGCCTTGGTGGCTTGGTGAGATCCATAAAACATTTAGACCATCATGTGTTCCATTAGGAGCCATAGAAAGTCTTAAGGCTAAAAATCAACCAAGTATGTATCATGTGGTTCATTCTAGACCATACCTTAGTGTAACTAACCTCCTCTAGGCCCTATAAATACCCTCTTCCCCTCTCTTGGTCGTTCATAACATCACAAAAACCAAACACTCTTTATTTGATTTCCAAGTTCCAAGTTATACATAGAAGATGAAGGCCTAGTTATTCTCTACATAAATCTAGTGTTACTTTGATGATTCCATGGTTAGATTAAGAACTATAAAAGGTGATTAGATCTGAGATTACAAGGGTTATAACAAGGGTAGCAAAGGTTTGCAAGAGTTGTATTGAAGGATTGGAAGCTAGGGTTTTCGATTGAAAGGTTTAAATCTTGTCCTAGTTCATGATTTACCTTTTTATTAAGGCCGAAAGTTGTAAGACTTAAGCACGTTATTCTTTCTTGTTTTCATAATCCTTATATGCTATATATGCTCTTTATATTGATTCATGATGTACTAAGTCCTAAAAACAAGCTAAAACCTTTGTATGTTATATTATGTTAACAAACTAGTAAACTAATGAACTTATATACAAAAGTTTCACAAAATAGACCACATCTAGATTTGGTACTTTACATATTATTTTAGACAAGGTTAAAATGAAAATGTAGCAATTTGAATCACTCGAAACGAGTACACGAGTCAAAAGTTACGATAAAAAGAAGTTAGCGAAACTTAGAAACCTAAAAACTGTCATAAGCTTGCTTTTAATGAATCTGAGTAATTTTTAGAGGCACATCCGGTCCGATTCATCAAAAAGTTAAACACGAAAGTTGTCCGGAACGATGTTTTACGTCTACTACGTATAAAACTGTTGGGTTCAATAAATATCCAAACCCCTTAATCTAGGATTTGAATAGAAAATAGCCCAAGTGTTTAGTTCGTTAAACACTAATCAAGTCACTGAGTGCATAGCCTCTCAGTGAGTCATCTTCGGACACTCAAGTGCAGTAGAAGAAGTCTCTCCACTCAGTAAGGCGGAACTTAAAGGGTGAAGAATGAGTCAAGAAGAAGATGATGGATTCAGTGAGTGATGACAATAACTCATTGAATCCCTAAGACTCATCTCCAACTACTTACATCAAGACAAACCAAGAAGAAGATCAAGGATAAATAGACTGAAGAAAGTGCGGGACAAGGCGGGAGAAGTTTGAATCAGATAAAGAAGTCCTTATCAACATAAGTCAACTTTCCCTGAATGGCTAGCTTACAAGCTCAGTGTCATCACTGAAATATGGAAAGCAGCCTTGTCCTTTTCTTAGAATAGTCTTTTAAACGAGACAAAATACATCGATATTTTGTCTTTCATATGATGTCAGATTTGTCACTTAGGAAAGAGTTAAATCTCATACATGTATAAATAGCATAAGAGATGGAGTGAAAAGATTAAGCTTGTGAATTGTAAAAACACACACACGCAAGCCATCTTTTCACTCCTCCAAATACAACTTAGTTCCTGAGATAGCTCGGTGAGCTCTAAGAGTTGTGCTCGACTTAGCCTGAGCTTAGAGAGGAGTCACCCAACTTTGTCATTTCAATCCCAAGTACTATTCCGCAAGTACTTGGGTAACGTATTCTTTGTTGATTTATATATAATAAGAATATTATGTTGAAAATTACTTAGTGTGTTTTCTTATGTTAATTTCAGTCATAGTTCACTATTAACTTGTTTTATGTATTTAAACTGTTTTAAACGATAGTGAACGGGGAACAACAAGTGGTATCAGAGCAAGGCTAATTATAAAACTCGTTTTTAGGCCGCTCTAAAAAGTTTTTAAATTAGGATCCTAAATGGCTGAAATTGATGTACCCCAACTAGTCGATAAAAAGGGTGGAGCTTATTTAGCTGTTGCCCCTAGACTTGAAGTTGGCAAATTCAACAAATGGAAAAAGCGAATGATTTGCTATTTGATTGGGATGGAACCTTATTATATTAAGTGTATAAATGAAGGTCCATTTGTCCCAAAAACTGCTGAAGGGTTGCCCAAACTTGAAGCTCAGTGGACCCAGGATAAAAGGAGAGTGGTCAACCAGGACCAAAGACTCAAAAGTATCATAATATCTTATCTTCCTGACGATTTTATGGAGTCTGTTATAAGCTGTAGTACAACTAAGCAAACCTGGGATGACCTAGTTCATAGTCATGAAGGACCATCTGATACCAAGGAAAACAGGATAATGAAACTTGAGTATAACACCTTCGGGCTAAGGACTCGAAACTCTCTCTCAAACTTACACCCGATACAAAACTCTTTTAAATGAACTTTCAAATGATGGTGTTAAGTTGTCCAATCATGAAATCAATGTTGGTTTTGTAAACAGTCTCCCTAAGAAGTGGTTGAACTTCTCTCAGGGACTTAGGAATGCTAATCATATCCAAAATCTTGAGCTTCCTGAAATTTATGGGAAATTTGTCTATGAGGAAAACCTCATCAACAGACGATACCTTGACTTAAAGAAGTCTCGGGAAGTCAAGAAGTCCCTGACCACCACCTCATCACCAATTTCAACTGCTTTCTTTTCTAACAATGTGGTTCAAGATTTCCAAGAAAACTCGGATGATGAGCCTGATGAGAGATCAAGTGAGGAGTACCTAAATGACCTGAATGTCTTTGAATTTCGTGAAAGGGCATTCCTTGCTAACTCTCGAAGGTTTATTAAAAGAAACAAAGGTTTTTCAACTGCTAAAGCAACTAAAGACACTGAATGCTATAAGTGTCATAAAAGAGGCCATTTTGCAAAAGATTGTTTTTCAAAAACTTCTTCTGAACCCTCTTACAAACCATCAGGATCTAATCAGCCTTGGGCTTTAGCAAATTTCAACCAAAAATCTATCAGTCTCATCAAAATGTTCAAAACAAATCTGATCTTAACAAAACCATTGATTATGAAGCTAAGTATAAGAAAGCAAAAGCTAAGCTTGCATTGCTTGAAGCCCCCTCGAAACAACAAAATCTATGCAGGGTAAAAACAAGGGTCTCGTTGCTGAAACCTTCGACTGGGATGAAGAGCCAGTCTCATCTGTTGATGAATTGGTGCATATCAAGCAGCGATGGCCCTCTCGTAAGAGGACAAGCTTGTCGTTGGAAAGAATCATGCCCGAAATGGAGAATGGGTCAACATCACAATGAAGAAGGTAAACATTTTACTTTCTATGGATGATGACTCGATTGGTGTCTTACATGAATTATCTAAATGTAGACCTTAAGTTCGTAGAAGAGCAAAGATGAATCTTTTTCTAAGTACAACAAGTTAAGTTTTGAATTGAATAAGTGTAGGGATGAATTGCTTATTTTAAAACAAGCAAAGCTTGAGGTTGTCACTTTGCAAATTCAAAACACCAACTAGTTAAAAGAAATCGAATCTTCAAGATGAACTTAAAAGGCAAATGATATTCTTAATAGTTGGACCGCTAAGAATCCTGTGGTCTTTGATGTTGTGGGTGCCCCAGAGCAAGAAGAGAGTCATAGGTGAAGATCATCTCCCGACCCTCTCAACAAAGATCGGCCTCCTAAGCCATTTGTTTCTGGTGGCATGATTACAAATATGTTGGCTGATCCCAATTCCAGTGATTGGATTGAACGGGTTAATCCTGAGAGTAAGCTTCCAAATTTCGATTCCGGAAGGATTCTTGAGCCTGAGAGCCAAGCTCTTAAGAGCATGCTAGGACTTCCAGAGATGACCAGTGGTACTGAACACATCTCTGAGTCGGCAGAATCCGAAACACCGCTTCCACCCCCGAAATCTCTTCGTGGTGCCGATCCAAGCTCTGAGCTTACTCCACTACAATTCAATCCTCATTCACCAAAAGAAAGGTCCGGACTTGGTAGAACCATCCTACAAAGACAAGCAAAACTAATCCAACAAGAGTCTACTCCTACTGAGACTTGAACATCCTCTGTCCCCGAAGTGACCAAATTCAAGAATCGACCAACTTGTGAGAAAGCTTACTGAAAAAATGGAATCCATTGAAAAGGTCCCTGAACCAATCAAGGATACAAAGTCAGCTTCCTCCAGTTCCTCAAAGTCTAAGTCAACCTCCAGAAACAAACAAAAGTGTGAAGTGTGTCATTACACCACCATACCACGACAATTGTTATAGAATCCTTTTCGCATGATCGCAAAAAGGATGATCACAGATTGCCGCAGATCATCTACAGATGTCGGCCAAGCAAACTATACCAAAATTGGTCATCGGTATGCTTCATCCTCCAAAGCTGCTCCAAAGAATAGAGCAAAACCTTTTCCTCTGTGCCCTCACTGTGGGTTTAATGATCATCATCAGAATGACTGTCTCATGAATACATGCTGTGATATATGCGGTAATCCAACTCATGAGACATCCCAACATGACGGTGTCATTCATGCAAGGAGAAATTCCAAACAACCTAGAGTCACTGAGTCATCCTCAGCCTCTAAATGCAAAACCTGTGGTAGCACTGTGCACACAACCACCGACCATGAGTCGATTGCAAATTTCAGAGAGACCTTGAGACCCAAGCCCACTAGTAAGTGGGTCACTAAGAGAAACTAATTCAGTTTACTACTTGTGCAGAGACATGCCGGGGAGCCTATTTGGCATCTAGACAGTGGATGCTCAAGAAGCATGACTGGTGTGAAGGAGTATCTGCACGAGTATGTAAAGGAACCAGGACCCAAGGTAGTATTTGGTGATAACTCATCATGTCCCGCTGAAGGTTATGGTTCAAGAACTGTAATGGAATAGTTTTCTCTAGAATAGCCTATGTCAATGGTCTCAAATACAATCTCATCGATTGTCGAGTCAACTATGTGATGCTAAATACATTGTACAATTCAATGATAAACAAGGTACCATTTTCAATGCCAATAAGGAAGTTGTGTTGATAGCTCCTAGGAGAGATGATGTTTATGTGCTATACATGTCAACACTCTCCCAAGATGGAACGTGTCTCTTTGCCAAAGCCACTGAAACTATCAATTGGCCGTGGCATAAAAGACTCTCACACTTAAACTTCAAAAACCTCAACAACTTGGCAAAACAAAACAAGGTCCTTGGCTTACCATCACCGGTTTTGCAAAATACAAACCATGATCTGCTGTGAAAAGGGTAAACACCACGAGCATCATTCAAAACCAAACAAAATTTCTCCATCAAAAGTGTCTTCATCTCCCGCACATGGATCTCTTTGGACTGTCGGCCCCAGATCAATCCAAAGCATAAGAAGTATACACTTGTCATTGTTGATGAGTTTTCAAGATACACTTGGGTTTACTTTCTTTCCAAAAGAGTCAGTAGTGATACAATAATGTCATTCATCGGAAGATTGAAAACCGTAATGACATTATTAAACAAATCGAACCGACAATGGTACTAAGTTCATAAATCAAGAGTTCGGAGAGTTTCGTGATGAAAAATGAATTTCTCAAAATTTCTCATCTCCATATACCCCTGAACAAAATGGGGTTGCTGAAAGGAAAAACAGAACTCTCATTGAGGCTGCTAGAACCATGTTAAATGGCTCAGTCCTCTCAAAGCATTTCGGACTGAAGCAAATAAAACCGCCTGTTACACTCAAAACCAGTCAATCATTGTCAAAAGACATAACAAAACCCCATATGAGATCTTCAAAGGTAGACTTCCTGACATCAGCTATTTTCATGTGTTTGGATGTCCCGTGTTCATTCATAACCACAAGGATCATCTAGGCAAGTTTGATGCAAAAGTTGATGATGGATACTTTTTAGGCTACTCACGATCTCCAAAGCCTTCGTGGTTTTAACACAAGGAGACAACAAGTTGAGGAAACCTTTCATGTCACCTTTGATGAAAGTTCAAAGCATCAGGGTTCACTAACACCTCTGGAGGAAATAGGAATTGATGACTCATCAAGATATCCTCCTGATGAGTTCACCATCAATTCAATTCCTCATATCAAGCGATGCTCTTGACATCTCATATTATGTCTTACCTCACAACCTACCCCAACCAATAATCAATGAATTCATTGATAATCTATCGGTCCCAGCAGGATAGGTAACACTGAACCAACTATTCAGATCCCGTGATTCATGAAACCCAACCGAAAGGACATCATAACAAATGCTCAAAATGAATATGTTGCTCCGTAACCAATCTCACTCCTGAACTTCCAGTGACCTCATCAAACTCAGATCCTAGACCACAATGTAAGTGGACAAGATCTCAGGATATTGAGCTCGTAAACATCATTGGTGAACTCACTGAGGGCATGCTCACCGAAGCATGGTCGCTAGTCTAACTGCAGCTTCACCAATGAATGTCTATATGCCGATTATCTATCGAAATAGAACCCAAAATGTCACTTGAAGCTCTAAAACACCCAAGCCGGGTTCGGGCTATGCAAGAAGAACTGCAATAGTTTGATAAAACAAGGTCATGACCTTGATCAAATGTCCTCAGGATGTAGTAGTCATAGGAATGAAGTGGGTTTTCATAAACAAAACTGATGAAAATGGCATGTCATTAAAAACAAAGCCGACGGTAGCCAAAGGTTACAGTCAACAAGAAGGCATTAACTATGATGAGACATTTGCTCCTGTTGCAAGAATGGAAGCCATCAGGATCTTCCTTGCATATGCAACATACATGAACTTCATGGTCTACCAAATGGATGTTAAAAGTGCATTCTTAAATGGTGATCTCAAGAAAGATGTATATGTTCAAGAACCTCCGTGCTTTGATAGTAGTGAATTCCCGACTATGTCGCAAGCTTGACAAAGCCCTCTATGGACTTAAACAAGCTCCCAGGGCATGGTATGAAACTCTCTCAGCCTTCCCGATACAAAACAAGTTTGTCAGAGGAAAGATAGACAACACACTGTTTGTCTATAGAACCCAACAAGATGTGATACTAGTCCAAGTGTATGTTGATGATATCATCTTTGGCTCAACAAACTACAAACTTTGCAAACAGTTTGAAAAACTAATGACAAAGAAGTTTGAAATGAGCATGATGGGGGAACTTACATACTTTCTTCGACTACAAATCGAGCAAACCGATAAAGGAATATCCATCACCAAGAGAAATACACCGAAATCTCTTGAAGAAATATGAGATATTTGACTATGCCTCAGTGAAGACACCAATGGTCCCTCCTAACAACCTTGGACCCGATCTCACCGCAAATCAGGTCAATCAAACTCATTTCAGAGGGATTGTTGGATCACCGATGTATCTAACCGCTACTAGACCAGACATACAATTTTCAGTCTGTTTAATAGCAAGATATCACTCCAATCCCAAAGAATCTCACCTCACCGCAGCCAAAAGAATACTCAGTACTGAAGGGAACCCCAAGCCTTGGACTTTATTATCCAAAATGCTCGTGGTTTGATCTCAAGGGTTACTCGATTCGATTATGCTGGCCGCAACATGGACGAAAAAGTACCTCGTGGTCCCGTCAATTTCTTGGAGGAAAACTGGTATGTTGGAGTGCAAAGAAGCAACAATTAGTGGCTATGTCCTCACAAGCTGAATATGTAGCTGCTGCAGGATGTTGTGCAAATGTATTATGGATGAAAAGTCAACTCAGTGACTACGACATCCATTACAAAATGGTGCCCATCTTCTGTGATAACACTAGTGCAATTGCAATCTCCAACAACCATGTCCTCCACCAAAGAACCAAACACATTGATATCAGATATCACTTCATCGTGGATCACATAATGAAAGGAGACATAGAACTTCATTTCATCCCTACTGAATATCAACTGGCCGATATCTTCACCAAACCCTTGGATGAACCCACCTTCGTGAGACTGAAAGTGAATTGGGAATGCTTGACATTGAAAGTCAAGTATCTCAAAACCAATCTCAGAAGTTCTCTCAAATGGTTCATCCTCCCCGACACCCAAAATAAACCTCTCACCGAATGAGTAAGACTCATTCAGTGGTCCCCGACACATGACAAAGAGCATTGAATAAGTAACTAAATGATCCAAGTATCCGTTACTTTAATGTCCTAGGTTGGTAACTATGCCAATTTAATAAAGGAATATATGTCTCTTTGTCTTACTGTCATCCCACTTGGCATTTAATGCCTCTCTCAAAAATATCAAATTGATATTTTATCTCTACAAAAGTGCACCGCACGCAATTGTTCCCTTGAAAAACGGGATTTTGCTGCGGGTAATGGAGTGGTAGCATTAAATGTGGAAATTCAAACGCCTTTCCAAAACCAACTCTTAATATTCCCATTTGTGCACAAAACACCCCTCTTATCACTCTATAAATACCCTCTTCAAACACACACAAATCTTTTCTGCAACAAAACTCTGTCAAAATCATTTCAAAAAAAACATTTGTGTGCTCAAAACTCTTTAAACCTCTTTTGGAAAACTCTTCTTGTAAACATTTACAAAAGTTTTTCATCACAAACTTGAAGAGATCTAAATACTTTGATTGTTCTAGTCAAAACATTTCTTATATCCTAAAATCTTTGTTAATGGAAATGACTAGAACGCAATCTCTCCAGTTTGCTTCTCAGTGGGTAGGGGATCTTACTAATGTTGAATTTAAAACAAATAATGTCATAGGAAATTTTGAATATCCTGAAAATGTCCCAACCTATAAAGACATTATAAAATTTTATTCAACTGCCCACTCAAAAAGCCTTTGTAAAATGTCCTCAAGTATTGTACCCAAACTACCTCAGGGAGTTTTGGGCTACAGCTAGAGCCTTTGACCCGACACCTTCTATTGATGAGCATAACCTTAGACCTCTCGGGGAGTATCTCATCGTGTTCAGCCTTAATGGGGAAAACAATACACCTGGATTTCAAAACATTTTGCACTACAACAGGTTAGATTATAACAAAGGTGTTTATGTCGCCCATCCTGAACCCTCCACAGTGAAGGATGGGTTAAAACAAATTGTTTTAGATCCAACTTTTTTGGACAAGACCCCACTCACTAAAAGCTCATTCCCCGTGGCTTGGAGGATCCTCTTCACTTTTGTGATTCAGGTCCTCGGCGGGAACCACTCATCCACTGAACAAGTTAACTCTATTCAGTTGATGATGGCATACTTCTTGATGAATGGGGTCACTGTCGACATAGGGGAGATCATTTACAGTGATCTCGTAACGAAACTACAAAGCAAAACTAGGACGAAATATGTTTCGTATCCTAGGTTTGTCTCTTGTGCTCGCAATCGCTACGGGTTCAAATTATACTCGGGATGAAAAATTTGGAAATTTACCGCATCCCGAGCCCTTCAAATTTTCAAAAGGACCCATCCCTCGTCACTCCCATTGAATTGACGGCCCACATGATTGCCGTAAACAATCAAAGTGGATCAGTGTCTCCAAACCCTGCTCCTAAAAGAAAAAGGGGAAGTCTCAGATCGGGACTAAGACTAAACCAAAGTCTCAGGCCCCGAGGCTTCGTGAGCAACCTAAGAGGCACAAAAGCCCGTGACCAAAAAGACACCCACCGACCAGCAACAATCACCCCGGTGACAACGAAGGACACCGATACATCACAGTCAGTGCCCTTGGTCACACCTACTACTCCCCAAGATCCAGATGGAAACATACAACCCCGGTAGGGGAGCGCCTTCCACAACGCCCTGATGACATTAGCAAATCCAAGCCTTTGTCCGAGGGCACACCGATCTCTCCCAAAGACTCGAGGGACTCAAACAACCCGCCGATAGGGATACAACTATCACCGACTCGCTAAAGGCACCGGAAACGCCCACCGTGTCTCAGGGGTCAATGGGGACAAAGACTCGGAAGGAAAGGAACAACCCGCCGATACGGAACCCACAACCAATCCTGACTCCAGTGAAGGCACTGGGAAACGCCCACCAGTGTCCGAGGGGTCAACGGGGACAAAGACTCATAGGGATATAAACCACCACTGATATGGAACCCATAACCAACCCCTTGCTCACAATTGCTAATGTCACTAGGATATTATTCTCTGAAGATGAGCTCGGCCGAGACCGATGATGAAATCTTATCACCGAGAAGAAATGGATGCCGAGGTTCAATAACAAGAGCCTCACCGATCCAAAGGAGCTTATGAATCCCCATTCCAACATGATGATCATACTCTCAATCCTCCTCAAGCTCGATGAATTCAAAGAGTTTGACAATGTTCTTCCCTCACCGAAAGGTAGTTGGCTCAGGGATCACCGTGGCTTCAAGGAAGCTATACTCGTGGGTTACTAAAACATTGTGGGAACAACATACCGAGGTCAGCCGCAAGTTATGCCGATCTAAAGGCAGAGGTACAGGGCTTCGATGAAAATGTTCATGAGCACAGAGATCTCATGTATGACAACATTCACCGACCGGATGAAAACATGGCTAAATTCCTCGTGCATCTTCAGGGTGTAGGTACCACGATAGATGAAATCGGGAGTTTGTCAAAGAAGACCCAAAGAACCAACTCTAAAGTCTTGGAAGCTACCGAGGTGTACTGAAACAATCCTCAAACCTCACCGAAGTTGCTCAATATGCTCAAGTCTACAAATGTTCGTGGTCTTCCATCCTCACCCGGTCTCTTCAAGCTACATTGGACTCATTGAATACGCAGGTGGCTACATTGGCTCAGGCATCCTCATCTCTGGCCGGAATCTTGGGCCCGAATGACCGCTCTTGAAATTTCACAAGCTAATTTGGAAGCAAAAGTCACCGGTATACAAACCGACACCTCGCACATGAAGGCAATGATCACCGAGATTTATCAAGCCTTCAAGGGTCAAGCAGCTCCGCCCCCTCAAAGACCAACACCAACTCTTGCCCTCACCGACGCTACGGCAACAGTTGAGGGGAGAATATTGCCAAGAAACTCCTCTTCACACTGAGGGGAGCCAACATCATCGGCCTCTGTAGCTCCGTCATCAACATCACCACCACCACAGAAACTCCCATCTCATCCATCCCACCAACATCATCGTCAACAACACTGGCAGTTATCACAACAACACCACCCATGGTTGCATCATCTTCTTCGTGCCGTAACAAAGGCAAAGGCATAATGACGATCCGAGCCTGAGAAGATTCCCTACAAAATCGGCGACATCGAATACCTGCCACACCTCAACAAATGAGTAAACATCTTGCTAAAGAAGAAAGAAGATTGAAACTAGCCGAGGAAGAGAAAAAGAACAGAGAAGCACCGCAAAGGTTGTCAGGTGAAGAAGCCGAGAATATGGGATTAGATGCAAGCAAGCTCCCAAAGGGTCGCAGACAAAAGTTCAAGGATGCTCAGTCGCTCAAATGGTCGCAATGAGAAAGCAAGATGAAGAAAAGAGAAAGAAAACTTAAGCTCTCGGAAAAGCGTAATTGAGGAATACAACGGACAATGAGCAACGAAGGCTTCCTAAAAAATCACCGATGTCAAGATTATTCCCAACACCATACCATTGGCTATGAATGTTTACAGAGGGATGACAAAAGACACTTTGAGGTTCATGATCCCTTAAAATTCAGTGACTTTGGGATCACCGAACTTGATGAACTTGGTCCGATCATTGGAAAGAAGCAAAATAAGGTGGTCAAGGAACTGATGAAGATGCTTAGCAAAAGATATGAAAGGCTGAGGGATGCACCAGCTCAACTAGGAATTCACCGCCTTGATCAGCACCTCAAGGATCTCAACCACAAACTTCCACTGGCAAAAGGAAAAGAGTTGAGTTCCAACCTGAGATAAAAGTGCCTGGCTTCGAGTGTAACAGGAGCCACCGAAGGTGTTAAGTTTGTGAACTGCTTAGTGATTGAACAGCGAAGAGGGCTATTTTTCATTGATGAGTATGGAAACCCAGCGTTCCAAAGATGGAGCGATATTGATAAGGCAGGAGTAGCTACAATGATAAGCTATATACTAGTGGCTTCTCAAATTCGACCCCGCAAATATCGATTCTGTCGACTTAAATGCCAAGATAAAAGATCATCCCGACAGGGAAACACCGATCACAAAGAAAGTCAAGCTTGAAGCACCGGGGATCCATCCGACTGATCATCTTAATTTATCTCTTTTGTACTAGTAATAGGAACTATGTAATATGATCAATAAACGATGTATGTTTTATTCATTTACTCAATGTTCCTTATTGTATTCATTAGTACATTAAGTGTAGGAAGAAGCCATTTGCTCACTTACACTGATCAACCACTTAGGCTATTTGTATATCCAAATAGAGGGAGACTGTTGGGTTCAATAAATACCCAAACCCCTTAATCTAGGATTTGAATAGAAAATAGCCCAAGTGTTTAGTCCGTTAAACACTAATCAGGTCACTGAGTGCATAGCCTCTCAGTGAGTTATCTTCGGGACACTCAAGACGAGGCGTAGAAGAAGTCTCTCCACTCAGTAAGGCGGAACTTAAAGGGTGAAGATTGAGTCAAGAAGAAGATGGTGGATTCAGTGAGTGATGACAATAACTCACCAATCCCTAAGACTCCTCTCCAACTACTTACATCGAAGACAAACGAAGAAGAAGATCAAGGATAAATAGATCAAGAAAGAGCGGACAAGGCGGGAGAAGTTTGAATCAGATAAAGAAGTCCTTATCAACATAAGTCAACTTTCCCTGAATGGCTAGCTTACAAGCTCAGTGTCATCACTGAAATATGGAAAGCAACCTTGTCCTTTACTTAGAATAGTCTTTGTAAACAGAGACAAAATACATCAAGATATTTTGTCTTCAGATGATGTCGATTTGTCACTTAGGAAAGAGTTAAATCTCATACATGTATAAATAGCATAAGAGATGGAGTGAAAAGATTAAGCTTGTGAATTGTAAAAACACACACACGCAAGCCATTTTTTCACTCCTCCAAATACAACTTAGTTCCTGAGATAGCTCAGTGAGCTCTAAGAGTTGTGCTCAGACTTAGCCTGAGCTTAGAGAGGAGTCACCCAACTTTGTCATTTCAATCCCAAGTACTATTCCGCAAGTACTTGGGTAACGTATTCTTTGTTGATTTATATCTAATGAGAATATTATGTTGAAAATTACTTAGTGTGTTTTCTTATGTTAATTTCAGTCATAGTTCACTATTAACTTGTTTTATGTATTTAAACTGTTTTAAACGATAGTGAACGGGGAACAACAAAAACTCGGCCTAAAAATGCATAACGAAGGCTATATTCTTTAAAAATCTTAACAACCTATGTATAGCCAAACGACTATACACTTTGTCGCAACTAAGGTGAAACCATATGACCTAAAGGCCTTAAACCAAGACCACGTCCGGCTAAGGCCAAGGCTGAGGTCTCAAGGCCATGGTAGCCGAGACCATAAACCAAAGGCATTAGCCTTGACAAACCAAAACGTATACAATACAATTTGGATCTACTCCCTCGATAAACCATAAAACTTTACACACTTACTAGACATTTAAAACTCACTTGCGGATTATGACCAAGCATATTTTGTAACCACTTAACTTATATGTCAAATGTTCAAACGAGCAAAACGTATGTTTTTTCATGTCAAATACTACAACACTAGGGAACTTCATGTGAGGGGTTCCTTAGAGTAAAACTATAGACGATTTGTGGATTGACGAATTAAAGTGTCATGGCTCCTCGAACGTTTACTGCATGACCTCTGGATTGTGATGGCCCAAACGGTAGTACAAGATATACAAACTAAAACCATTTCATAAACATACATACACGAAACTACCAAGTACTACTTCATATATAGACATATATAGGCTTGTTTATACTTTCGTATCGTTATTCCAAACCTAAGACACGACATTATATTCTAGGTTACGCGTAGAGACTTTCAGGCCTTATCCATCAATTCAAGTATAATGCTTTGATATCATTAGTTTAAGGTGAGTTTCATAGCCCCATTGTCAATTGTTTTATACTATTTTTGGGGGAGATACATGCTCAACTATTTTCATTTACTTTCATAAGTACTTTAAACTTTTAAGGATTACCGTGAGTTTCATTGCCCCTACTTTTATACCTTTTGAATTACTTTTGGGGAAGATACATGCTCAACTATATTCATTTACTTTCATAAGTACTCTAAACTTTTAGTGATTACTGTGAGTTTATAGCCCAAGTTTTACTTTACTAATTTCACACACATCTTTAGGGGAGATACAGGCTCAACTATTTTCATTTACTTTCACAAGTACTCTAAACTTTTAAGGATTACCGTGAGTTTCATAGCCTCTACTTTTATACCTTTAGAATTACTTTTTTGGGAGATACATGCTCAACTATTTTCATTTACTTTCATAAATACTCAAAACTTTTACTGATTACCGTGAGTTCATAGCCCCACTTTTACCCATTTAATTATTTTATTAACTCTTTGGGGGAGATACATGCTCAACTACTTGCTTTTACTTTTACAAATACTCAAAACATTATACTTGATTGCATTATACTTATTGCATTATACTTGATTGTGTTATACATGATTTTGTTAAACTTATTTGTGTTATTCTTGAGTGCATTATACTTAATTGCGTTATTCAACTTAGTGGCTCCAAATTAAGTTGTTGGATGACCATTAATCTTTGGGAAGAGGCTCTCAGTACGTGCAATTCAGTGGCTCCAAATTAAGTTGTTGGATGACCATTAATTTAATGGCTCCAAATTAAGTTGTTGGAAGGCTATTAAATTAGATACTTCCCAAATTAAGTTGTTGGAAGGCCCTTGTGGTGACATTTATACTTTTTATTACTCTGATACATGTATACATGATTAACATACTATTTAGCAGTGGGTTGTTAACACACAGGTTGCAAGTTTTGTATGGGTAGGAATTGCAACTGAGTGAATTTACAATGCTTTGTTGTGTGAACATTCTTTAAAAGCTTACATATTAAACAAACTCTATGAACTCACCAACCATTGTGTTGACACTTTTTTGCATGTTTATCTCAGGTCATAAGGCGATAGCTAGAGTTTGAAGCATAGAGTCGCACAACATATTTTAAAGACTTAAACTTTTATCATTTACCATTCGAAATATTTTGTAAACATTTATGTATTATACTTTGGAACCTCATTGTTTGTAACTCTTATTTCATTAATCGAATGGTAACTTTTCAAAATGTCTCATTTAGATGTCATTTTCTATAACTTGTACTTTGTATTATGAAGTAGCACCCCCAGTGACACAATATTCCGTTGCGGTATTTTGGGGGCGTTACACTGAATTGACATGGGTGACTGCTTTTCAAGAAGTTGGAGAACAAATACTGGGTCACTCTGCAAAGGAGCTCTACACATGGTATTATAATCTTATAAGTCGGTTCGGTTTAGTTTATCTCAGATATGATTGGCTGGTCGGGCAGGTTGAATGGATTCCAATATACATAATTAGTTTTTTTCAAATATGATTATAGAAATTATATTAAATAAATTTAAATAATTGATCCTTTGAATTCGAATCATTTACTTTTCGAGTAAAATTCGAAGCTATGCATAAATGTATTAACCTATGTCACTTCTAGTTTTGCAGGCATACAAGCTTCATTATCATCAAATACAAACTACCGATAAAATTAAGAAATGTGGATTGCTCAACGCCAGTAAGTACACACACTTTATTTATTACAAGATGGAAAATAATTTTTCATCAACTTATTTCTTGAAAAATATAACCCAATGATGTTGTGAATTTGCATTACCAACCCTGGTAAGTCTCCCTCAAGTGAGACTCTATCCTTTTAAGATCCCAAGCTTCCCACTCGATGTCCAACAGATGGTTGTTTGTATTCCGCGTTATCTTCAACAGGTGGAAGACGCCACCCTTGTATTTTTCGTTCTTCATCTTCTCAAACCATATCTGATCAATCTCCTCTGTCCAGTTTGTTTTAAAAAGTAAACTTCCCAAAGAGTTTGATTCTTGTAGGATTCGGGAGTTTCCATCCCTCCTTAGCTTCTTCACAAGCGCTGACAAGGAACCCTAGACGTTTTTCCCACTTCCAAAAAATCACATGTGCGTAGACAGAGTGGTATGTTAATGTTTTGTACAGCATATAGTTCAGTAGCATAGTAACAAGATCGTAGGCTTCCAAATTTGTGTCAAGAATTTCTGTTAGTTTCCTGTTGACTCCTATCTCGTGGTCATCAGAAGTGAGGCAAGCCAAAAACATGATGCCCAACTCAAAA
Organism: Chrysanthemum makinoi; assembly: GCA_910596185.1. Taxonomy (NCBI): domain Eukaryota; kingdom Viridiplantae; phylum Streptophyta; class Magnoliopsida; order Asterales; family Asteraceae; genus Chrysanthemum; species Chrysanthemum makinoi. Next base: position 334,932,006 of record OU343221.1, read on the forward strand.
ATATCCGACCTTTCGTCGTCCCTTTGTCCCAGCTGTATACAGTGTTCAAGGCCTGATATTTTTTGTGTAAGGTCATTGTCGTCCTCATTTATCCATATGTTACTAGGTCTTATGTTTCCATGTCTTATTTTTTCTGCTCAAGTGGATCAAGCCTTGTACGGTGCCTTATAAAAAACTTAACAATGTAGCCTTTGGAGTATCGTCGTTTCTTAGGCAGTCTTCCAATGTACGGTGCCTCAGATGGTACATCTTTAAATATTAGTGATAGTTGGGAAACAACGATACTATGTGCTCAGTGTAGCCTGATGAGTTTCACCAAGCATTACTTGGCCTGGGATTTAAGCAGGGATAAAGTGTTTCTTGTTGGGATTGGTGATGGGCTTGATTCGAGAGTGTATTTAGTGGGTTTAGTCCACTAATATTGATACGCTATCATGTATACTAAGAGCAATAGGTGTGGTCTCGTTATGCATGTTCGTCGTTCGATGTGGAGCCTCGCCGCCACACCGGCTGACCTCGTCGTCGGTCACCATTCGTTCCCTCTTCGTGGTGACAACGAGCTGAAAGCCTGACAAAAGGAAACAAATATATTCTTGATTTGTGTTATTTGATTTGTGTGTATAGTGTGTGTGATGGGGAAGATGAAGTTTTATTTTATTATTTTTTTTTTATTTTTTTTTATTTTTTTTAAGTGGGGTTTAATTAAAGTTGTAGTGGTGGCTTGCTGATTTTTCTTTGAGCGATAGTTTGCTGACAAATTTTACATTCATTTTTTTTTAATTGTTTAATTTTTAACTTTTTTATAAATATATTGTATTTTTATGAATTTAGTTTTTTTTTGAAAATTTGAATAAAAAAATAAAGTTGTAGTGGCGCGTCCCAAATGAAGAGGTTGAGGTTTGTTGTGAGTGATGGGGCGTTAGTTGTGGTTAATTGTGGAGGTTTGTTATGATGATGTGGCGGTGATGAAGAGGGGATGCCTCTTCACCACACCTAGTGCTCTAAGTCATACTTTCTCGGACAACCAACAATGTGAGCAACTAAAGGAAGGACGTAAAAGTTTAAGTGAGACAAGATAACAGGTGAATTCACGAAAAAATACAAAGTGTTTTGAGATGTGTTCTAAATGAGACAATATTTATACTAACTCTTAGCATCTACAAATTGTGCATGATGTTTCTATAATGTTTTTATAGTGTTCTTAGATGGAGCCTTTTAAGACTTACTTTTCCACAATCTTACATAATATTACATGGAAGGAACTAAGGAGGCTTTAAGTATAGTGTACATAGTTTCCCAATTCCGACCTTGATGGTCTCGTAACGTGCAAATCGTTATAATAAGTAAGTGAACATGAAAATAAATAAACTCAATTTATATGTAAATGTATTTATAAAACATATTATTTGTTTATTTAAGTTCGATCGCATACTATCTTGTAAATAAACAAAAACAAACATTTGTTTAGCAAATATTAAAGATCCAAGTGCTCAAGCAATATTATGTTGTCTAATTTTATGGTATGTCTGTACAGCGAAAAAACTTTTAATTTTTTATACAATATTAAACACTTTTGATGGCATGCGCTAATAGTAAAGGCTTTTAGCTCATGGTTCTAAAAAGTGTGTCATGTCGCTGTTAAAATGTAAGGTGTGTCTTTCACGTTACGAAATAGACCAAAACGTCGAATCTAGACGTGACATGAGATGGGACGAGAAAAAGAGCGATAAGACGCGCAAAAACGTGAAACGTTACGTGTTTTTTTATTCAACTCTGATAAAAAGATATTTAAAATAAAAATGAAAAATACTATATATAATGATAGTTTCTTAACCTTTATTTATTATATACAACTTTTTTTATAAACTCGATATATAAAAAATATGATATAAAGATATAAATATTATTATGTGCCGCCTGAAAAACGCAAAAATTTCGCTTTTGCTTCTAAGACGTGAGGCTTGATCATGCCGCTATGTCACACCTCACGTTATTTATAACCTTTGGCTATAAGGAATACATGTTCGGTTTACAATTTTTTAGTTACGTTCGTAGTTTATTTTCAGATACCTACATGATGTAACAACAATAGCAAGTCCTAATTTGTTTGTAACAATAGCAAGTACTTTGTTTGATATCTGGTATAGCATAGTTTGGATTGTCCGATATATGTTGTCTTTGTAAGTTTAGTTATTTCCTGATTTTGAGCCTGTTCAAATCAGTGTTTCTGTTGCAATATGTTTTTGAGTTAAAAAAAAAATGTTTTTACGCTTGTTACAACTCATATTTTATGTTGTTATACTTATACCTAGATAGAGTTGAGATCCCTAAAGACCCACCTTTTACTATAGAACCATTGAACAAATCCCAACCATCCAATCTAATTAGATCCAAGGGCTGAGATCAAATCTGATATTTACTCTTGATGGGCAAAAAAGAGAAATTATACAACCAAAAAAAAACGTAACATTCATTTTTTCCCCCAAAAAAGTTAGGTAAAAAACACACACAAAAACACACACTAACGCCAATCACCTTCACCTTCAAATCATCACCTTCAATCCTCCATAACCGTCAATCATCATCACCTTCAATCCTCCATAACCGTCAATCATCATCATCACATCAGATCGTCAATCATCATCACCTTCAATCCTCCATAATCGCCACACGTAGCTCCGCCGCCATGGTTATGGATAGTAGTCGATAAACAAAGCAAATTCAAGTAGCGATTGATGAATCTGAGCTTATGGAGGATGCTGTGGTTATGGATGAATCTGAGCATATGGCGGATGTTGAGGTTATAGAAGAAGAAAATATATCTGTTATTCAAGGTAAATCACACGTGATTCTGCTTATTTTGTTGTTTATTTACATGTGATTTAGCTATTTTGTTGCTTATTCGAATATTCGCCTTATTTTGTTTGCTTATTCTGCATATTTTGTTTTAAATGTTGTTCTGAAAAAAAGAATCACACGTGATTCTCCTTATTTTGTTGCCTACTTATATTTTTAGGTAAATCACATGTGATTTAGCTAATTTTGTTGCTTATTTTGTTTGATTATTCTGTATATTCGTATTAACTGCTTTTTTCAAACAAATAAGAAAAGAATCACATGTGATTCCACTATAATCACATGTGATTCTCTTATCTGAGAATCACATGTGATTCATCTCGAATCACATGTGATTTATCATTAAATTACATGTGATTCTATTATTAAAAACTACCGTAATATAAAATGATCCTATGATGACACCAAGACCAACTTTATAATGCCGCATGAAGAAACTCCTGGAGGATCAGTGTATTGGGAACCAGTGGTTGATGATATTTATTTACATGTTGAGGGGAAAAAGTTTAACACGTTAGAGGAATTGAGCTGCTTATAGGACACTTTGTAGAGAAAAAGGAGAAGAACATGTGCATGAATGTGAAAATGTAGCAGAATACAAGGTAATTTACTTGCATATTTTTAAATATTTTGTTAGCTGCTAACTCTGTTATAATAATCACATGTGATTTCATGAAAATCACATGTGATTCTTGTACAAATAACATGTGATTCTTGTACGAATCACATGTGATTCTTTTTAGGGTTAGAAACGGGAATTCAGATGCTTATAGGACACTTTATAGAGAAAAAGGAGAAGAAACGGTGCATGAATGTGAAAATGTAGCAGAATACAAGGTAATTTACTTGCATATTTTTAAATATTTTGTTAGTCGCTAACTCATTGTATAATAATCACATGTGATTTCATGAAAATCACATGTGATTTCATGAAATCACATGTGATTCTTGTACGAATCACATGTGATTCTTGTACGAATCACATGTGATTCTTGCAAGAATCACATGTGATTCCTGCATAAAAAATGTATTAATTTTCTTTCCTTTTTGTTATGCATTAAGGTTCTACGTTCTATTGAGGACGTGTTAGTGGAATGTAATTGAAGTGCCTAAACCTCTTTCACGCAAAACGGGAGATGTGATTCCAGATATTTATGCTGTTGAGAAACCTAACAATACTGTGGTCAAAAATCCATCCGGGCTTCAAGAAAAGGTGGTATTAAAGGAGCATGTAGAAAGAGTGGAAGAGAAATAGCTCTTGAAGAAAGATCTAAGCCGAAAAAGAAATGTGGATGCTATGGAGAGAAGAGTAACACTAACACCATGACAACATGTCCGTTGAATCTACTTTTATTTTAGAAAAACAAATGAAAATGTCGAACAAATTGGAAAGTGCTTCTTGAATTTCATATTTTGTTTACGTCTCAATTTTTCATGTCTTTTTTATTGAACTTCTGCAAGATTGTTATAAGAATTTTAAGAATTTTTCATTCCTTTTTGGAACTTCTACTAACGTGCTATAAGGATTCTGAATTTGAATGTATTGAATTTTACTTGAACAATTTTTTGTTTGATGTTCTAAGAGATTACTGAAAACACTTGTGCTTCATGGTAAAGAATCACATGTGATTTGTGTGAATCACATGTGATTTTTACATAAATCCCATGTGATTCTTGTAAAAATCACATGTGATTCAAGTTGTATAAATTCTCCGGGCTACAACCATTAGTTATCAACTTTAACAAAAACTAAACAAGAAACATGATAAAAAAAACCTGTATAAAAAAAGAGCGCACAGTTCATAAAACATACAGTTCGTTCAAAAGATCATTACATAATCCTAATAAGATCATTACAACTTGTCCGCACAAAACGATAAACTATTACAACTTGTCTAGAAAACTACCATTAACAAACTAGCACCATCAGAATACCATAAAACAAACTACCATCAGTTTCAAAAGACTACCATCAATTATAAACTACCAAAAGCCGACTTACATGCCGGCGCCTTAGACTTATCAATAACAGGCGGCTTAGACTTCTCATTAACAGACAATACCTTATCCTTCTCGACAACCAGCACTTTATCCTTCTCCACAACCGACCGCACAAGACCGCATAACCTTATCATTACATGTGTAATAATTTTTTTATAAACCATTAGTTTTATAAATCACATGTGATTCATTTAGAATCACATGTGATTCACTGAGGATCACATGTGATTCTTGTGGAATCACATGTGATTTTATTAGGATCACATGTGATTATTTTGTCTGTTATATGTTTATATAAGTCACCAGACTACACAACACCAGATACCTTATCACCGACTTCACGGAACCGTGCTTCATTCCAATACCAGACTTCACAACATCGCCTGTTTTAGGATCAAAATGAGACACCGGCTTTGGGTTCAAAACTTGATCGCCGGATTTCATATCCTTCGTAATCCACTTGGACCTAGGAGAACCGGTAGCTTTAGTTTTAACTAACACCTAAAATCAATAAAATATTAAAAAATCATCGTGATTTATCATTCACATAATGCCGAAAACACAGTCAAAACAGCTAAAAAATCAACACATCTGCTACACATCTACTATTGGGCTTATTACTCCAAAAAAAATCAACACATCTAATCCTAATAAGCAAAATCTAATCCTAATATACAAAATAAGCAACAAAATTAAGCAACTATCATATAAAGTTAAATTAAGCAACTATCATATAATGTTAATTAAAGACGAATCTTTGATCACTTTCAATGCACAATTACAGAATGTTGATTTTTAGGGTCATGGGAATGTACAATTTTGTATTCATGGGTTATTAACTTATTATATTCATGTTATTACTGGTACTAAGCTAATTACTACGGAGTATAATTTTTCAACTTCATATATCTATCTATCCTGTAACAACATAGACAAGAATCTGTTATTATGTGTGTTTCGCAACTATCTATGGTACATGAGAGTTCAAATGCATATGCTCAAAGCACACTCTAACACGGTTAGACGCATCCCACATTAATTGGTCTGCAATGCAAACTATAACCTGTTTATATAAGCACAAAACCAATCTATTACAAAAGATATCTAAAATATGGTAAGAAAAGAAAGTAGAAGCTTTGACATGAAGCCAACAATTCTTTTTATCAAAGTACCTGATCTCCTTTGCAAAGTCAGTTAATCTATTTTCATTTTATATTTGCATTATTTGATAATAGGACGAATGAATATCAAGCACAAATGTTAATTATAGAGTAAGAATGCAAAAAGCAGATAACCAAATTTTAAAAGCAATCCCAAACACCCTCTTAAACCAAAGATTATCAAAAAGGCGATAAGCAGCTTAAGAAGCAATCCCAAGCACCTCTTAAATCAGAATATCGAAAGCGACCAACCTCTTAAAAGTCAATCAAGAATACAAACCACCTATATGTTCGTCTTATCGAATCAGTAATACAAACCACCTATATGTTCGTCTTATCGAGTTTTTTTCGTTATAAATAATGTAAACAATGTGGCATCATATCTTTGATAGGATATGTAGTCAAATTAAAGTCAACTATCATATATCGGAACTACTAGAAGCACGCCAATCAACTAACCTAAAATATAATCACTGATCACTATAATTTATCACAAAAGATCAGAAACACACTATAATCATTATAAGCAACTTATAATCATTATAAGCATTATAATCACTGATCACTATAATTTATCATGAAAGATCAGAAACACACTATAATCATTATAAGCAACTTATAATCATTATAAGCATTGAAATATGAGCAAAAAGAAAAAAGTGTATACCAGAATAAACCGTTCCAAACTTATTTTGATCGGAAACTGGGTTTGATGATGATTGAGGTACCGAATCACCTTTAGATAGTGATATTTCTTGTCAAATATCCATTATATCGAGCTAATTTTGATCAATTTGACATGATTTGAAGGTTAGGGTTTTAGTGTGTGAAAACTAGTGTGTGAGATTGAAACGGAAATGAGGGGATCGGTGTGAATTTGGGGAAGGATAAGGTTAGAAGGAAAATTACAAAAGTACCCTTAAGGAGAAAATTAAATTAAAAAATACAATTAATATTAGCCATTGATTTGAAAGTGGATGGATGGTCAAGATCAACCATCTTGATCTTTAGTAAAAAATGGTTCTATACAGAAAACTTTTCAAAATTTGTAGGATATCGTATTCTTAGTTGTTACTGTCATTGTCGAAAGTAATAAGGCTTTATAAGGCCCACAGTAAAATGGGCCCAGTTTTAAGTGGGTCAGAAAGAAAGGTATTGTTTGGATAAGGGCTGGCTTGTCTTAAATCACACAATCTTTGTTCGTTTACAAAATATTTTTCTTTGCACATAATTCTACACGAGTATCAGTTTGTTTAAAACTATATGTATATAAAACACGGTTTGGTTCAGGTAATTGTTGATATTTGAAAATATAAACTATGATCGAACCGCAATTAAAGGGTTTATCCAAAATTTGGTTTTTTCGAATTCGATTTCTTAATTATCGTTTTTGCGGTTTCAGATAAAGCGGGTCAGATCGGTTTGTCCGTTTCACAGGGTTTTTTTAATAACCGTATCCATAAAACTTAGTTTTATATAAATCAAATAGATATTTTGAAAGACGAAAAAACATTGCTCACTAAAATATTTATTATCACAATTGTACAAGATTGCAAAAATCACAAATTGGTGGTCGGGCGGTCGACTACTTAGTAGCTTCTAACTGGTCTAGGCGGGATTAACCATGATTAATAGAATTGGCATTTCCGATATGTATTGGGTATTTCTAACAAGTTTTGGGCATTTCCGGCGAGTTTTAGATATTTCCGGCAAGATTTTCATTAAAAAAAACATCTAATAATATATATAAAACAATGACCATAAATGATTAAAAGGATATTTCTGGCAAGATTTGTAAGTTTCCGGCAAGATTTGCAAGTATCCAGATAGTTTGACCACGGTTGATCAATTTACACAAATCGAAAAGGTTGATAGCCCAATAGCGCCTAGGCGGCGATTAATCGGCCTTATAGGCCTTTTTTGCTACCCTACAATTGTATAATAAAAAACATTGTCATCAGTTAAAGACTTGAAACATTTCACATATAATTCTTGATATCCGTATATTTATTGTTAAAAAAAAGTATAATAAATTAAAATACATAATTTTCGAAAAAATTATTTCAGGATACCTGTCGCCGCAACACGCGAATACCCTACAAATATTAAACTTAAATACGAAAATAACAGTCTTTAGTTTAAGTGTTCATGTTTCGGGAAAAAAAGACTCTTTGAATCTTGATAGACACATATTGATGTCGTTTTAAACTTTGGATGAATAAACACAGGCGTGTTAGTTCTAGTTTTGATTAGTGTTAAACAATTCTGATGTGATTAACATGAAAGTGATAATGTAGCATGTTATTAGTTATTATTAGTTATTACCATTAAACAAATCTCCGTCAAGAAAGAAGTATCTGTAAACCTTTTGGCTGATCCGTTAGACAGAAGATCCACACTCAAACCAGCACACGTTTTGATATTTGAATAGATTGGAGGAAAACATACGTGTGTGGATCTAACTGGAGTTTCTTCTCTCGTAGGTTTAAATAGCCGGAGTTTTAAGTATTGCACTTCTTTAAAAGTTGCCTCATACAAAGTGGCCCCTCTTAAAACAAGTCATAATCTATCTATTTGTAACGTTTGACATCTTCTTACATATGAAAAGATAAGGACCAAAAAAAGATTGTAAGTTTGTGAAACATATTTTATGTTGTTACTTTGTTAAAGTTAAACCTAGATAAGGTTACCACATCTTCTTAGTTGTTATTGTTAGGGGTGAGCGAAAAAACCGTAAAGACCGAATAAATCGAAAACCGAAACCGAACTGAACCGAACTAATAACTAAACTGAATTTGCTAAAATCGAATCGAACCGAACTACTAATTCGGTCCTTGGTTTGGATATGGGTTTGGCAGTTTAAACCGAAAACCGAATTCATATAAATATATATATTTTTTATATATTTATATATATATTTTTTATATTTTTATGTATATTTATATATAAATAAATACTATTAAAAGGTTATCATAATATAATAAAACACTTTTTATGCTTAAAATATATTTTTTTTCTAAATATCTATGTAATTATTAATTTTTTTTTTCTAAAAATTGTGAAATTCGGATTATTCGGGTCAACCCAAGAACCGAACCGAATTAGAATTCAACCAAACCAAACCGAAAACCGAATTTGAATTTGGTTCGGTTCGGTTCCCGGGTTGACCTAAAATATTTTTTTAACCGAATTAACCGAACCGAACAACCCGATGACCGAACCGATCAACACCCCTAGTTATTGTCATTTGTCGAAAGTTAAATATAAGGCCCACGGTGAATTGGGCCCAGCTCTAAGTGGGCCAGAAGGAAAGGTTTTGTTTTGGATAAAGGTTAGCTTGTCAAGTTGCTTTTAATCACACAATTTTTTTTTCTTAATGTGTAAGATTTGGCATTTACAACGACTAGGCCACCCCAACTTATTCGATAGTATTAAATAATAAATGTTTTTTTATTGTAAAAAAAAAATCCATGTTTTTTATATATCAAAGAGAATTTGAAATTTCAAATTATCAAGTATATAATTTTATAACACTCAACTAATCTGTATAATATATGTCAAGGTATTGTTATGCATACTCTTTCGATCCTACCTTTTACCCTTCCTGAGTTCCTGGCCACCTTCTACTTCCTTTATTAAGACAGTTTTTTTTATCAGTTCTTGTTCCGTATAAAAAAGTTAACATATCATTATTTATTTTTCTAAATAAGATGTACACAACTTAACCGGAGCATCCATGACTGTTTCCAGCACTTTCGAATATACTTGGTGAATGTTCACTCTGAGAACCTCTTGTAAAAACATCAAAATCAAAATAATAGACATTTGATGATGATTACTGTCTAATTTTCTTATGCATATCTGAAATATACAAATCATTGAAAGATTGTTACATTGTTACTTCATACAAATGTTGCCGTATCTTAGTAGCTAAAGCAACATGATTAACATCAATTACACACATACATACACAATCATTTGATAAGTATTGTATCCAAACGTTTTCTTATGCATATTTTCGGATAATGATAGTCTTAACTAATTCTTATTTGGCTGTGTTTAGCGAAGGGCTTATACGAGGCTTATGGGGGCTTGGGCTTTTAAAATAAGTCGGCATATAAAATAAGTCGGCATATAAAATAAGTCTTGTTTGTCATGCGAATTTATAAAATCATAAGCTCTTAAAAAGAGTTTAAAACTTTAGCCCCATAAAATGGGCTAAAAACTTTAGCCCGAGGCTTTTGAAAAATAAAATACTTATTTACCCACAAAAAATATCTAACATATACAAAAACTCATTTAATTGTGTCATTTTTAGTAATTTTGCGATAATAAGCCTTTGCTTAAACCCATTTGCCAAACAAGTTTACAAAAATACAAATTTCAACTTCGGCTTATAATAAAAGCCGTAACCCTAACCCAAGCCCAGCTCCAACCTCAGCCCATTGCGCCAAACATACAAAAAATAAAAATACTACTGGCATAAGTTTATAAACAAGCATCTCAATGCAACAACTAGTAATCGTTAGACTTATTTTAAGTCGTTTTCTAGTTTCTAGATCAACTACATATATGATGCACAGAAAATAAGAGCATAGAAAATCATAAAATACAAAAACCTATAAAACGATAATTTATTTAAGTTATCATGGTATAAATAATCTTTAAAAATACTTTTATTGTTAACTTAGTCATTAAAAAATGAGTTTTGCTAATATATGCTCAATGTAGTCACTGAGCACATGTTGAAGTATATTCAATGCACATTTGTTTTTTTTATAACAATAAATAATATTTAATAAACATTAACTATGGATATAATTACCATGTTTATATACATTCTCTTTTTAAAAAAACAGAAAATTTTCATTTAAACATACGTTAGTAAAACCTTTGAAAAATTAGTTAATCTATAATTTAAGACTCCATATTTGTGTTAAGTAAACAAGATCACCAACTAATTTGGTGATGTGTAATTTGGTAATTTGGTGTTATCATAAATTAGTTATCAAATTGACAAGCAAGTTTGAAAGGATAACAAGGATATCTAGTAACTTACTAATCATTGAAAAAATATTGAAAATGACAACCTCACATTTAAAGATAACTTAGAATTTTTGGGAGGTTGAGTGCAAGAGAAATAATGCTCTACATCTTTTCGAATTCAACATATCACATCTTATTAGGTTGTTTGATTCGGTCTAATATCATACAAGTCATGTCTTATGAATATGTTTCGACTCGATAACATGTATTGTAGTTATCTAAATATAGTAAAATTTGCGCGTTGTATATCTGTATGGAATCAGTGTTGTCGGTTATCAACATTTTGCGAGAATACAAAGGAAAATAGTAACAAACACAAATAGAGAATGTTGGAGGTTGTTTCTCTTTTAATGATATAGTGTCTTTCTCTTTTAAGTGGTGTCATAATCGGTGTAACAGATTGTTTTCATGGGAGGCTTGGCTTAAAAACCCCCCATCTTATTTCTTTGTAATCTCTTTTTTAGCTTCTCGCTAGTTTTATAAATTTCGCCGTTAAAAATAAAAAAAAAATAAAAAATAATAATAATAATAAAATCTTGGAGGTTGAAGCAATGTAACCATTATATGTGCATCATAGCATGGGTCTGTAACCAAATGGGCCTAACAACATGACAGAAACTTCACAACCCAACTAACTCAAGTGCATTGTGCATATGTGTCTTTTGGTTTGTTGTATGGTTCAACCAACACCTTCACTAACTAATTCTTTACCAAGAAATAAAGAGACTTTGATGCAACTGCTTTTGATATCATAACAAATAAATATGGATCGAGATCATCTCAAGTTGTTATTAACATGACCGGTAATGTTCACTCACAAACAAAACAGTGGGGCTTACTAAGGGACCCAGACAAACACAACAGTAATGTTCACTTTATCTGTCCTGATAAGAGTGTCCACAAACAAAAAATAACAAATTATGATATGTGTAATTAATGCAAGTTTTTTTTATTTATAAAAAGTAATTTTCCTCGTTTTCATTGTAGAAATAAATAATGAGCATTAACGTAAAAGAATAAAACAGAAAAAACAATTATAACTATTATCCATATTTAAAAACTTAACAGTTTTTTGAAACAAATATAAATAGTAAAGTGGACACTGTTTTGTGAAACGGATGAGTAGACTAAATTTAATTATTTTAATATTATTAATACACAAAATTTTCAGCGTTTGAACTAACATTGCATATTTTGTTATTGCTTTCACATTACAAAAGACTATAAAGGTATGAACATATATATACTATTTGGGGGATATGTTATAAGAAACCCGATTATGTAAGAAAATGATCTTTACTATATAGTAAGTTGTTAAGCCTAACTCGAAATCTCAACATCTATGACGTTACTTCAATACATTGTACCAAAATAAGGGTCGTGTGGACGAATATTACTACGTGCACTCGTGTTGCTACATATTTCCGTTTTGTTCTATCTTGATTGCGACGCACATCGTAGGATTTTACAAGAATTTTAGTTTATCTGGAAAAACGACGTTTGGTTGGTTAGTTAAAAACGACGTTTGATGATATGGCAAATGATGATTATTATGATAATCAGATAATGCAATTGGAGGTTAGTGTAGTATTAAGTTTTAACTAAATTTGTTAAAAGCCTTAATCAATTAGTTGAACCTGCTACAAAGTGGTTCGTAAGTCAAATAGTTGTCCCTCCTATTTTTAGGATAAGATTGTTAGAAAAAACACATCTTGAAAAGTGCTAAATGCAATCTAAAATACCAAAAAAATAATTAATTTACAAAAAAAAAAAAAATAATAAAAAAAAAAAAAGGTAAAAAAAAATCATTTTTTTATACTACGAAAAAATTTCCTTGCAAAAGATAATTATTTATATTCAATCAAATTCTTGAATTCAAGAAAACAAAAATTTAAGATCATAATTGGTTTCTTTAGGGTAAGAAACTAATATAATTACTTTAAAAAATGGTTTAATGGATATAAGCATGCTTCATTTTTATAACATGATAACGAAAAGACACACAAAATAAACCTAATCCTTTTAAAATCACAAACATTACTTACTTAAATGTGACTTCGACTAGGATATAATTTGACTTATAGTCTTTAACGTATGACAACAAAGACAATAATGTCATCTTTTCTAACACAATTTATAGTCACATAGAAAACGACTGGAAACCTTTTTTTTCTTTTTCTTTTTAGGTTATTTGGTTTCTGACTTGACACAGCAAGCCGACTAATCTCAAAACGACTGACTACCTTTTTGAATAGCTTGAAGTCAGCGCATGTGAACCTCCATGATCATAAGAGGATTAATTTTCTCCCTGTTGAAAACGGCTGAAAACTTTAGCCATCTTATTTGGATTTTTTTTTTTTTTTGCAAGAGAAAAAGAAATGCAAAAATGACTTGTTTGGAGGCAACTTACTATAGGTTTAAATGCTTGAAAATAACAACAATGAAGGCCAAAGACCACTAATATTTTTGTGTGAATATTATAGCCAACTTTTTTTTATCTTTGTGTATTTTCACATGAAAATTAATTTGCAAATATTAACTAAAAACAGCCAAAATCTATAAGACATAAAAAATAATTGATGATTTTATAAATTTATTAATTAATAATTGAAAATTTAACTAAACATACACAATAATAAATAAATAAATAAAAGACTTTAATTAATTATGCATTCAATATCAAAAATGTCAAACACTTTCATTTGTCTTTCAACATTTATGTTTGTACTCATTGTATAGCTGTTTTATTTCCTTTTTATTATTTATGTAATACTAGCTTTTATCATAAGTATTTAGATTGATAGTGCTATGACATTTATGGTAGTACAAAACCTTTTATTATGCTTTCTAAAAGAATTATTAGTAGTTTACATAAAGATATCCTCTTTCTAGTTTTTATAAATATAAATCCATTTTTAACACACTGACTTTTACAAAAACTAAATATGATTAGCCAAAGCAATATCTTCAACTAGAAATGTTTATTTATTTATAAGAAAAATCAGGGACGAAATCATGGGGCAGAATAGCAGAGCAAGTACAAGTATTAGTAGCATAACAAAAATGCGTTCCTCGTCATTAATATGTTTGCTCGCGGCAATTGTGGCCTCTCGGGAGAATCGATGACTGCATCTTTGATGCACTGCTAGTACTAGTACATCTGAGAATTCTTAATTGGATAGTTGTAAATAGCCCCAGGGCTATGGAACAAAGGAGTATCCCGGACCTACACCGGGGTGTTGACGGTGATTTTCGGGACACTTATTAAATTTTTCAATGTAATATATATATATTTTTTTTAAATACATCAATTTTTTAAAAAAAAATCTACACGTTGATGTGTCAGCGGATGATTGATGGATTTTGTGGCAATTTCTCTCTCTTCTGTCTAATTAGACCATTCACCAGCTGACACGTCAGCGTACGAATTTTTTGTATAGTTTTCTTATATGAAAATAGCATTTCCCTTTAACTAATGCACTTTTTAACTTTATTATATATTTCAACAAAGTATAAAGTTATTTTACAACTATGATTCCCTAAAAGAAATAAAGTAGGGACATATCTTTGTTATATATATATATATAGGAAAATGATTGAGAGGCCTAAAATATGTGATTACTTGTGTGTGACTAATAGATGTGGCAAAAAATTATTGGTTTGTGAAGAGTGGGTCCCCCTGATGTCCCCAATAGGATGCTGACACATATGTTTAGGCATATTATTAGGCATATGAGTTAAGCATCCCAATCAATGCTCATATATATATATGTGTCTTTCTCATCCAAATTTCGAGGATAATGATTGAATCAATTTGGATATAATCCTACGTTGCATGAAAGCAAATTCAATATCTATCACTTTGAGCCTTCTATTTTCTATATATTTTACGATTCTTTTGTACGATTTTATAGCAAACAATGACTCATATATATATGTGGAATTTAGTGTAACGAATTAGAGATTGATGTGTTGGGTTCATTTGTACAAGAAAATTAAAATGGACGTGTAAGCAAAATAAATAAATAAGATACGTGCGGTTCAAGTAATGTAGTATCGTTCTAGTGGATTATAACATCATCTCTAGTGGTTTGTGGTTTGGGGTGTTAAAAACCCAATATGACCCGAACTCAAACCCGATTAAGCCTATTCAGATCGGGTTACTCGTGTCAAAAAATTTATTTTATAGTTATTCGGGTCAGTCCGAGTAATCTGAGTACTAAATAGAGTTGAAAATATTTGCCTAACTCGAGTTCGGATCTACCCGTTTAACCCGAATAAGGTTTTTTTTTTTTTTTTTTTTTTTTAATATATATATATATATTTTCTAATAAATTATGTATTAGTATCTAAATTTGAAGAAATAGGCAATTTTATATCCATTTACTCATATTCAGATAATATTGGTCCGAACCCGAATAGACCCGACGCTGATGGTCCTGACCTAAATCGACCCGATTCCAACTAATGAGTTCAAATAAGATCGGATTCGGATATGTTATTTTTAGCTTCGCTCTGACTTTGACCCGACCAAAATTGGCTCGCCTAACCCAGCTCGATTAACACCCCTACACATGGACCTTTTAAGACAAATGTTACAACATGTTTACTATAAAAGCAAAAGCAAGTTAACTACAATTAGTGATATGCAAAAATTGCCATGTGAAAAACTAGACAAATATTAAAATCCAATTATTATGATAATGGATATAGCTGGTTGATTAGGACTTCTTGGACTTTTTTTTCTACTTGCTTTTTACCAATAATAAACACTAGTATTAATAGATCTTAAAACAAACTAACATCAAATATACCACATATGAAATGGATGTAAATCTTCATCGATTGATCGTAGTGGTGGTTCCGGTCATGGATCAATCCAAGTTCAACCACACCCTGCACACGTAAATTTAGAAAAAAAGCTTTTCTGAGAGTAGTCCGATTTGTAACAAGTTTATTTACCTTGTTTATCGGAGGATAAGCCAATATAAACACCGTGAATCATTAATTTTTTTTTTTTTTTTTTTTTGAACAGCAAGTTTTATGGTTGTACGAGAATGACATTTTCTCAAGTAAGGAATTTGATTGGAAATTAAATAGAAGTGATAGATATTGAGTGATACCGTGATAAAGTGAAGAAATGACAAAATTCGTTTGTCCAATAAGCTTTCGAACTAGATAAAAACGATAGTGCAATGTCATTTTGTAATTCACATGGAATATGTAATTGGTTTTTAACGCACGTACATGTCGACTAAATATACTTTTTAAAAGTTTATTTGGATAGAAGAAAAAAAAAATAAATAAATAAATCAAGATGGTGAAGTGGAAGTTCATTTCACTGTTAAATTTAGTTAGATGAAATAAGTTGTTGTTAAGTAATTTGCAATTAATTAGATGAATTATGTAAACCGTTCATGCATTCATTTCTCACTTGCATTTTTTATCTCTATACAATAATACTTGATTTTCAAATTTTATTTGTAAGAAAAAGTAAAAATAAAATAAAATAAAATAAAAGTACATATTTTCAGGTCAATTTAAATAGAAAACATTTTACTTCAAAATTAACTTAATCGTCAGTCTTTTTAATTTTTTTGTTTTTCTTTTGTTAAGCGATATTCGAGAACTTTTTTTTTTTTTTTTTAATCCTTGCTTAAGTTAGCCTCGAGAACACAGTGCAAGAGTTTGGAAGTTATTCTCCGTCAGAAAAGAAGTACTTGTGAACTTTTTGACTAACCTGTTGGATGGAATATCCACACTCAGATCAGCAGACGTTTTGGTGTTTGGATGGGTAGGAAGGAAACTTGTGTGTGTGGATCAAACAGGGGTTTTTCCTCTCTTGGTTTTGAGTAGCCGGGATTTTACAGTAGGACAGACTGCTTTGAAAGTCGTCTCGTACAAAGCGGCAAAACACGAGAAAACGTGCATTGAAAATCAACATGTGATTATTCTTTTCGAGTTTGATACTTTTGATTTTCTTGCACCTAAGGCAGTGAAGTTCTTTAATAGAGTACAACGAGTTATATATACTAATATTATGACACCTATATCAATATATATTGTTTTTAAAAAAAATGGTTTGTAATTAAAAAAATGCTAGCAGCGCAGCTTATTGCTTTTTTGACTTCCACGTCTATCTCAATCCAAATTAAAGATTTGATTCCGTTTAATAAAAAAAAAATGATTAATTCTAAACAATGGTACACGTGTGAGGAGTTCTTTGCCGATTAATAAAATACTACCTCCGTCTTAAAATTATTGTCACTGTTTGACTTTTTTAAGTTTTTCTTTTTCAACTTTGACCATAAATATTTGTGTTTGTGTTATACAATACCTGATATTATATCAATGAAAATACATTTAAACGCAATCCATTCATATATTTTGCATCAATTATTACCTAACACAAACAAAAATATTTAAGTCAAAGTTAAAAAAAATGGATCGAAAAAGTCAAACGTGAACAATAATTTTGAGACGGAGAGAGTAAATGTTAAAAAAATAAGTTAAAAACTCGCTTTAAATTGTTAAAGTAAAAAAGTTAGCTTTATTTTTGAGGCAAGTATAAAGAATGAAATATATTTATAATTTTCGAGATTCTTTTAGAAAATAAATGGTGCTATTTTCTATTATTGCGTTTGTACTCTTTATTAAATCTGGCAAAAATAATTTAATTTTGAGGTGACTTAGAACCTGGGGAAGTATAAAAATGGAATGACTTTTGCCTTTTAAGCTAGTACAGTAATTACTTTACTCTGTATATTTCAACATTGTGATTTGTACGTTTTGATTTAAGTAAATGTTAGATAACTGTACAAAAATCAAATAATAATGATAATAATTTTGATCCATTTTTTAGTTCCATAGCTTATGAATATTACTTAAATTTCATGTAAAGTTTATTTTAGTAAACAATAAATGGTAAGCATAAATGCTTCATAAATTGTTCCATTTTAATTTATGAGTTAATTGTATTTTTGGTCTATGTGGTTTGGCTAAATTGCAGTTTTGGTCCTCAAAACTTTTAAAATGCAGCGATAGTCCTCATTTTGAAGTTTGGATTGCATTTTTGGTCCTTGGATAAAGTTAAATTCTTCAGAAAAAGACAAAGATAATTTAGTCATTTCACATAGATAAGGAGCAAAAATGCAATCCAAACTTTAAAATGAAGACTATCGTTGCACTTTTAAAATTTTAGAGACCAAATCTGCAATTTGGCAAAACCACAAGGACCAAAAATGCAATGAACTCTTAATTTAATAAACTAGTTTATACTTTATTACTGCATTTTTAGAAAAAAAAATATATGCTCGTAACATAAATTGTAAAATAACAACACATGTTGATTTGTTAATTTCATTCGAGGAAGTAAAACAAGAGGAGCAAATAAAATAAGGTAGAGAGATAAAATATTCTTTTAAAAAAAAAACGGTTTTCTAATTGACTCGATCGGTGATCGAGTCACGGGGTCACGGTTCAATCAGTTTAACCGATGGTTCAACTGAGGGTTTTTTTTAACCGGCTTCCGGTCACTCGATAAGTTCACAATTCAACCGATTCAATTGGCCGGATCAACTTGGGTTTTAAAACACCGGTTTTTATTCTATTGTCTAATTTTACCACACTACCATATCATTGTAAAAGCAAATAAGTATTTCATGATCAAAATAGAAACTTCCACTAATAATGGCAACCAAAATAAAGATAAAATAAACATCGTTTTCACTTTTTCATTTATATGAGGCACTTTGT
Organism: Chrysanthemum makinoi; assembly: GCA_910596185.1. NCBI lineage: Eukaryota > Viridiplantae > Streptophyta > Magnoliopsida > Asterales > Asteraceae > Chrysanthemum > Chrysanthemum makinoi. Next base: position 334,950,824 of record OU343221.1, read on the forward strand.
GGATATTTAATTCCACTAGCTAACCTTTTAACCATATTAATATAAGATTTATTGATGGCAATTAATTATAGCTATAAATAACATTAGAATGTATAAAAGCCAAAAAGTAAAAGTCAAATGCATTTGTTATGTTGTACTAATTTTGTTTTGTTATTTAAAGTAATTGTTAGATGCATTGCCTCTAACGCGTCTTCTTGGCATTTTTTAAAAATAATATCTTAATTTACGGGTCCAAAATATAATTTTGTTTGAAAAAGTAACTTTTGCTCATTAAATTCGAAAATGATAAGGTTACTTCACCTTAGGACAAAGAAAATACTCAAGAGTTTAAGTTGAGCAGCTACTATCAGTCCTAAAGAGCCGGTATCCGTCATGTTTACTACTTTCGTCACAAAATATAAGTACATTTTGATTTTCTAAATGCCTTAAATATTTTTGTTTGTATTATATAATATTTGATGAAAATTATACCAATGAAAATATTTTTAAAACCCAATTCATTTATATATTTTACACAAAATATTATACAATACAAATAAAAATATTTAAAGTCAAGTTAAACTAAAAAGTCAAAATTGACTTATATTTTGGGACGAATGGAGTATTAACTTTCTTATCAAGCATATATCTTGAGAATTTTGTCCAAAGATTCAAAACAAATAAGTGTGTTTTTATTTAAATCCTTAAACAAACATGACTTATCTCCTGCTAATGATATACTGTACAACTTTCAATTTGGTAGGGTTGTGAACAGATATCAACAAAAAAGAAATAAGAAAAAAAGTAAAAAAAAAGAAAAAAGAAAAAGAAAAGAAACTTAACAAAAAAAAAGAAACAAGAAATAAACTTAACCAAAAAAAAAAAAAAAAAAACAACTTAAACAACCATCATAGGAGAAATCTTATTATCTTATAATAGAGTAAGGCCTTCTATAAATAGTAAACTTAAAAATTCAGCCTTCTATAACTAGTAATACTTAAAAATTATACTACATAACTTACAAGTCTTAAAGCTTAATATACAAAAAACAAAACACTATTATGGTCAAAATATTTAATGTAGTCAATTAATTATCGGGTCAATAAATACAATTAATGCAATTATTCAAACTCTCTTTACATAAGAAATACAAATTATGACTAATATTCTACTACCAACTTAAACACAATTTAAGTTGAAACGGGCAACAGGCCAAATGGGCTAACTAATTTAAACGTAAAATTTTGATATCCGTAAATTTATTGTCAAAAAGAACATAATAAACTAAAATACATGATTCACCGAATTTTTTTATTTCAGGGTACCCGCCGCCGAAATACATGATTCACCGAAATTTTTTATTTCAGGGTACCCGCCGCCGCAACGCTCGTGTACCATGCTAGTATTTTATCATTATCAAATTTTTTTTTAAGGAACATGATAAAAACGCGCAGTTTTAAAAAAACATAATGTTTACGGTTTTTTCTCTTTTACTTTTTATAAAATGTCAGTTTTACTATTAACGGATAATTAATTAATGTCTTATTTAAACTTTGTAATATTAATTTCAACCAAGAAAAAATATGATACGATCATATTTTTTATTTATTTTTTTTAATGAACAAAATAAATCGAGATTAAAAAAAAAAAAAAAAACATGAACTATTAATTTGAGACGTATAAACTATGGAGTATAACATTCTTACCACGTATGTTTTTTTGGAAGGCCTCTTACCATATATATTAAGAATCATGCTAATTTTTTAAAATTCTCTAAAAGAGTGTGAGCTATTTTTATATGTACATAGATAATTTACACGAGTCATTTTTGTCAAGGCAAGTTAGGAGATATTGGGTGCGTTTTGTTTATGAAAATGAGAATAAAGGAACAAATGGGGTTTTATTTTAAAATATGGATATGAAAACCATAAAATTAAGCATATCTCATACCCATAAAAAATGATGGGTTTATAAACCCATAATGATTCCTAAACCTATGGCGATTCCGGTTAACAAACCAAACACCCTCTAAAAGGTATGTTTTTCTTACAAGATGTTTAATGAGATTTATTGGAGAATACCAAATTCTATGTTATTGGTTATGGTGGAGCCAATCCTTCAAACTTAAACCAAAAGAGAATAAATGGGACCCATTTGAATCTTTAAAAGAAGTTGCTCAACTTCTTGAATTCAACACATTATAACTCTCTCTACCAGCCCCTCCCCCTCTCTTGAAAATATACAAAGCCCATTTCTACTTAAAACACATCAAAAGCATAAAAAAACTTTCATCTTTAAAGTGTGATATTTAAAGAATGTGGAAAATGTCTAATACTAATAAGATACTTTTGTTACTAGTTTTATGTTCTTGTGTTTGTTCCACCATTAAAGCAACTGTGTCTTATGATGATAAAGCCATTATTATCAATGGCAGAAGAAGAATCCTTATGTCTGGTTCTATTCATTACCCAAGAAGCACTCCTGAGGTATATATATTTCACTCTTTCCATTTTCCACCTATGTTTTAAAAAAATTTATTACAGTATTTTTTTAAGTGTAAAATTTACAGTATATTTTTACCTTTTTAGGGTGTAAATGTTCATGATTCTTCAATGCTCCATCAGAAAATTTGATTATATTTTTGGGTTTTGTAAATATTTAAATTTTATAAAGAGGGTTCCTCTGTTTTGCCATTATTTGTGTGTTCTTGGTTTTGATCAGAATAAGTCTTGGTGCATAAAAAATAAGTTTTTTTCACATGGGTATCTCTTATTTTGCATTATTTTACATTATTTTGGTGTTTTTGTTTTTAAATCTTCAATGCCCCCCAAAGAGTTGTTGAGTTTATTTATTTATTTATTTATTTATTTCTGTTTTGAAATATTTTGGTCCTGATTTCTTAATTTCCCCCCCAAATATTTCTTCACTTTTTTGCAGATGTGGCCTGACCTTATAAAAAAAGCTAAGGATGGAGGTTTAGATGTTATACAAACTTATGTATTTTGGAATGGTCATGAGCCATCTCCCGGGAAGGTATACAATTAGTTGCGAAAAATATGTCTTACGATATACATATGGGCGTTTAGTTAACTCGTCTGGTAAATTTTGATGTTTCCAGTACAATTTCGACGGGAGGTATGATTTGGTCAAGTTCATAAAACTGGTACAACAAGCAGGTCTCTATGTTCATCTACGCATTGGTCCTTATGTTTGTGCTGAGTGGAATTTCGGGTAAGCACTAAATCTTTCATGTTTTGATCATATATGCACTTTTATAGCAGTGCCTTTTCGCATCTTTTTTATAGACCGATTGGGAAAGAGACAAACACTATTGAACTCGTGGTCCATATCAACTTTTACTAAAAGTCTAAAACGCACGATTATGAGATATATAAACCATAATGTTTAAGCATATCTATTTATGGTATTGTCGTCTAAACATACAAAAGAGAAAAAGCATCTGATTTTATCGTTTAAAGATGCATATAGCTAAGTATACTCTGTTTTGAATTCAGGGGATTCCCGGTTTGGCTTAAATATGTACCAGGAATGTCTTTCAGAACAGACAATGGACCTTTCAAGGTTAGCAATATGGATTTTAAATGTTGATTATAATAAATTAATATGGCAATCTAATTTTGTTTAATTCGTTGACTGTTATTATTATTATAAAGATTGCAATGCAAAGATTTACGGAGAAAATAGTCAGCATGATGAAGTCAGAGGAGTTATTTGAACCTCAAGGAGGTCCGATTATCATGTCTCAGGTTTTGACCTTAGTTCTCTTAACTAACTCGCAAATTCTACTACCTAGAATCTATCTAAATCTCGGTGGTTGTGTCTTTAGATAGAAAACGAGTACGGACCGGTGGAATGGGATATTGGTGCCCCAGGAAAAGCTTACTCCAAATGGGTCGCCCAAATGGCTGATGGTCTAAAAACTGGTGTCCCGTGGATCATGTGCAAACAAGAAGATGCCCCTGAACCTATGGTAAGCATTATATATTATCATATATTTGAGCGTTTGGCTAATTCTGATTATTCAAGGATTTAAATTCACCTAGATATACATAATCAGTTTTGCTATAGCTAAACACCAAACACTGATTAGTCGCTACATGAAAACGCAATAACGAGATAGTCACTTTCAAATAGCAACGTCAAACACCCCGTAACACTTAATGAGCATGCACGTGCATTCCTTAAAAAAATTCAGACTCGGTAGGGTAAAAGAATAAAACACTAAAAAAACCAAACTGTCTCAGCACAACTTAAAACCTACTTGAAGTCACTATTCATGCATGTTTGCTAGCTTTGTCCATTACGTACCACTAATTTTCATACGGTACAACCCATGAGGCAAATATCAACCTGTTTTATTTGGTTTGCCATACGGCTTAAGCTTTAAGTCACAACGCTCCTTTTCTCTAACATGCTAATTACATGACAGATTGACACATGTAACGGGTTCTACTGTGAAAAGTTTACTCCTCACAGGCCTAACAAACCTAAAATGTTTACAGAGCTTTGGACTGGCTGGTAAGTCATGCAGTAAATGTTATCACAAGTTTTTCTAAACAGATTCAAACCCACTTCTATAATTTGAAAGTTGTTCACTTTCTTTTTCTTTTAAAGGTTCACGGAATTTGGTGGGCCGATTCCTACCAGACCTGTAGAAGATATAGCATATGCAGTTGCAAGATTCATACAAAATAACGGTTCTTTTGTCAACTACTATATGGTAAGTCACTACCAAACCAGGGTAAATGATTACTATTTTCTTTTTCCCCAATCAAAATTATGATTATTGTGACTTTGCTGTTCTAGTATCATGGAGGAACAAACTTTGGACGTACAGCAGGTGGTCTCTTCATCACAACCAGTTACGATTATGATGCTCCTATTGATGAATACGGTATGCAATCATAATATGTTTGATCTTTATAAAAGAAAGACACCAAAGATGTAATTTTAACACAGTAATGATACAATGTTTCAGGATTACCTAATGAGCCGAAATGGAGCCATTTACGAGATTTACACACGGCTATAAAACTAGTTGAGCCAGCTTTAGTTTCAGCTTATCCTACTGTTACATATCCTGGAAAGAATCAAGAGGTTAGCTTGGTCAATTGGTCAAATGGTCAAATATATTTTAGTATACCTTGGTTATCCCGAGCTTATATCTTTATATGTTATCCAATGACAGATACATGTATTTCAACCAAAGTCCGGGGGTTGTGCTGCATTCCTCTCAAACTTTGACCCACAATTTTCAGCAAAAATGACCTTCGGAAAAGCCCAATATGACCTCCCTGCTTGGTCCATTAGCATTTTACATGACTGCAAAGATGAAGTATTTAACACCGCAAAGGTGAGAATTATCCTTCTACCCTCATCTGGTCCAACACCAAACACTTGCCTAATATAGTGTTAAGATAAAATAATACGAGTAGTAATTTGGGCTAACTAATTTACAGGTAAAGGCTCCAACCATACAAAGAAAGATGGACACTGCTGGTACCTTCAAATGGCAATCGTATAATGAAGAAGCTCCATCTGCTGACGGTAGTGATACTCTTGCAATGGCGGGGTTGTACGAACAACTAAATGTTACTAGAGATGAATCTGACTACTTGTGGTACCTAGCAGAGTGAGTATCGACTGATTACTATTGAGTTAAATATGATCGGACAAATATTTATGCATTTCTTTATTTGAAATTTCCAGCGTCAATGTATCACCCAATGAACAATTCTTGAATAATGGACAGTCCCCCGTGCTTACAGTCATGTCAGCAGGGCATGCTTTGCATGTCTTCATCAACAATCAGCTGGCAGGTAACTCTCGCATTTCATGAGTATTTAGCACCAAAAAAACAAGAGGTGCTAATATGGGTGGGCTAGACGGGTAGGTAATGGGCCAAACGGGTTCAGGTTGAAACGGCCATTGTTAGTATGAGTCAGGTTGACCCAAAACACCTTTTGCCAATAACCATCTAGTTTCTTAGATGAAACAGTTAGGATGTTTTACGCATCAAAAGTACACTTTGGCCGGCTTTCAGCATGTTCGACCCATTTGACCAGTTTCCTATTAAGCTAATTTCTAGTTTACCTCTTTGACCCGTTAGACATAAAACATGACCCAAATTGGCCCGTAAGTAATTGGGTCAAAATTGCTATCCTATACAAACAACAAGTGCCTGACTCTTGCATGTTCGGTCCTGTTACAGGAACTGTCTGGGGATCACTCAAAAATCCAAAGTTAACATTCAGTCAAAATGTGAAGTTAAGAGCAGGTGTCAACAAGATCTCTTTGCTAAGTGTTTCAGTGGGCCTTGCGGTTAGTTTCTTCACTCAGTGGTTCATTCAAAGAACACTTTTTTAGCCGTAAGCATATAACAAACATTTATCATTGAATAACCATTTTGTTTAATCACCTTTCAGAATGTCGGAACACACTTTGAGAATTACAATGTGGGGATTTTAGGTCCAATCACCTTGAAGGGTCTAAACGAGGGTACGAGAGACTTGACGAAGCAAAAATGGTCTTATAAGGTTTGTTCATTGACTATTATGCTCATTCATATACTAATTTCATAATATAACGTGTGTGAGAAGTTACAGGGATAGTGTTAATGTGTTATAGTAGTGATAACTTAGAATGCTTCATACATGCCAGGTCGGTTTAAAAGGTGAAACTTTGAGTCTCCATACACTTGACGGAAGTTCCTCTGTTGAGTGGCTACAAGGATCCTTAGTGGCTCAAAAACAGCCTCTTACTTGGTACAAGGTATACCTCATTTTGGGTCATTTTCAACCTGTACGACCGATTTGACCTGTTCTGTTTTACCCACGTGTTTAACATTTACCCATTTGACCCATTATATGTATAAATACAACCCGAATCAACCCATGATCAAGATAAATGGTTGAGATACCACATCAACTTATCATAGGTTGCAAACATCCGTTACTTTAGCATCTTCTAACTTTGGCTTTTTACTTTTAGACTACCTTCAACGCTCCAGATGGAAACGAACCACTCGCTTTAGATATGAATGGCATGGGAAAAGGTCAGATATGGCTTAACGGAGAGGGCATTGGGAGACACTGGCCCGCATACAAAGCTAGTGGTAAATGTGATAAGTGCAGTTACACTGGTATTTACAATGAGAATAAATGCAATCGCTACTGTGGAGACCCGTCTCAAAGATGGTGAATATTGCTATTTTTTAGTATTACTTACTTTACTTTAATCTGAAATTCTTCCAAATTCTGAAAAGACACTTAACCATTTCAGGTATCATGTTCCCCGCTCATGGTTGAGACCAACCGGTAACTTCTTGGTTATTTTTGAGGAATGGGGTGGAAATCCAGACTGGATCACTTTGGTTAAAAGAACTTAACAAACTAGCAGCGGAAGTACAAATCTTGGAGAATGAATAATTCTCCGTAGTCCGTTTTCTTCAGCAATTGATAATTGCTTAAACCTTTCAGTGAATTACTTAGGTTTAGTACATACACGTATAGAAGATAGAAAAGATATAAAATAATGCCTACTGGTTATTATGCGCAGTGGAAATGTAAAGGCATAACGCTTGCCATATTGGCCAGTTAAAGAGCAGTATAGTTGTATTTGTTTGCACGAACACTAAAAGTGCCGTATTGTGAGAGGTTTGTTCTGTATATTCTATTATGCAACAGTCTATTATTTTTTATAGGCTGAATCGAAAAGCTGTTCTGTACTTCTGTACCAGTCTATCTTGATAAACTAAGAACATACTTTAACTAAAATCCAAAGGCACATACTATATAAAGCACAAAATAAAGAAAAATATAAATAAATTATAAACTACTGTAATTTACAGCAAACAGGCATTATAAGAACCAAAAAAACTGCTCGCCTACAGATGAGATAACTTACTAGCGATCGCATTAATAGCATCATCAAGGTCTTTGTAACCATGAAAAACATCTTTTCCTTGATGTCTCCACCGCAGCATTCTTCTGTGTAGATCCTTTAGCAAGAGATCATTGTTTTGATCAAATTCAAACTCAAGCAGCCTCTTGACGCACTTAAGCAGATATTTAACAACCTTCAGTTTGATCTTGCAAATAAACTCAACTGCAATCTCTTGGGTCTCAGATATCGAATCTGACATCCTTTCAGCAATATCAGTCAACTGAAAAACAATACACGCACCGGCAACCGCCTCCTTTCGGCTGCATTTATCAATCCTTGTGATATGGTTTTCTTGCTTTTTATTGTTCCATCTTCTATTCTTTGATCCAGTGTGTTGACTTTCGGTTGACAGAGGAATTGTACCATTTGCAACATAATGAAGAAACAGTTCATATCCATCTTCACTTAACGAGCCCGAGCAGCCACTCAAAATACCTAATGTAATCCTTCTAAACATCACATTGTTCTGTATATTAATTGTTTTTACACTTTGGAAATCCTCAAGCCAAAGTCGAATAACTTGACCCACATCCGCTTTGTCATTAGGTTTGGGTTTCTTTAGCTTTACAGAATAATCACCTGCTGTTTTTCTATGTTCAGATGAACTCAAATGCTTATTGATTGACGTCCTTGATAATTTTTCCAACTTCTCAGCTAATAAGCAAGAAACTGATTCATCAGCGGGGTCAAGAATCCATGCAATGTACCATGCTGCAGCAGCTGAACAAGATGCTAATTGTTGCTCGTTATCTTCATCTGCCCGACATATATAGCTGTCGCTGAGATTATTTCCGAGGAGTAGTAATGCAGCGAAATAAAACCAACCGGGGAAGTTCATTGCCATGGACCTGTACAGTAAAAGAGTTGAGTAGTTAGCGTCATCTAACGTAACCTTTATAAAATCACAAACTTTATAAATATTTTAGCATCTGGTGAGACGTACCATGAAGATTTGTGATCCACCATGGAGGTTGCAGATGCAACATGTTTAAGTTTTTTCTTCGTATTAGAAACAGACTTCTTTATTTTATGAACCAACTCAAGAAACCGATCACGTGACAAAGGTCCAGCCAATATTCTAAACAATTGGTGCTTGAAAAGAAAGTATGCATATGAAAACGGCAGCTTTGATCCTATTTCTGCAGATAAACCCCACCGCATTGGCCTTGAAAGTAGATCGAACATCACTGAAACAAGTCCAACTTGAAGTTCTAATACAGAAGCTAGTCCCCTGTTATGAATAGTCAACCCTAACAAGATGTGAACCACAAGTTTAACTTCAATTAACTGATGCAAGAACGGAAACTAGAATCAAGACTAGATGCTTACGTTAGCAGAAACCAGCGATGCAGCACCGCCCTAGTTTCAATAAACATCACTGGAGAAAATGCTAAGCATACTATTATAGATCGCCATTCCATCTTCTTGTAGAGTTCGTCACTTAAACAAAGAAAGGGTCTCCCAACCACACCCTGCAATACTTGCGATACGTCGTCGACAAGAATTTGAGGGTCAAGATACCATAACAGCAACCTGCAAAAGAATTAAACAATTAGAGTGCAAAACTGCAAACACAAGTGGTGTGGCACTGAACCATGTAAAACTCTTTGCTAGTCTACTCCATATTAATGGGACTGTATTACAGCAAGCTTCTGTATAACATATCTTCAATTAATATACATGGGCTTATATAAGTTGTCCCAACCATAGCTAATATCAGATGCTCACCACTGAGTGACCTAAATGAAACAGTTATACAACTTGGTTACTTGGTGACTCTTCTTTCAAGTTTCACCTGAAGTAGGTTTTCAAGTCACAACATAGTAGCCAAATTTGGTGGATATTTCATTTAGCTGACTCAGTTTTAACCCGTTATGATAATCAATACAATAAAAGGGAAAATATTGAACCTTGAGCCGATTTTGGTCATTTTACAGCTAAAAAAACTTGACGTCTTAAGGTTATTATATACAGTAATAACTTTAGCAATAGAACTTAAAGTCAGGACCAACACTGCAATAGTGAGAAGCGATAAACAGTAGTGACAATGTTAAACTAAGTCCCGTAAGAATTATTAAGAAGATGACGATAAACTACTAAACCAACACCAAATGGCCTAGTGGTACACATTTGGGGGTGGCCAGAGAAGGGTCAGAAACAGTCATGGGAAGCCCCGGTTAGAGTTTCGTACATTTCTCCAAATCCCTCCTTAACTGGTTAACGTGACGTTTGCGGTGGGGGAGTGATACCATTGGTGGCAATCAAGATACAACACTAAGTCAAAAGAATCGCCCTCCCCAGGTAACCTAAACAGGGAAAACCTCATCCGTTTACCCGTTTTACGATAAATTGAAGTGTACAAAGTTCCCTACTCAATTAACCAATCAAGATACAACGGGATGTATAAGCAACTACGTTTACTAATATAAGTATGACATTGTCGATAAATATAGTGCATAGCAAGATACATTCAGATAAAGCATACATGCAAAAAAAAGAAGTATAATATCATTTTCCACTGTTATAGTAACACGCACCTCAATGGTAGCTTTTCGTTCACATACTCAATTCCTTTCGGCACATACTCCACCAACTTCTTCATCGCACGACTCCTTCCATCACTCGTTTTCACATCAATAACCGGTGCAACTTGCATCGTATATCTAACTTTACTCATCATCGCATCTACTCTCACAATGCCATACACCAGCTCACACTTTCCCATCCCTTCACATTTCCAAACACATCCTAGTCAGCATACATCACATCACATCACATAAAACAAGTATAACAAAAAAAAAATCACACCTTCACTTAAATTCCCCAAAATATCACCACACGCTTCCATCACTGTCACACACTCATCAGCCGACAACTCCACGCCAACTCGTAAAACCTCTGATTCACCGTGACGTTTTAAGTTACATTCGGTCAATGCCGATAAAACCGACACGATTGTGTTCACTGAACAGTCAATCACTGATTCAAACACCTAAACAGCAAGCAAGTGAACATACTCAAACGCTAATTAAAATAACAATTACATTTTATTTAAATAACAGTTAATTTTATAATGACATTCATTTAATGTCGATAAAACCAACACGATCACTTTAACCGAATCATCAGTTATTGATTCAAACACCTAAACAAGTGATATAATCATAAGCACGAGTTATTAAAAAAAAAAAAAAAAAAAAAAAAAAAAATTATAATTAAATTTAAAGAGTAATCAGTTTGAAATGTATTTAACTTGTCATAAAATTCTTTAGCGTGTATCAATCTACTTTTCTCCTTCTAAATACACAAACAGTCTAATCTTCCTACTACGTGTACTAAGCGACCTTTGCCACATCAGCAAAAGTAGACACAACAAAACAGTATGATAATCAGTTCAAAATGTATCTCACTTGCCACAAAGCTCTTTAGCGCGTATCAATCTAACTTTTTATATTTTAAATACACAAACGGCCTAATCTTCATAAGCACTAATTAAAGTAAGATTAGACAGTCAAGTTATATAAATGAAAAAAGTTAATCTAGTACACGCTAAGAACTTTATGACAAGTTAGATACATATGGAACTAATTATCTCTAAATTTCAAATAATACTCTGTATTCTGTTAATGACCGCATACTATTTTAAATTTAGAGATTATTAGCTCAAAATGTATCTGACTTGTTATAAAATTCTTTAGCGTGTATCAGTTTAGCTTTTTTTATTATATTAAATACACCAACCGTCTAATCTAACTATTGTGTGTATTAAATGGCTGGTGATGTGCCACATCACCAAGTATTAAACACAAAAGTTAGATTAGCTGGCTGGTGTATTTGATATTTAAAAAAAGCTAAACCGACACACGCTAAAGAATTTTATAGCAAGTCAAATACATTTTGAACTGATTATCTCTAAATTTAAAATTACGTTAATGACGGTTTACCGTCATGAACCACATATTATTTCATGATTAGAGATAATTAATTCAAAACGTATCTTACTTGTTATAAAATTCTTTAGCGTGTATCGCTTTAGCTTTTTTTATATTAAATACACCAACGGCCTAATCTAACTATTGTGTGTATTAAATGGCCGGTGATGTGCCACATCACCAAGTACTTAACACAATAGAAAGATTAGGCGGTTGGTGTATTTAATATAAAAAAAAGCTAAACCGATACGCGCTAAAGAATTTTATGACAAGTCAGATACATTTCGAACTAATTATCTCTAAATTTAAAATTACATTAATGATCAGAGATAATTAGTTAAAATGTATCTAACTTGTTATAAAATTCTTTAGCGTGTGTCAGTTTAGCTTTTTTTACATATTAAATACACCAACCGTCTAATCTAACTATTGTGTGTATTAAATGGCTGGTGATGTGCCACATCACCAAGTACTAAACACAATAGTTAGATTAGACGGCTGGTGTATTTAATATAACAAAAAAGCTAAACCAATGCGCGCTAAAGAGTTTTATAACAAGTCAGATACATTTTATAAAAAATAAATAAATTTTTTGTTATATAAATAAATATACCTGTGGTGAAGTGAAGCACATTAGTGATAAAGCAGAATCCAAAACCCTAACCCTAGGTGGTACTAGTACTTCATTTAAATTGAGTGATTGGTTTAATGATTTGATCAAAACGTCGTCGTCTTCGGATTGGTTGTTGGTTTCGATTTCGGATGCGAGTTTGGCGAAGAGGTTGGTGAGTTGCGGTGGATTTGACATGGCGCTGGTGATTGATTTGGGGAAATGATTTTCGCGCCAAATTTTGGGGGTTTTGTTTGTGTGTTTATGAAAAGAGTGTTTTGGGCTCGGGTTGTGGAGTTTATGGGCCGGTATCTTTAGTGAGAGCCCAATTGAAAAAAGACTAAAGTGATAGTTAAGTAATTAAGGAGTATTTATCAGTTTGGTTTTTGAATTTTGATTAGAGTAAGCGAGCCCAAAACCAGCCCAACGATGGCCCAGCGGTCAAGCAAATATACTTTTAGCGTGAATTTTACAAAAGGAAGCCTTAAGTTTGCATATGATAATGTAAACTTGAGGACTATTTTTGCCATTTTGATAAACATAACAATTAATGGTGAGGGACCATTTTTGCCATTTTGGTAAACTTAACAATTAATGGGGAGGATCTTGTAGCATCAACTTTCCTCCCCATGTTTAGTATATATAGTAAATTGCAAAATTCTTTCTCTATGACATGTGTAAATTGTAGGTGCAGTTTTTACTTTTTTGAAAGTGCAAACGTTGTTTTAGTGAGAAACTATTCGTGCATATATCATTCATGTCTTAAAATGAAATGACTAAGATGCTCCAGAGTGAAATGACAATATCTCACTAAAGACATAGGTATTTTAGTAATTTCACTTCCAAGCAAGGTTGATTTTCGCATCAAAGGTTTTTCACAGAGATGACACTTGCACTTTTGAAAAAGGTAAGGACTGCAGCTGCAATTTAAACATACTACAAGTTAAGGACGATTTTTGCAATTCACTCTTTTTATTTTAAATAAAAAATCAAACTAACCAAATTAAAATTCAGTTTTGGTTCGATTCGGTTTTGGTACCGAAGTAAACATGTTAGTAGCATGACCTTCTTCAAATGCAACCGAAACAAAATTGATAAGAGAGACCTAAAAACTTAATTCTCCATTAGTAACGAGGATTGTTGAGTCCACAAATCCATCAAAAAAACCATATTTTGACTGTTATACTTATTAAAGAGTAAATGACTTTTTTACGACTTTCAGCGACCGATCTCGCGTATTAAACATAAGAAGGGTGAATCGCATTCACTAAGAGGTGAGAATTTTCGTTGCATTTCACCAATTCAATGTGCATATTCTGCCCATCACCTGCCAGGCAAAAACTATTAATGTTGTATACTCTTGGTCCTATCTCCTTTCATACAACCATATGACACATGGCACAGATCTTCACAAGTTTATATTAAAGATGAGAGGCACAATTCAAATACACTCTATGAGTCAATATCATAAAGTCAATGATTTTGCGTCCCAAAATCTGTTGTTTTACCTTAATTTTTGTACAAGTGATGTTATTTCACTAAGAGCATCTACAATGCTCAAACTTCAAAAGACTTTTTGCATTTAATGGTTCATAGAAAGTCACATATAAATGTTGTCTCCAATGCTAAAAAGCTTTACAAAAGCTTTTGTATGTATATAAACAGTTGTAATTAAATGATAAAGTGAGAGTGAAAAAGCTTTTCTCAATAGCTTGGTAAACACCAAGTCTTTCACAAAAAGCTTTTGTAAAAGCTTTTGTCACAATAGTAAAAAGCTTTTCTAAAAACTTGACGAAATAGTAAAAAGCTATGATAAGCTTTGTCATTGCAGTTGCTCTAAGTGATTATAAATATAAAATGTTTTGTGTCACACTAGAACAATGTGAGATATTTTGAATGGTTTATAACATCTTGGTTTGATAACCACTACTCAAATGACCACTACATAGGTACATAGTGAAAAAGGGTCGAGTAAAAATGAGAAAAATATAAGTTACCATCTATAGAAATGTGTGTTATTTTTGGATCATAACTAAGGATCTAAAGGAAAATAAGGACCATTCATAGTGGGGGACCTTCTTTTATTGGATTCACATGGACAGTTTGGTAAGACTTGAGAGGTATCATCATCATCATCCTATTATTGACCCCAACACCATCATTTACCATGGTAAATAAGCTGCTTAGCTGTCGAGAAGGGCAATCACTCATTCTTAAAACCATGCCAAAGAGTCGGCGGAAAAGGGGGGAAAGCTCTCCGTTCTTGGTTCTCCTGTTGCTGGATCCTCCAGAACCACAAGAATCCTTAGTTAGAATTAGAATGAGATTCCAATTCAGCACCTTTTGAGTGAGATTTTGAGAAGAGTTGCTCTTTGTTATCACTTAGAAAAAGATACTACAACATATGAAAAGATTAGTATGAATATGAATTTTAAATAAAAAGAAACTAAGTAACTACAAAATCGTTTTAGGTGATTTGTGTATGTAACTATGTAATATTGTGCTGTTTGCTAGAAAGCGCGAAAGCTTAGCATGGAACTCTACATTACTAACTTATCAAAGGCGACGTTCATTTGTCAAACTTATTGAGCGACAAACAAGCATCACCTAAGTGTTAATAATCGGGTCAGATGTCATATAAAGAAATGTATAGTACTTTAATTTATCATTAAGGAGTATTAAGAATCTCATATATGCAATCAAGCTTTGATGATATGATTCTTATTTCTTAATATTCAAACTTCTAGATTAAGTAATAAAAACAAATTAAATTGAGTGCTATGTGTGAATAGCAGATGTACTTCATACTTGAATCCCGATAAAAGAATCAAAACATATGTAAAACGACGTATGTGATGAATCATTATCCAGATCGAATATTAAACGCATTAGATGTTGGATAACATCACTACCATATTCATATTCATTTATTCGTTTACGATGACTATTAGGGAAACTTTACATAAAGAAAGACATTTTAAAAAGATAATCAAATTTTTATAACACCATAGCAAACATGGTCACTTACTTAAGTTAAAAAAGAGAAAAAAGACAGAAAAACATTGCATCAAACCAAAGATGATACAGTCATGCATTCCCTACATTTGTTGTATGTTTATGTCAGTTTGTTACTGTATAACTGGAGGTGTTAAATTTGGCTACACATGTGGTAGCAAATTTCAAAAAGATAACATAAGCCTGCTTTGTTTCAAAAATAAACAATAGATACAGAGGCGGGCCGAGGGGGTTCCCTTGAATCACATGAATATTTCTTGTGTAGCTTAAAATTATGTGAAATATACCGTTTTTTTTTAATTTAATGCACATTGTCCCGGTTTTGTGTGTCACGAGTCTTCTTTAACTTATAAAATGCACCCCGTGAGTTCTAGTCTTGAGTCCACGCCGGACCGTATAGAACTTATAACAACGTAACAACCATTAGATTGATCATAATATTATCATAGCTATCCTTATTTTAGTATATGGTGCTTGGTGCTTAAATGTGTCTTTGAATTGTTGATAGCCTGATTTAATCATAACTTATTCATGTTTTTGGCTCCTTCTAAATAACGGTCCAACCGTCCATCTAGATGTATACCGGCCTTATCCTGCACGTGGACGTTACACGATACGAGTTTTGGTCTAGCATACTTATATTCGAATATATGCTGTTTTTTTCTTTTGTTAAGAGAATAAAAAAATTGGATGAATGGTATATATAAAGTAATGGAATCAATTCGGTAGATACAAAAGTTATAATTGTAAAGATACTAAAGAGATGTATTATCGAATTGTTTTTGTGTGATAACCCTAACCCTAAACCTAATGGACCATAAGCCGGCCCAAGCCTAAAGGCTTAGGGTCCATTAGGTTTAGGGTTATGTTAGCTTATTATGCAAGTAATAATGTTCTATTATAAATAGACATAAGATCTGACAGAAAAACAATTCAATAGTATCTTACAATAAGTCTCCAAAGGCTTCTCGAACACCAACTAGTTGAAAAGCTTAAATCCCAATCAGTCATCACTCACTCACTTTCAATTAATCTTGGTTGTTTTAAACACACAACTTCTTTGTATCTTCATAGTGTCCTGAGCTCAAAAACACAATCTTTTTCGAAATCTAGCAATCTTTTTTTGAGTTCTAGCAACAGATTCTATTTTTCTAGCAAACCCTTAGTTCTTGTAGAATTTTGAAGCAAAATGGTTATAAAAAAGCCAAGAATAGTAATAATTGGTGCAGGTATGGCTGGACTAACAGCCGCAAACAAGCTATACAAATCTGGTGTGAAAAAAGGTGCATTTGAGCTATGTGTTATTGAAGGAGGTAATAGAATTGGAGGTAGGATTAATACCTCAGAATTTGGAGGTGATAGAATTGAGATGGGAGCTACTTGGATCCATGGTATTGGAGGCAGCCCTATTTACGAGATTGCGCGAGAGATTAAGTCTTTGGAATCAGATCAAGCATGGGAATGCATGGATGATTTTCTTGATGATCCGAATCCGATCACCATTGCTGAAAATGGGTATGTGTTAAATCCTTATATTGTTGATCCAGTTTCAAATCTTTTTAATAGTTTAATGGATTTTGTCCGAGGAAAAAAGAAGTCCATATTGGGTGGTATTGAAAGTAAAATTTGTGTGAATGGGAATGAAAGTGTTGGATCTTTTCTTGAAAAAGGTCTTGAATCTTATAGGAAGTTGGAATCAAGAAAAAATGGGGAATGGGATAAAGAGTCATTAGTAGAATCAATATTTGCAATGCATGAAAACACTCAAAGGACTTATACAGCTGCTAATGATTTGTATAAGCTTGATTACTTAGCAGAAAGTGATTATGTTATGTTTCCTGGTGAAGAGATCACTATTGCTAAAGGCTATTCAAGTATTATAGAATCGTTAGCATCTGCTTTACCGTCCGGTGTTATTCAACTAGGCAAGAAAGTTAATGATATTGAGTGGCAGCTCGAATGTGTAACAAGCGAAAATAAGAATGGGTATGGTTCAAGACCGGTAAAGATTCATTTTCTCGATGGTACGAGTATGTCAGCAGATCATGTTATTGTCACGGTTTCATTAGGTGTTCTTAAAGCAGGAGTCATGAACAAGGCTAATGATTCGGTCAGGTTTGGATTCAGTCCTACACTTCCTAGTCACAAGATTGAAGCAATTTCAAGACTCGGGTATGGTGTTGTTACCAAGCTTTTCTTAAAGCTAAGTCCAGATTTTGATCTTGACCGGTTTCCGTTCCTACAAATGGTGTTCCATAAATCCGATCATTTCAAGAACCCGAAAATTCCATGGTGGATTAGGAAGACAGCTTATTTGTCACCAATTTATGAAAAATCGCGCGTGTTATTGTGTTGGTTTGCAGGTGAAGAAGCACTTAAACTAGAATCCCTTCCGGATGAAGTGATTCTTGATGATGTTTCCACAACTATTTCTAGCTTCTTGTCACAAAAAGATTATAATGGGAATGTTAAATTTGAAAAGGTTTTAAAAAGTGGATGGGGTAGTGATCCTTTGTTTATGGGGTCATATAGTTATATTGCCGTTGGATCAAGTAGCGATGACATTGATACCCTGGCCGAGCCATTGCCCAACACGAAGGTTTTGGAGTCAACAAATAGCGGTTCACCACTTCAAATTCTTTTCGCAGGAGAAGCTACGCATAGAACTCATTACTCCACAACTCATGGTGCTTATTTTAGTGGTCTTAGAGAAGCCAATAGGCTTCTTGAACACTATCATTGTATTGATGTATGAGGTATGCTTGTTTTGATTCTTAGATTCACTAGGTTTTTTGGATTTCTATTTTTTAGAACATCCTTTTCTCTTATGATTTATCATACTCAATAATTGAGAATGAAAGGGAGAGATAGGGACTTTTTCAAGAAGCTTCTTTTAGAGTTGTCTACTGCTCTTTGGGCTTTTTTTTTATGTTTGAGATTGTCATTGTCAATGAATATATATGTTTTATTGATGGATTTGCTTATAAAGAAAGCCTTTGATGCGATACAAATCGTTTCTTTCTTTACTTGTTTCGCTATACTTGTGAGCATCTTCATGACTCTATGTATGAAGACGACAATGTATGCACGTGCATACCCTGAATAAATAGCGGTTTGTAACTTTGTACTGTAAAAGGTGAAATAAAAAGATAAATGTAATGGGATTCTATGGTTTTACAGAATGTCCCAAGTGATGAGACAAATAGTGATGATTCATGGTCATTTTACCTTGATCTTTTAGTGCAATTAAGAGTTATTGGTATGTGTAGGACCCATAGTCCTTGATAGGTCCAACTTCATGCACATGCAGACATTCATTGGGACATATAGCCTAGTAAGCAACAAAGCAATTGCCATTTGAGTTGAGTACAGTACAGTAGTACATTATAGATACCTGTAAATGAAGCCAATAATTAGATCAACTTAACCCCCAGTCCCCCACTCCTCTTCCTCCTTACAACTGCCCTTGAAGACAGGAGATGACTGTCCTTAAGGAGACAATTTACTAAGTTAGTACAAAGCCATCAACATATATGGCACAACCCCTCATTTTGGCCTTTGGTTTCTATGTAAGAAAAGTTTTTACTCAAGTTGTAGACTATTATTTGTTTGTTTTTTTTTACTATTGTTTTGTTGATTTTTGTACATGTGCAAGAATTGACCTTTGCGTGAGTCGAAGTAGAAGATCATCTTTTGGGTCAATAATGTCTTCGTTGGTTAAACCTAAAGGCCATTGCTTGCACGAGGAGAGGAGTGCGCACAGCGCACACTTTGTAAAAGATCACTGTGAACTAGCAAACTTCTAAGTCCAAATTAATATGCAACTCAAATTGCACCTTTTTTGTTACCTTTTCTTAAACTTGATCTGCAAATGTTCAGTTGACCGGTAAATGTAGATTTTTGAGAAGTAGGTCATGTGTTTAATCCTAAATCAGGCTAAAGGTCACTGGGCAGGTGTTCATTGGGTAGAGCTAGGTCCTTGACGAAGAGTCACTTGACACCAACAAATGATGCACATGGTTATGGTTTCTCAGCCAATTTAAGCCTTTGAAGAAGATGTGGTTCTCATATCAAACAAAAGGGAACCCATGTCCATGAATCATGATCAATGAGAAGTTTGAAAGGTGGCATTTAAATCATCTCATCCATGGCCCTATTCGATGATGTATATATACCACCCTAGTCCACACGCCCCTTTAGTCCTTGCATCGACCACCTTGGCTTCTTATCGCTTTAGAAAGACAACAAATTAGGGATACGGATTTATGATCATGAAATTCTCGACATTTTAACACCCAATTTAAAAATGATTTTTTATACCGTCAAACTAAATGTTTACCAACTTAGTTTTTTGTTATAATTCTTGCAAATTTGTACCTAAAGAAAATGTATAAAATAACACCCTTTTGGATTTGCTTAGTCCTCTCTCTCTCTCTGGTCGAGCAGAGCAACTTACTTATCATACTTAGTTGACATTCATAAAACGTATCTGATGAATTATAGGTTCTATACATCGTCTTTAAAAGACAAAGATTCCTTGCTAATTATTAGACAATTACTTATTCAAACTGCGTGTGGAGCTAATAGTTTTCATTTCCCATGTCTTTGCTACTATAAGATATATAGTTCTTACTTGCTAGCTCTCTCCCTCCTTTGGTCAAGCGTGTCTTCGCTCATATAAGCTAGTTCTTACTTGTGATGTTGATACAAAAGTTGGGCGTTCCTTGTTTGGACTCCGGTTCTTGTACCAATTGAATCTTGATGCTTGAGACCTGCGCACTAAGTAAACAGGAAACACCGTTAGGCTTATCGTGGGATTGTCTCCCACGATTATCCTCCGATGTGAGAGTAAGTAATCGGTTTGAGGGTTAATGGAGAGTTAGGGTTTTAGATCGTACCTTTAATGAGGGCTGAGATACCCTTTATATACACACGGAATCCTTGTTGGTTTCGTGTTCCTCAAGGTTCGGCGTATCCCGCCTAAGTAGGTTATCGGATGCTTATCTCCCAAGATAGGAGATATCCGATATTGTTAGCCATAAATAACTTTGGGTTTGGGCCTTCGTGAGCCCAAACCGTTATCGGGTTAGCCCAATCATGTTGGGCTTGTTAGTAGTAGTCATTGGTCGGGTTCATAACCCGAGTGCGGACTATACGTCATCATGTCCCCCCAGTCTAGTATGCGCGGGGAGAACCTGCGGATGCTAGACTAATAACTGTAGCACCTAAATTCTTCAAAGCGTAGCGGAGAAGCTAAAGAAGTTTCCCGCCTTGAAGAAGAAACGGTGAATCTAGTCAAAACATCTCAAAGGAATGCCTCGTAAATCGGGGAAAAGTAACTGTAACGGTGTCACATCAACAGATCCTATCCACTCATTTATAGATAGTGGGATCCACGTGGCGTTCATCGCGTGGATGAAGAAACTTATATAACCTTCCGCCTCCTTATGACTGTGATTATCACAGTAAAAATCATTTCCGCCATTGTTAAAAAAGCTCCAACTTGCACCAGAGAAACCCTTGATATCCTAAAGGTAACCGCGCGTGCGCCTTTAAAAACTGGACCATGGTCTGTGGTTTAGCTGATTTCACCTCCGACATGACCGAGGATGAACTTATCGAGTTCACCTCGGATTATTATATTCCCTTCGCGCTGCATCCGGAAGTTCCGGATGCGCAGGCGTCAATTGCAGACTTCCCCGAAGGGAAAGTAGGGGTATACACGCGTTTTTTCGAGTTCGCGAATCAACGGGTGCCCATATCCTTATTCTTGAGTGACGTGTTAAATTACTACCGTGCGCATATATCTCAGGTACCTGCATAGGTGCGGCCAAAATAACAAACTTCGAGGTTAATTGCCGTCTCCGGCAATTAACCCGATATCCACCTATTCCGCGCATTTTACCACACAACGTGGTCAAGCAGTGGGTATCGTTTGCTAAGCGCGAAGGTAGACTGCAATGTTACCGGGGCGGGCGCGCTTAGGAACTGGAGGGAAATTTTTTCCTGGGTTGATAAGGCGCTATTTCCCTGGGACTTTGACTTCTATACCAAGGCTTATTTGCCAAAGGATGGCGCCCCCACCTGGAACATCAGCGCGAGGATCTGATACAATAAACACCAACCGTATTCCCATCAATCCCTTCCCCCGAGGAATTTTGGTGCATATGGGAATCGATCGTAGTTACTTTGGTAGACCTGATGAGGTGCCAATCTTCTTGGACGCGGATGGCCAAGGTGGGTGCTCGTCCTTTCACATTCCTTTGCTTATTAACGTGAGCCTTTCTTTTAATCTTTGTGCTTTTCATACACTTGTTTGTTGTTTGTTTTTTTGTTGCGCAGAGATGGATCTATTCAGAGTTGTTCGTTCAAGCGCCGCGCCAAGTGAATGTAGGGCCAGCGCCCGTGAGAGAGGGAAGAGCCCATTGTGGAAGCAGCGGCGAGGCGTACCATAGAACTGGAGCTGGGAGAGACAGGGGGTAGTTCTTCCGTCGCATTGGAGGCAACCCCTCTTCAAAGCGTGCCTAGCCCTAGGGCTCCTTCCCCATTAGTGGAGCCGTCACAATTAGAATTGGCGGAGAGCATGGAAGAAGAAGAGGAGGAGAGCCAAAGGTTGAAGCGCAAGAGATAAGCGATGGCGATGGCGCGAGCTCATCTAGGAAGAAGCGTCCTGTTGTCCTGGTTGTTGAGTCGTCATCCAGTGACGTTGCATCGCCTCCCCCTTCAGCTGATACTGCTACTCCTCAGTAAGTGTTATTTTCAAAGTCCTTATCGCATTCCCTTTTGATGTTATGAAATAATTGCTAATTCGCTTGTATGTGTGCAGGTTTGAACACTCTGTAGAGTCGCCCCCCAAGGATAGTCCTGTGCGTGCTGAAGCTTCTGAACCGAAGAGCCAAAGGGTTGAGCCATTGGCATCTGGGGATGCGCCAATGGATCAACTTGTTGAAAATCTGGTGCTGGCTACTGCGCACCAAGCTACGTTGGTTGCGCACCTAAAGGCTAAGTACTCTGGAGAAAGTAGCCAGAGCGCGCAAAAGGACCAACAAATTGCGTTCTTTGGAGGCACGTTTGGCGGTGCCAAGGTTGAAGCGAGAGGCCATGAGTTCGTACGCCCAAAGACTTCTTTGAAGAAAAGATGGCACTACTCGGCCAAATAAGTCGAGGGGTAAATCTTGCATCGGCGGAGTATAAGGCTTACGTGTCTCGCGCTGAAATATCTTGAGAAGGGAAGGAAGAGTTGTTCTCGCAGTTAGGAATTTTGGTGAAAGTGGCTGTGGGAAGTTCATTGGAAGCGAGGAGATGAAGTTGCGCAAGCTTCGGCATTGAGTATGATGAGGAGTTATATCCCACTCATGTCTTCTATTCTTTGGCGCTTGGTGGCTCATCGGTCATGGTCTGCGCTGGCGCCCTCGAGTACCTTGGAGTCGCAGGAGGTAGTGGGCGCATTTTGGGGGTTGTGCGATGCTGCGTTGGCGGGCAAGCGAGCCGAAGAATCGTAGAGGAGCTCCATGAGGCTGATCTGTTGAAGGTGCCTGCTAATAAGGTACCTGGCTATAATGAGCATGCGTATGATGATCTGGTTGCCGCAATGGAGAAGATGAAGCTGTTGGAGTTTCCTCTAATTGCGGAATTGGAGCACGACCAGGATTATCTCATAGGGGTAATTATGGAGGGGCTAACCTTGGCTCGGCATCGTGGTGAAAATGTGGAGGCGCAACTTGATTATTTTTTGAAACCTGATGAGTCCCAGCTGCAGGTGCCTGTGTTTGCTCGCCCCCGTGACATCTTGGATCCTTTCGCCCTGGAGAAGGAAGTTCCTTTAAAACAAGTCTTGGAAGCTCATGCTACAAGACTTGCCAAGAAGGAAGGTGTTAAAGGCAAGGCTATTTTGTGCGGTATTGGCGCAGCTCATCTCCCAGTCGGCGGGGTACCGGTTAGTGTTGTCACGGTATCCTGCCAAGACTCCGACTTGTTGAAGAAGCTAAGCGAGGTTGGAGGCTGCAAAAGCGTGTGGGGAGCTCATCTCTTAGGCGTTGTAGGAGCATATAGATTGTAACTTGTGATGTAAATATCATTTTGTAAGAACGCATGGTACTTAATGAAATATTACTTTTTTTGAATGTGGTTGCGACTTATTATATTTGTATTTAGTTACCTGTTTTTGCATAAAAAACGTGCTTATTGTCTAAGAAGCAAACTGTTGTATAAGCGCAATGAATCTTTGGAGTTCATAATTATATATGAACTATCATACTTATAATGTTTTAAGTATTTTTAACATAATCATATATGGTGTGATATTCAACGTACTGTAAATATCATAGTAAGGAGCCAAGAGTCTTGATTCCTAGTTTTGTTAAACGCGCATGGTATGCATTGTTGCGCATCCGTCGTGGAACGCGCATTGAACTTATTCCAACGTCTTGAAAATAAGGTGTTTAACAAGGATGCGTGATCCAATGTTGATGGGTTTGCAACCCTCTTACTCAACGAGTTATTTAGTAGGTTTACTCATCCTTTTACCATCGTGGGTTTATTATGTGCATGTACGCCATGTAGGCAAAAGATAATATAAGAACAATGTTGAGATATGAATAATACGTAAATAACAAATTAAAATGTGCCGTGGAGTTAGCTAGAAACCACGACATTTTATTAATACTTGCAAGTTTTTGTAAAAAGAAAAGAAAAACATCTGCCTAAGTAAACAAAATGTAAATACACGGATATTTATTGAACAGTATACTAAAGTGCAGGAGTATCCGTGCGCTGGGCCATAGCAGTTCCTAGAGATAGCATCGTTTGAGATTTCAGATGTTCCATGTGCGTGGTAGTTCACGGCCATCCATGTCACGCAGCTTGTACGCGCCTTTTCCTAATGCTTCAATGACCTCGTAAGGTCCTTCCCACTTTGGTCCAAGTTTTCTTGTATCTTCTGCGTGGCTCGCATCATTGGCGCGGTATACGAAGTCGCCTGGTCTGAATGAAACACTTCGCACTTTAGCATCGTAGTATCCCTTCATTTTTGCCTTGGATCTTGCTTCACATATAGCTGCGCGCTCGCGTCTTTCTTCCAACAGGTCTAAGTCGATACGCCGTTCATCTTTATTGGTTGCAACGTTAATTTGGCGGTCGCGAATAGTTGGCATCCCAATTTCTGCTCGTATGACGGCTTCTCCCATAGGCGAGAGAAAAAGTGTCTCCGTACTAGTTTTGATTGAAGTGCGGTGTGCCCACATGCGATAATTCTTCCACCCACCTTCCTTTGTGCTTGTCGGGCGTGCCTTAATTCCTTCACCCGGACTTGATTTGCGCTCTACTAAGCCGTTGGTTTGTGGGTGTTTAACCGATCGCGGAAATGTTATGTGATATTTAACTTCTCGCACGGTCCTTGAAAGGGTTGTCACGAAATTGTTTCCCATTGTCCGAGATGATTTCCCAGGTAATCGAAGCGGCATACAATATTTTCCCAACAAAGCGTTTTACACGATTGCGGTGATTGTTACAACCGCCTTTGCTTCGATCCACTTGGTGAAATAGTCTATGGCTACTATGAGGAACTTCAATCCTCCTGCTGCGACAGGAAAGGGACCCGCAATTTCGATACCCCACTTGTAAAATGGACATGGTGCCGTAATATATGTTAGCTCCTGTTGTGGTTGGCGTGGAGCGGGTGTGAACTGGCGTCGCCGCACTTTCTTATTAAGTCCGCGCATCACGGTGCATGGTGGGCGGTGGTATCCTGACCGTAAAGCGCGCGCGCCACCCGGACCGTGGTCTGAATGCATGTTGCATGAACGGCGTGGATTTCCCGATGCGTAATTTGCTTGCGGGGTCGGCACAAGCGTAGCCATGGTTGTAGGAAGGAGCGTCGATATAGTATCACCGACTCGAAGTTCAAACCTCGTGTTGTCTTGTATTCTTCGGGCTTCCACGCTCTTGGGGCAATACGCCCTTGCTTATGAATTCAATTATTGGTGTCATCCATCTAGGACCTTCCTCCTCTATTACCGCGGATATTTCCATCTCTGAGATGTACTTGCTCTTGGCGTTTCCACTAATACTTGTTTTGACAGGTGCGCAAAGCTTGTGGATGCAATCTTGCTCAGTGCATCTGCCTTCCTGTTTTCCCTTCTAGGAACTTGTTTGATGGTAAACCTGTCAAAACTCTGAATTAGTGACTTGGTCTTGTTGAGGTATTGGATCATGTTTTCTTCTTTAGCCACATACTTTCAACACATGGTTGGCCACTAGCAGGGAATCCACATTTGCTTCCAAGTTGCGTCACGTCCATTCGTATTTAGCTGCAATGCGTAGTCCGGCGATTAGGGCTTCATACTCGCCTCATTGTTTGTGTTGTGAATTCAAAACGCAGTGCGTAAGTGAATTCCACTCCCTCTGGGTTTGTGAGGATAAGGCACGCTCCTAACCCATCCAGCATGAAGATCCGTCGTGAACAAGATCCATGGGTCTTGTATTTCCACTTTACTTTGTGAGGGTAAGTCCTCGGGGTCCGGTTTTCGATGATAAAGCGCTAGTACTTGCCCTTAACCGCGTCGCGTGGCTGTAGGAAATGTTGTGCTCACCTAGTAACACACTCCACTTTGTAGGCGTCCGATGCATCGAGGTTTGGAGATAATTTGCTTGATGGTTTGGTGCGTAATCACTGCTATTGGGTGTGCATGGAAGTACTGCGTAACCGCTGCGGCAAATACTAGTGCTAGGACCAACTTTTCCATTGCACTGTAGTTAATCTCCGTCTTCTTGACTGCCTTGCTTACAAAATACAGGTGTTTGCCTGAATCCATGTCGTTAATAGATGCTAGCTTCTTGCTCCATGAGTTCTTGACAAGTACATGATTAACTCCTCCCCTGCGAGGTGCCACAGTGGGGAGTCTGCTAAGTCTTGTTTAAGTTGTATGAAAGCTTCTTACGCTTCCATGGTCAGCGAAAGTCTCCCTTTTTGTACACTTCTTGGCGTTTTGAATAGGGAGTGACTTGTCTGCTGACTTGGACAGAAATTTGTTCAAACCGGCTAGCTTTCCATTTAGGGATTGGACTTCTTTCAACGTGCGTGGTGAAGGAAGTTGGATGACAGCCTTCGTTTTTTCTGGGCACGTTTTGATGCCATCAGGCTCTATAAGATATCCGAGGAACATGCCTTCCGTAGCCCCAAAAGTGAAACGCCTTCCGCAACTCTTCAAAGCCATCAATGCTTTTGCGTGGAAGCTTAGTGAACCAGTTTCGCGCGTTTCCCACTAGTGTGGAATTGAACATGTGGCACCACACAGGTTGTGGCGGTTTTCGATGGTAGCGGTGATTCAAAAATTTTAGGTGATGCGTCCGGATCACCTTGTTCCATCATAGGTTTCACATTGGCGGGCATCGCCTCCTTTTATTTTATGGGAAATCGTCTGATCGCCGAGTGAACGCATCTACTTTTTGGCGCGAAAGGGATATGTCTTCCTCCTCACTGGTCGCGATATTTCCTCTGGACTTCCGGTGTCGGTTTAGCTATCTCGTTGTCCGAGGAGTTACGGAGGGCGAGTTTTCCTCTTTGGCGCTTGCGCCGAATATCTTCGAGTTCCCACTTGAAGGGCTTTCACTTGGAGAGTACCGTCGTCCCGGTCTGTCATGGACCTGTGGCTACCAAGCCTAAGCGTGAACATTGTGCGTCGTCCATCTTCCTCTTGTTCCCCAGTGCTGCATGTCCATTTGCTTCATCATTCTCAACTCTCCTCCCAATCACGGTAAATTTGGGGTTGTCGGTTATCCCTTCCGCGCTTTTCCCGATGGCGGTGGAGATATCTCATATTAGGGCGAAATCGAGTCGGGCATGCAAACTACGACTAGACCTCTTTTAGCTTCCTCTTGCATAGAAGCGACCAAGGTTTAAGTAGTTTTGAGACACGAAATCACTTGGCGCTAGTTCCGGTAACCCTTCTAGAAGCAAGGGGTGTATGTTTCTACCACTAGACCCTTGTTTCTGTCCGGTGAGTCAGGTGCTTTTGTGAGGTTAGCCTCTAGCAGATTGGAGTGGAGTGGTAAAGGAGTCTTGTGATGACCTTCTATGCCGTGGTTGTTGGGGTGCCACTGGGTTGTCCCGGCGTGGTTCCACCGTTGGGAAGGCTAGATCTGGGCGATCCTTGGTTTCTAGTAGTCTTTGGTTGTCCCGGAGACTGTTTAGAAATCGATCCATTTTCTTGCTTTTCCATGTATGTCACCATGCGTCGCTGGTTTTGGTTTCCTTGCCGTCATTCTAGTTCTTAGTGATGGGTCCCCGGATGGCGCCACTTGTTGATACAAAAGTTGGGCGTTCCTTGTTTGGACTCCGGTTCTCGTACCAATTTAATCTTGATGCTTGAGACCTGGCACTAAGTAAGCAGGAAACACCGTTAGGCTTATCGTGGGATTGTCTCCCACGATTATCCTCCGGCGTGAGAGTAAGTAATCGGTTTGAGGGTTAATGGAGAGTTAGGGTTTTAGATCGTACCTTTAATGAGGGCTGAGATACCCTTTATATACACACGGAATCCTTGTTGGTTTCGTGTTCCTCAAGGTTCGGCGTATCCCGCCTAAGTAGGTTATCAGATGCTTATCTCCCAAGATAGGAGATATCCGATATTGTTAGCCATAAATAACTTTGGGTTTGGGCCTTCGTGAGCCCAAACCGTTATCGGGTTAACCCAATCATGTTGGGCTTGTTAGTAGTAGTCATTGGTCGGGTTCGTAACCCGAGTGCGGACTATACGTCATCATGTGAGCTTTAACTCCCTACTATCTACCCCATATTAGAACTTCAGTCTACATCATGTATGCAATTGTCACACCCCCAAATTACGTGTTTTGCAGCGGAATTGAATACCTTGGGAGTGGACTGTCATAGCATCAAGATTCTGATTATATCGAGCGACCTAAAGTGTAGTTTAGAAAATACATCGTTTGTTTAAGTAAAATAATCAGAGTTTACAAAATGTAGGTCCCAAATGAAAATCAACTTGTGCGGAAATAAGTTTGTTACAATTCAAGCGATGTTTTAAAGTATGTAAAACCCAAGTGAGGCAGCGTCGTCATCGCGACTCCATGATGTGTCCAAATGCATGCCATGAAGTGAATGCCTTAGATACCCGAGATAAAACATGCTAAAAGTGTCAACACAAAGGTTGAGTGAGTTCATAGAGTTTGAGTTGAAATGTAAAGCCTTTTAAAATCGTTTATGCAGCAAAGGCATTGTAAATCGTTGAAATGTAAAGACTTTCAAAATCGTTTATGTAGCAAAGGCATTTTAAATCCACTCAGTTCAAGTCAGCCCATACAAAACTTGCAACTGTGTGTTCACAACACTTTGCGAGAATATGTATAGTTTATGTTCAAGCGAAATCGTCAAATGAATTCACAAAATAGTGCATGACTCAATGTATCGAAATCGTTTATGCGGCAAAGGCATTGTGAATCCACTCAGTTCCAAGTCCCGCCCATACAAAACTTGCAACTTGTGTGTTCACAACCCATTGCCGAAATGTATATATAGTTTATATTCAACCACACATCGTCAAAGGAATTCACAATAGTACCTAACTTCGGCGTAAAACCATAGGTTTAATTAATTCGTTTGAACACAATCATCGTAGTGTGAGTTAAATGGTTCACACTCATCGTTGAAAACAAAATCGTATTTATTTCACTAAGTTCATGACACCAAAGCGTAAACATCGCACCAATAAAAATTGATAATCATCGTTTCATGTAGCCCTAATAGGTAAACTTGCCAATTTACCTTAATGATTCAAATATAGTGCGCTCGATTTCCCTAGCGGGTCATAAGCGGGAGTGTTAATTCCAATAGGCCTATTCACTATACTCTCGCTCACCCGCAAGTGACTAATGGTTCATGATGTAGGGACTTCGAACATGGCAAATACTTAGTGACAATAAATCATCGGATATAGCATTCAGTTCAAAGCATTTGTGTTCAATTTAAAATGTAGCATGTATCTCCCCCAAGAGTTTGTAAAGCAGTTAAAAGAGTAAAAGTGGGGCTATGAACTCACGGTAATCCTTAAATGTTTAAAGTAACTATGAAAGTAAATGAAATTAGTTTGAGCATGTATCTCCCCAAAGCAGTTATGAAAACAGTTAAAAGTAGGGGCTATGAAACTCACAGTAATTCATAAAAGTTAAAGTACTTATGAGCGTAATGAAAGCAGTTTGAGCATGTATCTCCCCAAAAGCATTATGAAAGCAAGTAAAAGTAGGGGCTATGAAAACTCCACGGTAATTCATATAAGTTAAAGTACTTGTGAAAGTAAATGAAAACAGTTTAAGCATGTATCTCCCCAAAAGCGATTATGAAAGCAAGTAAAAGTAGGGCCATGAAACTCACTTTGCAATGATTACGATGACAAAAGTGAGTACACCGAGATGTAGTGTGATACATAAATCTTGACCTATGATGAATGATATGACATGTAATGAGTTGCAATGTAATGTTATGCATGCATTTCGTATGTTATTTATACCATTTGCGAGTTTTGAAAATATTACTTATCGTCGAAAAACAATGTCGTCGGAAATTTTCATGAAAGTGACAAAAATGGCTTCGAAAAACTAGTCGTAAAATAGTGTACATCGAGCGTTAGAAACGAACTTCGACGGTTTTGGAAAGTTTGTATGAAATCTAGAAGTTTCAGTTCGGAGTTTTTAGTCCAAAAGGTCTCGAACATAAAGATAATAAGGGTTAAAGATAGTGGTTTTGGCTAATTGTTGTTCAAAAAGTGAGTTTCGGCCAAGTTTAGACATCCATAAATAATTTATTACAACTCCGCTATACAAACGGCTTGTCGTTTTGAAAAATATGCTCGGTGATCTTGATTTTATTAGAAAACATTTCGTTCCCAAAAAGATCCACATCATGGTAAAAAAAAGCAGTCTCAACATAGTGCGTTTTAGTTCTAGTAACACACTGTCTACGTAAAAATAATATAGTTTTTGAGAAAATAATAGTTCGGCAATTTTATGAAAAGCGTACATATCTTAGTCGTTTCAAATCCGTTTTCTCGTTTTATCGTCCTTAGCTTCGTATCAAAGTATACTAATATATTTTTGATAAGTCGAAATAATTTGTAAAGCTTAAGGCTCGTTTTTGACTCGAATAAAACAATAATAGGTTGCTGAAATTTTCAGAAATTATATATTTAGTCGCGTCAAACTTGTAAAATTCATAACTTCTTCGTTATAACTCCGTTTTAATCCGTTCAAGCTGACCCGCAGTTAGTTTTAAAGTATATTTTCTAAATATCAAGGCCAAAAACTCTAGTCTACTGTCGGATTTTCCAGAAAAACAAATTAAGGACAGACCACTTTTTATACGTATCGAAAATAGTTTTTCTCGTACTAAACATATTCCAATCCCTTCAAATCAACTCCAAAGCTAATCTAATCCTACCATACACCTTCTTAGGGTGTCATGGGTTCCTAAACATCATCAAGACCAATATATAACAAGGGGATAATTATAGGATGACCTTTATATATATAGAACTCTTAAAATCAATGTAAAAATGGTATAAACAACACAAGTCTTGCATGTTTTTGCTCAAAATGATGAGATGAGTATGAAATGAATATGTAAGATGAAAAATAAACATGAGATGCTTACAAGTGATATGATGAGGTGATTAGAACAAGGATTAACCTAAACACCCTAGGTTTTTATTTCAAAACCTAAACAAGAGTGTGATCTAGATTGTTTATAACTTGAGCTTGCAAAAATTTTGGTGATCCCTTGAACACTTATGATGAACCGTTTATGGAGAAGGAAGAACAAATAGAGAACTTTTACTTGACAACACTTACAATAATGAAATAAATGAAGTAAGTGAAGTATAGATTTAGTTTTGTAGAAAAATCTACCCACCAAGACTTTCTTTCCCCATTGGCGGATTTTAAGGGCTATGTTTCTCAAAAATTTTTTTTTTTTTTTTTTGTATAAGTAATTGTGTAGGTAAAATGTATATACTTGTATACTTGTAAGAAAAGTGTAAGTAATAATAACTTGTAAGGTTTTTGTAGCTTTTAGGTACAAGTAAATTTTTAATAGATCAAAATAGAGTATAATGATATTATAAAAATTGTAAAAATACATTCCTTGTGAAATTTGAGTGATATAATAATTATAGTGTAGTTTTTAAGAAAAGCGTCGTAATAATATAAATTTAACGATTTATATACCAAATAAATTTAAAACACTAGGAAAACTCAAAATATAGTTTTATAAACTAAATGTAAGTATAGAAATATTGTCGGGATCATTTTTGAAAATAGCAGATTAAATGTTCAAAATAATAACTCACGCGATGCGTTTATTTAATATAAAATTTCGCGTTAAATGTGAAATGTAAAATCATGAATGAACTAATATGATGCAAATGATGTTAATGAATTGTAGACTAAACTTAGTCCATATGAAATGTTAGTGATGTTATGATCATGAATTAGCAGCTAAACCATAAAGGTTCACGCGAATTTGGAATCTGTAAGCTAGTTCACGATAAATGATGAAATTGTGAAGCGTGAATCGTTTTGAGAAATGACCAAAATTGAGAATTGTGACATTCTTCCCATGTCGGAGGAATCCGTCCTCGTGATTCAATCGATGATACTATGGTTCGAACCTCGACAAGGGTTCTAAAAGTTTATGCTTGTGTATGGTCTAAATGATTATGTCAATGCTCATGCATATGATTTACTCGTCCCACAATACGTTCTGTGCTATCGTGAGCAAGTCCCATCCTAAATACATGCTTTCTTATGATTAGGCTCGATGAGACAAGCTTTCCCATTCTCGAGCAAAATTTTTAAAAGACTTTTTGGTAACAGATTTTTACTTAATCCCACAACTCATCAAACAAGAACTGTCATACGATTAGGCTAAATCGGTTTAGGAAACAACTTGTTTCTAGCTCGATCTTTGCAACTCATCAAACAAGAGCGTCATCGGATCAAGCTGGAAACAAGTGGTTTGAAGAAAATCTTTTAAAAATTTGGCTCGATTACGGAATTGCTTACACATATGAGACTACTACTCCCTTCATTGCATGATTCTTCCTGAATTAGACATAGGTGATGAGGCTATGTATAATTTAGGAGTAACTATGCAATGCTTGGACTAATCGACTCATATGATGTTTAGTGTTGAGTCATAAGTCCGCATGTATAAAGAACGTGCACTTATAATGATATGATGAGATGCTATGATGATGTGGTTATAGTCTAGGGTCAATGATGCAACCTAGTTCTCTATAACCGAATCTCTGATACCAATCTGTCACACCCCCAAATTACGTGTTTCGTGAATTGAATACCTTGGGGAGACTGTCATAGCATCAAAGTTCTGATTATATCGAGCGACCTAAAGTGAATGGTTTAGAAAATACATCGTTTGTTTAAGTAAAATAATCAGAGTTTACAAAATGTAGGTCCCAAATGAAAATCAACTTGTGCGGAAATAAGTTTGTTACAATTCAGACGATGTTTTAAAGTCGCGTAAAACCAAGTGAGGCAGTCGTCATCGCGACTCCATGATGTGTCCAAATGCATGCCATGAAGTGAATGCCTTAGATACCCGAGATAAAACATGCTAAAAGTGTCAACACAAAGGTTGAGTGAGTTCATAGAGTTTATGTTGAAATGTAAAGACTTTAAAAAAATCGTTTATGCAGCAAAGGCATTGTAAATCGTTGAAATGTAAAGACTTTCAAAATCGTTTATGTAGCAAAAGCATTGTAAATCCCTCATTTCAAGTCAGCCCATACAAAACTTGCCTTTGTTGTTCACAACCTTGCCCGAATATGTATAGTTTATGTTCAAACAAAAATCGTCAAATGAATTCACAAAATAGTGCATGACTCAATATATAAAATCGTTTATGCGCAAAGGCATTGTGAATCCACTCGGTTCAAGTCCCGCCCATACAAACTTCACATTTTGTGTGTTCAACCCATTGCGAAATGTATATATAGTTTATATTCAACCACACATCGTCAAAGGAGTTCACAATAGTACCTAACTCGACGTAAAACCATAGGTTTAATTAATTCGTTTGAACACAATCATCGTAGTGTGAGTTAAATGGTTCACACTTATCGTTGAAAACAAAATGGTATTTATTTCACTAAGTTCATGACACCAAAGCGTAAACATCGCACCAATAAAATTGGTAATCATCGTTTCATCGCCGCCCTAATAGGTAAACTTGCCAATTTACCTTCATGATTCAAATATAGTTAACGATTTCCCTAGCGGGTCAATAAAATGAGAGTGTTAATTCAATAGGCCTATTCACTATACTCGCTCACCCATAGTGACTAATGGTTCATGATGTAGGGACTTGAACATGGCAAATACTTAGTGACAATAAAACATCGGATATAGCATACAGTTCAAAGCATTTGTGTTCAATTTAAAATGTAGCATGTATCTCCACCAAGAGTTTGTAAAAGCGGTTAAAGAGTAAAAGTGGGGCTATGAACTCACGGTAATCCTTAAATGTTTAAAGTAACTATGAAAGTAAATGAAATTAGTTTGAGCATGTATCTCCCCAAAGCAGTTATGAAAGCAGTTAAAAGTAGGGGCTATGAAACTCACGATAATTCATAAAAGTTAAAGTACTTATGAGCGTAAATGAAAGCAGTTTGAGCATGTATCTCCCCAAAGCAGTTATGAAAGCAAGTAAAAGTAGGGGCTATGAAAACTCACGGTAATTCATATAAGTTAAAGTACTTGTGAAAGTAAATAGTTTGAGCATGTATCTCCCCCAAAGCAGTTATGAAAGCAAGTAAAAGTAGGGGCCATGACTCACTTTGTTGCAATGATTACGATGACAAAAGTGAGTACAGAGATGTAGTGTGATACGTAAATCTTGACCTATGATGAATGATATGACATGTAATGAGTTGCAATGTAATGTTATGCATGCATTTAGTATGTTATTTATACCATTTGCGAGTTTTGAAAATATTACTTATCGTTCGAAAAACAATGTAGTCGGAAATTTTCATGAAAGTGACAAAATGGCTTGAAAAACTAGTCATAAAATAGTGTACATCGAGCGTTAGAGAACGAACTTCGGCGGTTTTGGAAAGTTTGTATCGAAATCTAGAAGTTTCATTCGGAGTTTTCGTCCAAAAGGTCTCGAACATAAAGATAATAAGGGTTAAAGATAGTGGTTTTGGCTAATTGTTGTTCAAAAAGTGAGTTTCGGCCAAGTTTAGACATCCATAAATAATTTATTACAACTCCGCTATACAAGCGGCTTGGTTTTGAAAAACTCGGTGATCTTGATTTTATTAGAAAACATTTCGTTCCCAAAAGATCCACATCATGGTAAAAAGCAGTCCTCAACATGGTGCGTTTAGTTACGTAACACTGTCTCGTAAAATAATATAGTTTTTAGAAAATAATAGTTCACGGCAATTTTATGAAAAGCGTACATATCTTAGTCGTTTCAAATCCGTTTTCTCGTTTTATCGTCCTTAGCCGTATCAAAGTATACTAATATAATTTTGATAAGTCGAAATAATTTGTAAAGCTTAAGGCTCGTTTTTGACTCGAATAAAACAATAATAGGTTGCTGAAATTTCAGAAATTATATATTTCGTCGTCAAACTTGAAAAATTCATAACTTCTTAGTTATAACTCGTTTTAATCCGTTCAGCGACCACGGATTAGTTTTAAAAGTATATTTTCTAAATATCAAGGCCAAAAACTCTAGTCTACTGTCGGATTTTCCAGAAAAACAAATTAAGGACAGACCACTTTTTATACGTATCGAAAATAGTTTTTCTCGTACTAAACATATTCCAATCCCTTCAAATCAACTCCAAAGCTAATCTAATCCTACCATACACCTTCTTAGGGTGTCATGGGTTCCTAAACATCATCAAGACCAATATATAACAAGGGGATAATTATAGGATGACCTTTATATATAGAACTCTTAAATCAATGTAAAAATGGTATAAACAACACAAGTCTTGCATGTTTTTGCTCAAAAATGATGAGATGAGTATGAAATGAATATGTAAGATGAAAAATAAACATGAGATGCTTACAAGTGATATGATGAGGTGATTAGAACAAGGATTAACCTAAACACCCTAGGTTTTTATTTCAAAACCTAAACAAGAGTGTGATCTAGATTGTTTATAACTTGAGCTTGCAAAAATTTTGGTGATCCCTTGTACACTTATGATGAACCGTTTGGAAGGAAGAACAAATAGAAGAACTTTTACTTGACTAACACTTACAATAATGAAATAAATGAAGTAAGTGAAGTATAGATTTAGTTTTGTAGAAAAATCTACCCACCAAGACTTTCTTTCCCCCTTGGCGGATTTTAGGGCTTTGTTTTTCAAATTTTTTTTTTTTTTTTTTTTTTTTTTTTTTTTTTTTTTTGTATAAGTAATTGTGTAGGTAAAATGTATATACTTGTATACTTGTAAGAAAAGTGTAAGTAATAATAACTTGTAAGGTTTTGGTAGCTTTTAGGTACAAGTAAACTTTTAATAGATCAAAATAGAGTATAATGATATTATAAAATTGTAAAAATACATTCCTTGTAAAATTTGAGTGATATAATAATTATAGTGTAGTTTTTAAGAAAAGCGTCGTAATAATATAAATTTAACGATTTATATACCAAATAAATTTAAAACACTAGGTAAACTCAAAATATAGTTTTAATAAACTAAATGTAAGTATAGAAATGTGTCGGATCATTTTGAAAATAACAGTTAAATGTTCAAAATAATAACTCACGCGATAACGTTTATTTAATATAAAATTTACGCGTTAAATGTGAAATGTAAAATCATGAATGAACTAATATGATGCAAATGATGTTAATGAATTGTAGACTAAACTTAGTCCATATGAAATGTTCGTGATGTTATGATCATGAATTCGCCGCTAAACCATAAAGGTTACGCGAATTTGGAATACGCAAAGCTAGTTTACGATAAATGATGAAATTGTGAAACGTGAATCGTTTTGAGAAATGACCAAAAATTGAGAATTGTGACAGCAATTTTATGGATGCTTATGAGTATTGTAGCTCCAAGCAAAGTTCTTTTATGGTGTGGGTATTGTAGTTCTTTGGCGGATATATAAGCGGCAGAATAATTCTACTCGTGCTATTTCGGAAACTAAGTTGAAAATAGAGCATTTTTGTTTCTATTAAACATTAATCTAAGTTATGGATCTCGAATCGTTTTCATAAGGAGAGGCGGCCGAATCGGGACAAAGGATCACTAA
>OU343221.1:334987739-335033504 GCA_910596185.1 Chrysanthemum makinoi
AAACCATTGCTATGAATGTTTACAGAGGGATGACAAAAGACACTTTGAGGTTCATGATCCTTAAATTTCAGTGGACTTTGGGATCAGACTTGATGAACTTGGTCCAATCATTGGAAAGAAGCAAAATAAGGTGGTCAGAACGATGAAGATGCTTAGCAAAAGATATGAAGGTGAGGGATGCACCCAGCCCAACTAGAATTCACCTCCTTTGATTGCACCTCAAGGATCTCAACCACAAACTTCCACGGCAAAAGGAAAAGTTGAGTTCCAACCTGAGATAAAAGTGCCGGCTTCGAGTGCAACAGGAGCCACATGAAGGTGTTAAGTTTGTGAACTCTTAGTGATTGAACGCCTGAAAGAGGGCTTTTTTCATTGATGAGTATGGAAACCCAGCGTTCCAAAGATGGAGCGATATTGATAAGGCAGGAGTAGCTACAATGATAAGCTATATACCAGTGGCTTCTCAAATTCAGACCCTGCAAATATCAGATCTGTGTGACTTAAATGCCAAGAAAAGATCATCTGACAGGAAACGATCACAAAGAAAGTCAAGCTTGAAGCACGGGGGATCCATCCGGACTGATCATCTTAATTTCTCTCTTTTGTACTAGTAATAGGAACTATGTAATCTATCAATAAGCGATGTATGTTTTATTCATTTACTCAATGTTTCTTATTGTATTCATTAGTACATTCATTGAGGAAGAAGCCATTTGCTCACCTACAGCGATCACACCTTAGGCTATTTGTATATCGAATGGGAGGCTGTTGGGTTCAATAAATACCCAACCCCCTTAATCTAGGATTTGAATAGAAAATAGCCCAAGTGTTTAGTCCGTTAAACACTAATCAGTTCACTGAGTGCATAGCCTCTCCTGGAGTCATCTTCGGGACACTCTACAGGCTAGAAGAAGTCTCTCCACCTAAGCGGAACTTAAAGGGTGGAAGAGGTCAGTCAAGAAGGCGAGGATTCAGGAGTGATGACAATACTCATCAATCCCTAGACTCCTCTCTCCAACTACTTACATCAAGACAAACCACTAAAGAAGAAGACGGAAGGATAAATAGAACTAAGAAAAGCGGGACAAGCGGGAGAAGTTTGAATCAGATAAAGAAGTCCTTATCAACATAAGTCAACTTTCCCTGAATGGCTAACTTACAAGCTCAGTGTCATCAGCTGAAATATGGAAAGCCCTTGGCCTTTACTTAGAATAGTCTTTGTAAGCAGAGACAAAATACATCATATTTTGTCTTCGTGTATGATTCAATTTGTCACTTAGGAAAGAGTTAAATCTCATACATGTATAAATAGCATAAGAGATGGAGTGAAAAGATTAAGCTTGTGAATTGTAAAACACACACACGCAAGCCATTTTTTCACTCCTCCAAACAACTTAGTTCTGAGATAGCTCAGTGAGCTCTAAGAGTTATGCTTTCGGACTTAGCCGAGCTTAGAGAGAGTCACCCAACTTTGTCATTTCAATCCCAAGTACTATTCCGCAGGTACTTGGGTAGCGGATTCTTGTTGATTTATATCTAATGAGAATATTATGTTGAAAATTACTTAGTGTGTTTTCTTATGTTAATTTTAGTCATAGTTCACTATTAACTTGTTTTATGTATTTAAACTGTTTTAAACGATAGTGAACGGGGAACAACAAAAACTCGGCCTAAAAATGCATAACGAAGGCTATATTCTTTAAAAATCTTAACAACCTATGTATAGCCAAACGACTATACACTTTGTCGCAACTAAGGTGAAACCATATGACCTAAAGGCCTTAAACCAAGACCACAGCCGCGGCTAAGGCCAAGGCTGAGGTCTCAAGGCCATGGTAGCCGAGACCATAAACCAAAGGCATTAGCCTTGACAAACCAAAACGTATACAATACAATTTGGATCTACTCCCTCGATAAACAATAAAACTTTACACACTTACTAGACATTTAAAACTCACTTGCGGATTATGACCAAGCATATTTTGTAACCACTTAACTTATATGTCAAATGTTCAACGCCAAAGCTATGTTTTTTCATGTCAAATACTACAACACTAGGAACTTCATGTGGGGTTCCTTAGAGTAAAACTATAGGCGATTTGTGGATTGGCGAATTAAAGTGTCATGGCTCCTCGAGCGTTTCTCATGACCTACGGATTGTGATGGCCCAAACGGTAGTACAAGATATACAAACTAAAACCATTTCATAAACATACATACACGAAACTACCAAGTACTACTTCATATATAGACGTATATAGGCTTGTTTATACTTTCGTATCGTTATTCCAAACCTAAGACACGACATTATATTCTAGGTTACGGCGTAAGACTTTCGGCTTATCCATCAATTCCGTATACGTTTTGATATCATTAGTTTAAGGTGAGTTTCATAGCCCCATTGTCAATTGTTTTATACTATTTTTGGGGGAGATACATGCTCAACTATTTTCATTTACTTTCATAAGTACTTTAAACTTTTAAGGATTACCGTGAGTTTCATTGCCCCTACTTTTATACCTTTTGAATTACTTTTGGGGAAGATACATGCTCAACTATATTCATTTACTTTCATAAGTACTCTAAACTTTTAGTGATTCTTGTGAGTTTATAGCCCAAGTTTTTACTTTACTAATTTCACACACATCTTTTGGAGATCATGCTCAACTATTTTCATTTACTTTCACAAGTACTCTAAACTTTTAAGGATTCTGAGTGAGTTTCATAGCCTCTACTTTTATACCTTTAGAATTACTTTTTTGGGAGATACATGCTCAACTATTTTCATTTACTTTCATAAATACTCAAAACTTTTCTTGATTACCGTGAGTTCATAGCCCCACTTTTACCCATTTAATTATTTTATTAACTCTTTGGGGGAGATACATGCTCAACTACTTGCTTTTACTTTTACAAATACTCAAAACATTATACTTGATTGCATTATACTTATTGCATTATACTTGATTGTGTTATACATGATTTTGTTAAACTTATTTGTGTTATTCTTGAGTGCATTATACTTAATTGCGTTATTCAACTTAGTGGCTCCAAATTAAGTTGTTGGATGACCATTAATCTTTGGGAAGAGG
This sequence comes from Chrysanthemum makinoi, assembly GCA_910596185.1. Classification (NCBI taxonomy): domain Eukaryota; kingdom Viridiplantae; phylum Streptophyta; class Magnoliopsida; order Asterales; family Asteraceae; genus Chrysanthemum; species Chrysanthemum makinoi. Next base: position 334,990,832 of record OU343221.1, read on the forward strand.
CTCCATGCGTGCAATTGATGGCTCCAAATTAAGTTGTTGGATGACCATTAATTTAATGGCTCCAAATTAAGTTGTTGGAAGGCTATTAAATTAGATACTTCCCAAATTAAGTTGTTGGAAGGCCCTTGTGGTGACATTTATACTTTTTATTACTCTGATACATGTATACATGATTAACATACTATTTAGCAGTGGGTTGTTAACACACAGGTTGCAAGTTTTGTATGGGTAGGAATTGCAACTGAGTGAATTTACAATGCTTTGTTGTGTGAACATTCTTTAAAAGCTTACATATTAAACAAACTCTATGAACTCACCAACCATTGTGTTGACACTTTTTTGCATGTTTATCTCAGGTCATAAGGCGATAGCTAGAGTTTGAAGCATAGAGTCGCACAACATATTTTGAAGACTTAAACTTTTATCATTTACCATTCGAAATATTTTGTAAACATTTATGTATTATACTTTGGAACCTCATTGTTTGTAACTCTTATTTCATTAATCGAATGGTAACTTTTCAAAACGTCTCATTTAGATGTCATTTTCTATAACTTGTACTTTGTATTATGAAGTAGCACCCCCAGTGACACAATATTCCGTTGCGGTATTTTGGGGGCGTTACACTGAATTGACATGGGTGACTGCTTTTCAAGAAGTTGGAGTACAAATACTGGGTCACTCTGCAAAGGAGCTCTACACATGGTATTATAATCTTATAAGTCGGTTCGGTTTAGTTTATCTGTATATGATTGGCTGGTCGGGCAGGTTGAATGGATTCCAATATACATAATTAGTTTTTTTCAAATATGATTATAGAAATTATATTAAATAAATTTAAATAATTGATCCTTTGAATTCAAATCATTTACTTTTCGAGTAAAATTCGAAGCTATGCATAAATGTATTAACCTATGTCACTTCTAGTTTTGCAGGCATACAAGCTTCATTATCATCAAATACAAACTACCGATAAAATTAAGAAATGTGGATTGCTCAACGCCAGTAAGTACACACACTTTATTTATTACAAGATGGAAAATAATTTTTCATCAACTTATTTCTTGAAAAATATAACCCAATGATGTTGTGAATTTGCATTAGCAACCCTGGTAAGTCTCCCTCAAGTGAGACTCTATCCTTTTAAGATCCCAAGCTTCCCACTCGATGTCCAACAGATGGTTGTTTGTATTCCGCGATATCTTCAACAGGTGGAAGACGCCACCCTTGTATTTTTCGTTCTTCATCTTCTCAAACCATATCTGATCAATCTCCTCTGTCCAATTTGTTTTAAAAAGTAAACTTCCCAAAGAGTTTGATTCTTGTAGGATTCGGGAGTTTCCATCCTTCCTTAGCTTCTTCACAAGCGCTGACAAGGAACCCTAGACGTTTTTCCCACTTCCAAAAAATCACATGTGCGTAGACAGAGTGGTATGTTAATGTTTTGTACAGCATATAGTTCAGTAGCATAGTAACAAGATCGTAGGCTTCCAAATTTGTGTCAAGAATTTCTGTTAGTTTCCTGTTGACTCCTATCTCGTGGTCATCAGAAGTGAGGCAAGCCAAAAACATGATGCCCAACTCAAAAATATCCGACCTTTCGTCGTCCCTTTGTCCCATTTTATCATGTTGTTCAAGGCACGATATTTTTTGTGTAAGGTCATTGTCGTCCTCATTTATCCATATGTTACTAGGTCTTATGTTTCCATGTCTTATTTTTTCTGCTCAAGTGGATCAAGCCTTGTACGGTGCCTTATAAAAAACTTAACAATGTAGCCTTTGGAGTATCGCGTTTCTTAGGGTCTTCCAATGTACGGTGCCTCGATGGTACATCTTTAACCATTAGTGATAGTTGGGAAACAACCGATACTATGTGCTTCGGTTAGCTGATGAGTTTCACCAAGCATTACTTGGCCTGGGATTTAAGCAGGGATAAAGTGTTTCTTGTTGGGATTGGTGATGGGCTTGATTCAAGAGTGTATTTAGTGGGTTTAGTCCACTAATATTGATACGCTATCATGTATACTAAGAGCAATAGGTGTGGTCTCGTTATGCATGTTCGCCGTTCGATGTGGAGCCTCGCCGAGACTCGCCGCCACACCGGCTGACCTCGTCGTCGGTCACCATTCGTTCCCTCTTCGTGGTGACAACGAGCTGAAAGCCTGACAAAAGGAAACAAATATATTCTTGATTTGTGTTATTTGATTTGTGTGTATAGTGTGTGTGATGGGGAAGATGAAGTTTTATTTTATTATTTTTTTTTTATTTTTTTTTATTTTTTTTAAGTGGGGTTTAATTAAAGTTGTAGTGGTGGCTTGCTGATTTTTCTTTGGCGATAGTTTCTTTGACAAATTTTACATTCATTTTTTTTAATTGTTTAATTTTTAACTTTTTTATAAATATATTGTATTTTTATGAATTTAGTTTTTTTTTGAAAATTTGAATAAAAAAATAAAGTTGTAGTGGCGCGTCCCAAATGAAGAGGTTGAGGTTTGTTGTGAGTGATGGGCGTTAGGTTGTTAATTGTGGAGGTTTGTTATGATGATGTGGCGGTGATGAAGAGGGGATGCCTCTTCACCACACCTAGTGCTCTAAGTCATACTTTCTCGGACAACCAACAATGTGAGCAACTAAAGGAAGGACGTAAAAGTTTAAGTGAGACAAGATAATTGTGAATTCACGAAAAAATACAAAGTGTTTTGAGATGTGTTCTAAATGAGACAATATTTATACTAACTCTTAGCATCTACAAATTGTGCATGATGTTTCTATAATGTTTTTATAGTGTTCTTAGATGGAGCCTTTTAAGACTTACTTTTCCACAATCTTACATAATATTACATGGAAGGAACTAAGGAGGCTTTAAGTATAGTGTACATAGTTTCCCAATTCCGACCTTGATGGTCTCGTAACGTGCAAATCGTTATAATAAGTAAGTGAACATGAAAATAAATAAACTCAGTTTATATGTAAATGTATTTGTAAAACATATTATTTGTTTATTCAAGTTCGATCGCATACTATCTTGTAAATAAACAAAAACAAACATTTGTTTAGCAAATATTAAAGATCCAAGTGCTCAAACAATATTATGTTGTCTAATTTTATGGTATGTCTGTACAGCGAAAAAACTTTTAATTTTTTATACAATATTATACACTTTTGATGGCATGCGCTAATAGTAAAGGCTTTTAGCTATTAGCATGGTTCTAAAAAGTGTGTCATGTCGTTGTTAAAGCTTGAGGTGTGTCCTTCATGTTACGAAATAGATGAGCGTCGAATTTAGACGTGACTTGAGATGGGACGAGAAAAAGAGCGATAAGACGCGCAAAAGTGTGAGACGTTACATGTTTTTTTATTCAACTCTGATAAAAAGATATTTAAAATAAAAAATGAAGAATACTACATATAATGATAGTTTCTTAACCTTTATTTATTATATACAACTCTTTTTATAAACTCGATATATAAAAAATATGATATACAGATGTAAGCCTTGATCATGCCGCTACGCCACGCCTCGCATTATTTATAACCTTTGGCTATAAAGAATATATGTTTGGTTTACATTTTTTAGTTACGTTCGTAGTTTATTTTCAGATACCTACATGATGTAACAACAATAGCAAGTCCTAATTTGTTTGTACAATAGCAAGTACTTTGGCTATGTTTGGCGCGAAGCTTTTTAGAGTTTTTTAGAACGATGAGCGATGAACAATGAATTTTTTATTTTTATTGTTTTTTTGGCAAAGGAGCGGTGAGCTTTGCATTTATAAAATGCTCAATTTTCCAATACTCTTTAAAAGCTGTGAGGGGGAGTTGTGACTGCTCAAAGTTAGTCGTTCTCTAACACCACTGCATTCATCCTCACAGCTATATGATATATGATATAGCATAGTTTGGATTGTCCGATATATGTTGTCTTTGTAAGTTTAGTTATTTCCTGATTTTGAGCCTGTTCAAATCAGTGTTTTTGTTGCTATATTTTTTTGAGTTAATATATTTTCAAAAAAAAAAAAAAAAACAAAAAGAAAGAAAAGGTTTTACGCTTGTGACAACATATTTTATATTAGTTTGTTATAGTTAACCCTAGATAACGTTACCAAAAAATTGTAGGATATTGGATTCTTAGTTGTTATTGTCATTGTCGAAAGTATATATAAGGCTTTGTAAGGCCCACAGTAAAATGGGCCCAGTTTTTAGTGGGCCAGAAAGAAAGGTATTGTTTGGATAAGGGTTGGCTTGTCTTAAATCACACAATCTTTGTTCGTTTTTTTAATTTCTTAATGTGTAAGATTTGGCAATTTACAAAGCCACCCCAACTTATTCGATATTAAATAATAAATGTTTTTATTGTAAAAAAAATATATATAAGTTTCATGTTTCTAGTTTATAAAAAAGAATATGAATTTTCAAATTATCAAGTATGTAATTTTAGAGAAATGATTTGCACACAGTAATGCTAGATTCATTCAAAAAATTCACATAGAAAATTCACGTGTTAACGTGTTCACGAGTAATTGGTTTATTAAAAGAGAGGAGAGAGAAACTGAAATAAAATGCACCAATCAACCGCTGATACATCAACGAGTGGATTTCTTGTGTGAATTCTTTGAGTGAGTCAAGCATTTTTTTTTGTTTGCACATTATAATGTATCAACAAATGAAATATCAATATTATACAAGTATTTAATGCATAAATTGTAATATCATAATCAATACTGAAAGTGTGCAAATAAATTTCGATAATTTAATAACACCCGACTAATCTATATAATATTTGTTAGGGTGTTGTTATGCATGCCCTTCTTAGCTCACCCTTGCCTTGACCCTCCTTCTCCTCCCTCTATTGACGGTATAAGATTTTTTTTATCACTTTCTGTTTCGTATTTTTTGTTTTTTTTATCAATTTCCGTTCTATTTTTCTTCTCAAACTTAAATTTTTTTAGTTCCGTAGTTGCTGTTTGTTAAAATAAAATTAATAATAAGAGATATTGGAATCACTTTAGGTGGGTATGGATATCCTAACCCCGTTTGTTAACGTGAAATTGAACAACCACTTTTTCTTCTTTTAAATGAGATGTACACAATTTAACTGAAACATATACGTGACTATTTTCAGCACTTTCTTTAACCACCGAATATACATAGTGAGTGTTGAATCTGAAAATCTCTTGTAAAAACATCATAAATCGAAATAATAGACATCTGATAATGGTTAGTGTCTAATTTTCTAATGTATATCTAAAATATACAAATCATTGAAAGACTGTTACATTGTTACTTCATACAAATGTTGCCGTATCTTAGTAGCTAAAGCAACATGATTAACATCAATTACACACATACATACATAATCATTTGATTAGTATTGTTTCCAAACATTTTCTTATGCATATTTTCGGATAATGATGGTCTTAACTAATTCTTATTTGCCTGTGTTTGGCGAAAGGCTTATGCGAAGGTTATGGGGCTTGGGCTTATAAAATAAGTATCGTTTGTCATGCGGGCTTATAAAATCATAAGCCTTTAAAAGGATTTTAAAACTTTAAGCTCCCATAAAGGTTAAAACTTTACCCGAGCTTTTATTGAAAATAATTACTTCTTTACCCACAAAATATCTAACATATCAAAACTATTTTAATTATGTCATTTTTAATAATTTTGAAATAATAAGCTTAAGCTTAACCCATTTGGCAAACAAATTTACAAAAACTGAAATTCCAACTTGAACATAATAAAGCCGTAACCCTAACCCCACCCAATCCATCCCAACCTCACCCATTGCGCAACACATCACAAAAATAAAAATACTACTTTTATAAATTTATAAACAAGCATCTCAATGCAACACCTAGTAATCATTAGACTTATTTTAAGTCGTTTTCTAGTTTCTAGATCAACTACATTTATGATACAGAGAAAATAAGAGCAAAGAAAATCATAAAATACAAAAACCTATAAAACGATAACTTATTTAAGTTATCATGGTATAAATAATCTTTAAAAATACTTTTATTGTTAACTTAGTCATTAAAAAATGAGTTTTGCTAATATATGCTCACTGTAGTCACTGAGCACATGTTGAAGCATATTCAATGCACATTTGTTTTTTGTTTTTTTTATAAAAAAAAATAATATTTAATAAACATTAACTATAGATATAAATTACCATGCTTATATACATTCTCTTTTTAAAAAAACACAAAATTTTCATTTAAACATACGTTAGTAAAACCTTTGTAAAATTAGTTAATCTATAATTTAAGACTCCATATTTGTGTTAAGTAAACAAGATCACCAACTAATTTGGTGATGTGTAATTTGGTAATTTGGTGTTATCATAAATTAGTTATCAAATTGACAAGCAAGTTTGAAAGGATAACAAGGATATCTAGTAACTTACTAATCATTGAAAAAATATTGAAAATGACAACCTCACATTTAAAGATAACTTAGAATTTTTGGGAGGTTGAGTGCAAGAGAAATAATGCTCTACATCTTTTCGAATTCAACATATCACATCTTATTAGGTTGTTTGATTCGGTCTAATATCATACAAGTCATGTCTTATGAATATGTTTCGACTCGATAACATGTATTGTAGTTATCTAAATATAGTAAAATTTGTTGTACGTTATATCGTATGGAATCAGTGTTGTCGGTTATCAACATTTTTGAGAATACAAAGGAAAATAGTAACAAACACAAATAGAGAATGTTGGAGGTTGTTTCTCTTTTAATGATATAGTGTCTTTCTCTTTTAAGTGGTGTCATAATGATTGTAACAGTTATTTTTATGGGAGGCTTGGCTTAAAAAACCCCATCTTATTTCTTTGTAATCTCTTTTTTTGCTTCTCGCTAGTTTTATAAATTTCCCCGTTAAAAAAAAAATAATAATAATAATAATAAAATCTTGGAGGTTGAAGCAATGTAACCATTATGTGCATCATAGCATGGGTCTGTAACCAAATGGGCCTAACCACATGACAGAAACTTCACAACCCAACTAACTTAAGTGCATTGTGCATATGTGTCTTTTGGTTTGTTGTATGGTTCAACCAACACCTTCACTAACTAATTCTTTACCAAGAAATAAAGAGACTTTGATGCAACTGCTTTTGATATCATAACAAATAAATATTGATCGAGATCATCTCAAGTTGTTATTAACATGACCGATAATGTTCACTCACAAGATAATGTTATTAACTAATTCTTTACCAAGAAAACAAAAAGACTTTCAAGCAACTGCTTTTGATATGATAACAAATATATATGGACTACGAGTTATGATCATGACCGGTAATGTTCACTCATAAACACAAAAGTGAGGCCTACTGATAGACCCAGACAAACGCAGCAGTAATGTTCACTCTATTCGTCCTGATAAGAGTGTCCACAAACAAAAAATGAACAAATTATGATATGTGTAACAAATGCAAGTTTTTTTATTTATAAAAAGTAATTTTCCCTCGCTTTCATTGTAGAAATAAATAATGAGCATTAACGTAAAAGAATAAAACAGAAAAAACAATTATAACTATTATCCATATATAAAAACTTAACAGTTTTTTGAAACAAATATAAATAGTAATGTGGACACTGTTTTGCGAAACGGAGGAGTAGACTAAATTTAATGATTTTAATATTATTAATACACAAAATTTTCAGCGTTTGAACTAACATTGCATATTTTGTTATTTGCTTTCACATTACAAAAGACTATATATGAACATATATATACTATTTGGGGGCTATGTTATAAGAAACCCGATTATGTAAGAAAATGATCTTTACTATATAGTAAGTTGTTAAACCAAACTCGAAATCTCAACATCTATGACGTTACTTCAATACATTGTACCAAAATAAGGGTCGTGTGGACGAATATTACTACGTGCACTCGTGTTGCTACATATTTCCGTTTTGTTCTATCTTGATTGCGACACACATCGTAGGATTTTACAAGAATTTTAGTTTATCTGGAAAAACGACGTTTGGTTGGTTAGTTAAAACGACGTTTGATGATATGGCAAATGATGATTATTATGATAATCAGATAATGCAATTGGAGGTTAGTGTAGTATTAAGTTTTAACTAAATTTGTTAAAAGCCTTAATCAATTAGTTGAACCTGCTACAAAGTGGTTCGTAAGTCAAATACAATTATTTATAAATTCTAATACCAAAATAATCTTGAAAAATTCAAGAAAACCAAAATTTAATATTCTTAAATTCTGGTTTCTTTAGGGTAAGAAACTAATATAATTACTTTAAAAAATGGTTTAATGGATATAAGCATGCTTCATTTTTATAACATGATAACGAAAAGACACACAAAATAAACCTAATCCTTTTAAAATCACAAACATTACTTACTTAAATGTGACTTCGACTAGGATATAATTTGACTTATAGTCTTTAACGTATGACAACAAAGACAATAATGTCATCTTTTCTAACACAATTTATAGTCACATAGAAAACGACTGGAAACCTTTTTTTCTTTTTCTTTTTAGGTTATTTGGTTTCGACTTGACACAGCAAGTAATCTGGACTTACTCTCTTTTTGAATAGCTTGAAGTCGGTAGCGTGTGAACCTCCATGATCATAAGAGGATTAATTTCTCCCCTGTTGAAAACGACTGAAAACTTTAGCCATCTTATTTGGATTTTTTTTGCAAGAGAAAAAGAAATGCAAAAATGACTTGTTTGGAGGCAACTTACTATAGGTTTAAATGCTTGAAAATAACAACAATGAAGGCCAAAGACCACTAATATTTTTGTGTGAATATTATAGCCAACTTTTTTTTTATCTTTGTGTATTTTCACATGAAAATTAATTTGCAAATATTAACTAAAAACAGCCAAAATCTATAAGACATAAAAAATAATTGATGATTTTATAAATTTATTAATTAATAATTGAAAATTTAACTAAACATACACAATAATAAATAAATAAATAAATAAAAGACTTTAATTAACTATGCATTCAATATCAAAAATGTCAAACACTTTCATTTGTCTTTCAACATTTATGTTTGTACTCATTGTATAGCTGTTTTATTTCCTTTTGTTTATTTATGTAATACTAGCTTTTATCATAAGTATTAAAATTGATAGTGCTATGACATTTATGGTAGTACAAAACCTTTTATTATGCTTTCTAAAAGAATTATTAGTAGTTTACATAAAGATATCCTCTTTCTAGTTTTTATAAATATAAATCCATTTTTAACACACTGACTTTTACAAAAACTAAATATGATTAGCCAAAGCAATATCTTCAACTAGAAATGTTTATTTATTTATAAGAAAAATCAGGGACGAAATCATGGGTCTTGGGACACTTATTAAATTTTTCAATGTAATATTTTTTTTTTAAATACATCAATTTTTTAAAAAAAAATCTACACGTTGATGTGTCAGCGGATGATTGATGGATTTTGTGGATTCTGCCACAATGGGCCATTCACCATCGTAGCGTCGAAGGTACGAATTTTGTATAGTTTTCTTATATGAAAATAGCATTTCCCTTTAACTAATGCACTTTTTAACTTTATTATATATTTCAACAAAGTATAAAGTTATTTTACAACTATGATTCCCTACAAGAAATAAAGTAGGGACATATCTTTGTAACACATATGTGGCTTTCTCATCCTAATTTCGAGGATAATGATTGAATCAATTTGGATATAATCCTACGTTGCATGAAAGCAAATTCAATATCTATCACTTTGAGCCTTCTATTTTCTATATATTTTACGATTCTTTTGTACGATTTTATAGCAAACAATGACTCATATATATATGTGGAATTTAGTGTAACGAATTAGAGATTGATGTGTTGGGTTCATTTGTACAAGAAAATTAAAATGGACGTGTAAGCAAAATAAATAAATAAGATACGTGTGGTTCAAGTAATGTGGTTTCGTTCTAGTGGATTATAACAACATCATGTCTAGTGGGTTGAGCTTGGGTTGTTAAAAAAAACACGATATGATCCGAACTCAAACCCGATTAAGCCTATTCAGGTCGGGTTATTCGTGTAAAAAATTTTATTCGGGTTATTCGGGTGGGTCAATCTGAGTAACCTGAGTACTAAGTAGGGTCGAGTATCGGGTTGAAAATATTTTCCTAGCATAAGGTTTTTTTTTTTTTTTTTAGTATCTAAATTAGAAGAAATAGGCAATTTTATGTTCGATATCATATTAGTGTCTTTCTCAACCAATAGACAACAGGGTAATGAGAATCAATTGAGGATTATAACGAGTTCAATAGAAAGGGATCAATATGTTATTTTTAGTCTCAATCCGACTTTGACCCGATCAAATTTGACTCGCCTAACCCAGCTCGATTACACATGGACCTTTTAAAACAAATGTTAAAACATGTTTACTATAAAAGCAAAAGCAAATTAACTACAATTAGTGATATGCAAAAATTGCCATGTGAAAAAACTAGACAAATATTAAAATCCAATTATCTATACTACTTTATAATGCATTTAGGCATTCTAAAATTAGAATGCTTAAAAATTAAGCTTTCTAATTTTAGAGGTAAAATTAGATAAGGAGCTCACTCAAATGCAGAGATGACTTATTAACAACACTTCGGCTCAACTTTTAACAATTTCCGTATAACTTTCTGAAATTAAGATAAGTGTTCCATTTATAAAATGACATATTGTCAACTGCTAAAAATCATCTTTTATTTTGAATTAAAATATCTTTTTTCCTTATTTATATTATAATCTAATTTCACCATATTTTCTAAATTTTATCTTTAATTTTTCATTTTAATACTCATATCGATTTAATTTAATGTGTTTTCCTTTGTATTACGATTTAATTGTGAATCTAAAAATAGAAGGGAGTTTGGTCAAGTTTACTATATTACCTTGGTTAAAATTAATATTACAAACTTTTAGAAGTGATAATTAAATGGTTAAGGGTAAAATGTCATTTAACTAAAAAGTAAGAGAAAGGTATTAATTATGTTTTCTTAAATTATGTGTTTTTTCGTTGGAAAAAATTTTGGGACGGATGGGTATTATTTTATGAGTTTTTAGTTTTTATATTTTAGTGGGTTTATTTTATTTTAATTTAAATTTTTAGCTTTAACATTTATTTCATATTACACTCATTATTATATGTCATTGGTTATCATAATGCATTCTTAAGTCCAATTAGTTATGATAATGGATATAGCTGGTTGATTAGGACTTCTTGGACTTTTTTTTCTACTCGCTTTTTACCAATAATAAACACTAGTATTAATAGATCTTAAAACAAACTAACATCAAATATACAACATATGAAATGGATGTAAATCTTCATCGATTGATCGTAGTGGTGGTTCCGGTCATGGATCAATCCAAGTTCAACCACACCCTGCACACGTAAATTTAGAAAAAAAGCTTTTCTGAGAGTAGTCCGATTTGTAACAAGTTTATTTACCTTGTTTATCGGAGGATAAGCCTATATAAACACCGTGAATCATTAATTTTTTTTTTTTTTTTTTTTTTGAACAGCAAGTTTTATGGTTGTTGGAGAATGACATTTTCTCAAGTAAGGAATTTGATTGGAAATTAAATAGAAGTGATAGATATTGAGTGATACCGTGATAAAGTGAAGAAATGACAAAATTCGTTTGTCCAATAAGCTTTCGAACTAGATAAAAACGATAGTGCAATGTCATTTTGTAATTCACATGGAATATGTAATTGGTTTTTAACACACGTACATGTCGACTAAATATACTTTTTAAAAGTTTATTTGGATAAAAGAAAAAATAAATAAATAAATAAATCAAGATGGTGAAGTGGAAGTTCATTTCACTGTTAAATATAGTTAGATGAAATAAGTTGTTGTTAAGTAATTTGCAATTAGTTAGATGAATTATGTAAACCGTTCATGCATTCATTTCTCACTTGCATTTTTTATCTCTATACAATAATACTTGATTTTCAAATTTTATTTGTAAGAAAAAGTAAAAATAAAATAAAATAAAATAAAAGTATATATTTTCAGGTCAATTTAAATAGAAAACATTTTACTTCAAAATTAACTTAATCGTCAGTCTTTTTAATTTTTTTGTTTTTCTTTTGTTAAGCGATATTCGAGAACTTTTTTTTTTTAATCCTTGCTTAAGTTAGCCTCGAGAACAGTCTGAAGTTTGGAAGTTATTCTCCGTAGAAAAAGAAGTACTTTTGAACTTTTTGACTAACTTTGTTGGATGGAATATCCACACTCAGATCGCGAGACGTTTTGGTGTTTGGATGGGTAGGAAGGAAACATGTGTGTGTGGATCAAACAGGGGTTTTTCCTCTCTTGGTTTTGAGTAGCCGGGGTTTTACAGTAGGGCAGACTCGCTTTGAAAGTCGCCGTACAAAGAACACGAAGCGTGCATTGAAAATCAACATGTGATTATTCTTTTCGAGTTTGATACTTTTGATTTTCTTGCACCTAAGGCAGTGAAGTTCTTTAATAGAGTACAACGAGTTATATATACTAATATTATGACACCTATATCAATATATATTGTTTTTAAAAAAAATGGTTTGTAATTAAAAAATGCTAGCAGTATGGTTATTGCTTTTGACTTCCACGTCTATCTCAATCCAAATTAAAGATTTGATTCCGTTTAATAAAAAAAAAATGATTAATTCTAAACAATAGTACACGTGTGAGGAGTTCATTGCCGATTAATAAAATACTACCTCCGTCTTAAAATTATTGTCACTGTTTGACTTTTTAAGTCTTTTCTTTTTCAACTTTTGTAAATATTTGTGTTTGTGTTATACATACGATATTATATCAATGAAAATACATTTAAACGCAATCCATTCATATATTTTGCATCAATTATTACCTAACACAAACAAAAATATTTAAGTCAAAGTTAAAAAAAATGGATCGAAAAAGTCAAACGTGAACAATAATTTTGAGACGGAGAGAGTAAATGTTAAAAAAATAAGTTAAAAACTCGCTTTAAATTGTTAAAGTAAAAAAGTTAGCTTTATTTTTGAGGCAAGTATAAAGAATGAAATATATTTATAATTTTCGAGATTCTTTTAGAAAATAAATGGTGCTATTTTCTATTATTGCGTTTGTACTCTTTATTAAATCTGGCAAAAATAATTTAATTTTGAGGTGACTTAGAACCTCGGGAAGTATAAAAATGGAATGACTTTTGCCTTTTAAGTTAGTACAGTAATTACTTTACTCCGTATATTTCAACATTGTGACTTGTACGTTTTGATTTAAGTAACTGTGTACAAAAATCAAATAATAATGATAATAATTTTGATCCATTTTTTAGTTCCATAGCTTATGAATATTACTTAAATTTCATGTAAAGTTTATTTTAGTAAACAATAAATGGTAAGCATAAATGCTTCATAAATTGTTCCATTTTAATTTATGAGTTAATTGCATTTTTGGTCCTTGTGGTAGCGATAGTCCTCATTTTGAAGTTTGGATTGCATTTTTGATCTCTGGATAAAGTTAAATGACTAAAATATCATTTGTCTTCTTCAGAAAAAGACAAAGATAATTTAGTCATTTCACATAGATAAGGAGCAAAAATGCAACCCAAACTTTAAAATGAAGACTATCGTTGCACTTTTAAAATTTTAGAGACCAAATATGCAATTTGGCAAAACCACAAAGACCAAAAATGCAATGAACTCTTAATTTAATAAACTAGTTTATACTTTATTACTGCATTTTTAGAAAAAAAAATATATGCTCGTAACATAAATTGTAAAATAACAACACATGTTGATTTGTTAATTTCATTCGAGGAAGTAAAACAAGAGGAGCAAATAAAATAAGGTAGAGAGATAAAATATTCTTTTAAAAAAAAAACGGTTTTCTAATTGACTCGATCGGTGATCGAGTCACGAGATCCGTTCAATCAGTTTAGATGGTTCAACTGAGGGTTTTTTTTAACCGGCTTCCGGTCACTCGATAAGTTCACAATTCAACCGATTCAATTGGCCGGATCAACTTGGGTTTTAAAACACCGGTTTTTATTCTATTGTCTAATTTTACCAAACTACAATATCATATTGTAAAAGCAAATAAGTATTTCATGATCAAAATAGAAACTTCCACTAATAATGGCAACCAAAATAAAGATAAAATAAACATCGTTTTCACTTTTTCATTTATATGAGGCACTTTGTGGATATTTAATCCCACTAGCTAACCTTTTAACCATATTAATATAAGATTTATTGATGGCAATTAATTATAGCTATAAATAACATTAGAATGTATAAAAGCCAAAAAGTAAAAGTCAAATGCATTTGTTATGTTGTACTAATTTTGTTTTGTTATTTAAAGTAATTGTTAGATGCATTGCCTCTAACGCGTCTTCTTGGCATTTTTTAAAACAAAATCTTAATTTACGTGTCCAAAAGTTTTGCTCACTAAATTTGAAAATGGTAAAGGGGTGTTTGGGATTGCTTATTCAAAATAAATTATGCGTTTTGAAACGAATAGTCAAATAATCAGCTGTTACAAAACGTGATTTTAAAATATAGTGTTTGGATTTGATTATGCTTTTTGATATCGCAATAATCAGATAATCAGTTGTTTTAGTGTTATGGCAAAACAAATTATTATACAACTTAACTCAAAAAATGACAAAAATGGACATGTAATATATTAACAGTGGCCACATGGGAGTAAATGAGAGGGGCTATATAACAATTAAATAACAATTGAGTATAAAAGTAAAATCACGTTTGGAAAAAGTAGGGTCCTATCGGCAGTTTCAAAACTGCGTTTTGAATGAGCTAAAACGCAAGTAAGGTGCTACCGGCAGTTTCAAAACTGCGTTTTGATTATTCACGTTTTGTAATCGCAATAAGTAGATAATTCATTTTCAAACGCAAATACGAACACCCACTAAAGGTTACTTCACCTTAGGACAAAGAAAATACTCAAAATTTAAGTTATTTATTAACTTTTTAATCAAGCATATATTTTCAGAATTTTGTCGAAAGTTGTAAAACAAATAAGTATGTTTTTGTTTAAATCCTTAAACAAACATGACTTATCTCCTGCTAATAATAATATATAATATACTTAAAGTTTCAATTGGGTAGGGTTGTGAACAGTTAAACTGTTAGAGATATCCCAAAAAAAAAAAGAAATAAGGAAAAAAAAACTTGACCAAAAAAAAGAAACAAGAAAAAAACTTAACCAAAACAAAGAAACAAGAAAAAAACTTAAACGACCAAAGTCAATGTTATCATAGGAGAAATATTTTATCATTATAAAACTAAAAACTCTTTTTAGGGAAACTAATCCTTTACGTTTCAAAATAATTGTTCTTCGATAAACATAATTTTTACTAGCTTTCTTTCTTCCATTTTTGGGATTATGCATTGAGAGGCCACAAAACTATTAAATTTTTATCATTTACGCCACTCATTTATTAAAACTGAATTATATGTCACACATTTATGTGTTTGCTTTCGTTTATACCAATTTTGAATAATTTTTTTCTCGAAAATCTTTCCGACAACGAGGAATGACAGTAAACATAACATATAAAACAACACAAATAACTATTTAAATGTAAAATATTAGTTTTCCCCATTATCCAAGTGCAGCTTCATTTAGTCAAAAACGATGTATGATAAATTAACTAATGTTTTACGTTTTAAGTTATAATTTCATTGTTTTGACATATTAAAGTTAGTTCTTTCCTTCAAGTTGTACAAATTTCCGGCAAGAACTTGAATGAGATCGATATAAACGAAAACAAACACATATTAGGGTGGCTCATAAGTTAATTTAAATAAATGGGTGGCCTAAAGGAAAACATTTTAATAGTTGAGCGGCCTACGCATACATAATCCCTTTATTTTTTTTGACAAAATGACAGTTTACTTTTAACAGAGTAATTAATTGATGTCTTTTTTAAACTTTGTGATATTGATTTTTATTAGTAGACAATTAAATTAAGACATATTAAAAAAGAAAAACATGAACTATTAATTTGAGACGGGTGATGTATAACATTCTTACCACATATATTCTTTTTTGATGGCCTCTTACCATATATATATTTAGGATCATGCTAATTTTATAAATTATCTAAAGAGTGTGAGCTATTTTTATATCTACATAGATAATTTACATGATTCATTTTTATAAAGATAAGTAAGAAGATATTAAGAAAGTACTTTTTCTTTCCTAAATTTATAGTTCAAATTTTCATTTTGAAATGTGCTATTTTAATTGTCCAAGCTAAACATAGATAAGAAAATTTGATCAAATTTATTATATTACCTTTGATATATTAAAAACTTTAAATAAGACATTAATTAATAAGTTAAAGATAGAGGCTGCATCGGGCGAACCAACCGACCGACCGACAAACCGAAAACCGAAAATCATGAAAAGCCTAACCGAAACCGAACCGACGTCGGTCGGTCGATTTTTTAATGTCGGTGCCTCGTCGGTTTTTATGTCGGTTCGGTTTATTTAGTGTGTTTTTTGTCGGTTTGGGTCGAAGAACCAAAGAGAACACGTAAAACATGAAAAACGAACCGAAGATAATAAAGGAACAAATGTTCGCCCATTTGTCGGTTATTTCGATATCGGTTTTGTCGGTCATTCGGTTTTGGTTTTTTTTGGACCTTTGATGCTCAGCCCTAGTTAAAGATAAAACTGTCATTTTATAAAAGATAAAAGAAAAAAAATCAATAATAATAATCATTTTTTTAACTACATATTTTTTATCAGTAAACAATTATCTTAGAACAGAAGGAAGCATGTTTTTCTTACAAGAAGTTTAATGAGATTTATTGGAGAATACCAAATTCTATGTTATTGGTTATGGTGGAGCCAATCCTTCAAACTTAAACCAAAAGAGAATAAATGGGACCCACTTGAATCTTTAAAAGAAGTTGCTCAACTTCTTGAATTCAACACATTATAACTCTCTCTACCATCCCAGCCCCCCATTTCTACTTCAAACACATCAAAAGCATCAAAAACATAAATAAAAACTAGGAAAACTTTCATCTTTGAAGTGTGATATTTAAAGAATGTGGAAAATGTCTAATACTAATAAGATACTTTTGTTACTAGTTATATGTTCTTGTGTTTGTTCCACCATTAAAGCAACTGTGTCTTATGATGATAAAGCCATTATTATCAATGGCAGAAGAAGAATCCTTATGTCTGGTTCTATTCATTACCCAAGAAGCACTCCTGAGGTATATATATTTCACTCTTTCCATTTTCCACCTATGTTTTTAAAAAATTTATTACAGTATTTTTTTTAAGTATAAAATTTACAGTATATTTTTACCTTTTTAGGGTGTAAATGTTAATGATTCTTCAATGCTCCCTAAAAAATTTGATTATAATTTTGGGTTTTGTAAAGATTTAAATTTTATTAAGAGGGTTCCTCTGTTTTGCCATTATTTGTGTGTTCTTGGTTTTGATCAGAATGAGTCTTGGTGTGTAAAAAATAAGTTTTTTCACATGGGTTTCTCTATTTTGCATTATTTTGTTGTTTTTGGTTTTTGAACCTTCAATGCCCCCCCCAAAAAGTTGTTGAGTTTATTTATTTATTTCTGTTTTGAAATATTTTGGTCCTGATTTCCTAATTTCCCCCCAAATATTTCTTAACTTTTTTGCAGATGTGGCCAGACCTTATAAAAAAAGCTAAGGATGGAGGCTTAGATGTTATACAAACTTATGTATTTTGGAATGGTCATGAGCCATCTCCCGGGAAGGTATACAATTAATTGTGAAAAATATGTGTTACGATATACATATGTGCGTTTAGTTAACTCGTCTGGTAAATTTTGATGTTTCCAGTACAATTTTGACGGGAGGTATGATTTGGTCAAGTTCATAAAACTGGTACAGCAAGCAGGTCTCTATGTTCATCTACGCATTGGTCCTTATGTTTGTGCTGAGTGGAATTTCGGGTAAGCACTAAATCTTAAATGTTTTGATCATAATATGCACTTTTATAGCAGTGTCTTTTCGCATCTTATTTATAGACCGATTGGGAAAGAGACAAACACTATAGAACTCGTGGTCCATATCGACTTTTACTAAAACGCACAATTATGAGACGTATAAACCATAATGTTTACGCATATCTATTTATGGTATTGTCGTCTAAACATACAAAAGAGAAAAAGCATCTGATTTTATCGTTTAAAGATGCATATAGCTAAGTATGCTCTGTTTTGAATTCAGGGGATTCCCGGTTTGGCTTAAATATGTACCAGGAATGTCTTTCAGAACAGACAATGGACCTTTCAAGGTTAGCAATATGGATTTTAAATGTTGATTATAATAAATTAATATGGCAATCTAATTTTGTTTAATTCGTTGACTGTTATTATTATTATAAAGATTGCAATGCAAAGATTTACGGAGAAAATAGTCAGCATGATGAAGTCAGAGGAGTTATTTGAACCTCAAGGAGGTCCGATTATCATGTCTCAGGTTTTGACCTTAGTTCTCTTAACTAACTCGCAAATTCTACTACCTAGAATCTATCTAAATCTCGGTGGTTGTGTCTTTAGATAGAAAACGAGTACGGACCGGTGGAATGGGATATTGGTGCCCCAGGAAAAGCTTACTCCAAATGGGTCGCCCAAATGGCTGATGGTCTAAAAACTGGTGTCCCGTGGATCATGTGCAAACAAGAAGATGCCCCTGAACCTATGGTAAGCATTATATATTATCATATATTTGAGCGTTTGGCTAATTCTGATTATTCAAGGATTTAAATTCACCTAGATATACATAATCAGTTTTGCTATAGCTAAACACCAAACACTGATTAGTCGCTACATGAAAACGCAATAACGAGATAGTCACTTTCAAATAGCAACGTCAAACACCCCGTAACACTTAATGAGCATGCACGTGCATTCCTTAAAAAAATTCAGACTCGGTAGGGTAAAAGAATAAAACACTAAAAAAACCAAACTGTCTCAGCACAACTTAAAACCTACTTGAAGTCACTATTCATGCATGTTTGCTAGCTTTGTCCATTACGTACCACTAATTTTCATACGGTACAACCCATGAGGCAAATATCAACCTGTTTTATTTGGTTTGCCATACGGCTTAAGCTTTAAGTCACAACGCTCCTTTTCTCTAACATGCTAATTACATGACAGATTGACACATGTAACGGGTTCTACTGTGAAAAGTTTACTCCTCACAGGCCTAACAAACCTAAAATGTTTACAGAGCTTTGGACTGGCTGGTAAGTCATGCAGTAAATGTTATCACAAGTTTTTCTAAACAGATTCAAACCCACTTCTATAATTTGAAAGTTGTTCACTTTCTTTTTCTTTTAAAGGTTCACGGAATTTGGTGGGCCGATTCCTACCAGACCTGTAGAAGATATAGCATATGCAGTTGCAAGATTCATACAAAATAACGGTTCTTTTGTCAACTACTATATGGTAAGTCACTACCAAACCAGGGTAAATGATTACTATTTTCTTTTTCCCCAATCAAAATTATGATTATTGTGACTTTGCTGTTCTAGTATCATGGAGGAACAAACTTTGGACGTACAGCAGGTGGTCTCTTCATCACAACCAGTTACGATTATGATGCTCCTATTGATGAATACGGTATGCAATCATAATATGTTTGATCTTTATAAAAGAAAGACACCAAAGATGTAATTTTGACACAGTAATGATACAATGTTTCAGGATTACCTAATGAGCCGAAATGGAGCCATTTACGAGATTTACACACGGCTATAAAACTAGTTGAGCCAGCTTTAGTTTCAGCTTATCCTACTGTTACATATCCTGGAAAGAATCAAGAGGTTAGCTTGGTCAATTGGTCAAATGGTCAAATATATTTTAGTATACCTTGGTTATCCCGAGCTTATATCTTTATATGTTATCCAATGACAGATACATGTATTTCAACCAAAGTCCGGGGGTTGTGCTGCATTCCTCTCAAACTTTGACCCACAATTTTCAGCAAAAATGACCTTCGGAAAAGCCCAATATGACCTCCCTGCTTGGTCCATTAGCATTTTACATGACTGCAAAGATGAAGTATTTAACACCGCAAAGGTGAGAATTATCCTTCTACCCTCATCTGGTCCAACACCAAACACTTGCCTAATATAGTGTTAAGATAAAATAATACGAGTAGTAATTTGGGCTAACTAATTTACAGGTAAAGGCTCCAACCATACAAAGAAAGATGGACACTGCTGGTACCTTCAAATGGCAATCGTATAATGAAGAAGCTCCATCTGCTGACGGTAGTGATACTCTTGCAATGGCGGGGTTGTACGAACAACTAAATGTTACTAGAGATGAATCTGACTACTTGTGGTACCTAGCAGAGTGAGTATCGACTGATTACTATTGAGTTAAATATGATCGGACAAATATTTATGCATTTCTTTATTTGAAATTTCCAGCGTCAATGTATCACCCAATGAACAATTCTTGAATAATGGACAGTCCCCCGTGCTTACAGTCATGTCAGCAGGGCATGCTTTGCATGTCTTCATCAACAATCAGCTGGCAGGTAACTCTCGCATTTCATGAGTATTTAGCACCAAAAAAACAAGAGGTGCTAATATGGGTGGGCTAGACGGGTAGGTAATGGGCCAAACGGGTTCAGGTTGAAACGGCCATTGTTAGTATGAGTCAGGTTGACCCAAAACACCTTTTGCCAATAACCATCTAGTTTCTTAGATGAAACAGTTAGGATGTTTTACGCATCAAAAGTACACTTTGGCCGGCTTTCAGCATGTTCGACCCATTTGACCAGTTTCCTATTAAGCTAATTTCTAGTTTACCTCTTTGACCCGTTAGACATAAAACATGACCCAAATTGGCCCGTAAGTAATTGGGTCAAAATTGCTATCCTATACAAACAACAAGTGCCTGACTCTTGCATGTTCGGTCCTGTTACAGGAACTGTCTGGGGATCACTCAAAAATCCAAAGTTAACATTCAGTCAAAATGTGAAGTTAAGAGCAGGTGTCAACAAGATCTCTTTGCTAAGTGTTTCAGTGGGCCTTGCGGTTAGTTTCTTCACTCAGTGGTTCATTCAAAGAACACTTTTTTAGCCGTAAGCATATAACAAACATTTATCATTGAATAACCATTTTGTTTAATCACCTTTCAGAATGTCGGAACACACTTTGAGAATTACAATGTGGGGATTTTAGGTCCAATCACCTTGAAGGGTCTAAACGAGTGCGAGAGACTTGACGAAGCAAAAATGGTCTTATAAGGTTTGTTCATTGACTATTATGCTCATTCATATACTAATTTCATAATATAACGTGTGTGAGAAGTTACAGGGATAGTGTTAATGTGTTATAGTAGTGATAACTTAGAATGCTTCATACATGCCAGGTCGGTTTAAAAGGTGAAACTTTGAGTCTCCATACACTTGACGGAAGTTCCTCTGTTGAGTGGCTACAAGGATCCTTAGTGGCTCAAAAACAGCCTCTTACTTGGTACAAGGTATACCTCATTTTGGGTCATTTTCAACCTGTACGACCGATTTGACCTGTTCTGTTTTACCCACGTGTTTAACATTTACCCATTTGACCCATTATATGTATAAATACAACCCGAATCAACCCATGATCAAGATAAATGGTTGAGATACCACATCAACTTATCATAGGTTGCAAACATCCGTTACTTTAGCATCTTCTAACTTTGGCTTTTTACTTTTAGACTACCTTCAACGCTCCAGATGGAAACGAACCACTCGCTTTAGATATGAATGGCATGGGAAAAGGTCAGATATGGCTTAACGGAGAGGGCATTGGGAGACACTGGCCCGCATACAAAGCTAGTGGTAAATGTGATAAGTGCAGTTACACTGGTATTTACAATGAGAATAAATGCAATCGCTACTGTGGAGACCCGTCTCAAAGATGGTGAATATTGCTATTTTTTAGTATTACTTACTTTACTTTAATCTGAAATTCTTCCAAATTCTGAAAAGACACTTAACCATTTCAGGTATCATGTTCCCCGCTCATGGTTGAGACCAACCGGTAACTTCTTGGTTATTTTTGAGGAATGGGGTGGAAATCCAGACTGGATCACTTTGGTTAAAAGAACTTAACAAACTAGCAGCGGAAGTACAAATCTTGGAGAATGAATAATTCTCCGTAGTCCGTTTTCTTCAGCAATTGATAATTGCTTAAACCTTTCAGTGAATTACTTAGGTTTAGTACATACACGTATAGAAGATAGAAAAGATATAAAATAATGCCTACTGGTTATTATGCGCAGTGGAAATGTAAAGGCATAACGCTTGCCATATTGGCCAGTTAAAGAGCAGTATAGTTGTATTTGTTTGCACGAACACTAAAAGTGCCGTATTGTGAGAGGTTTGTTCTGTATATTCTATTATGCAACAGTCTATTATTTTTTATAGGCTGAATCGAAAAGCTGTTCTGTACTTCTGTACCAGTCTATCTTGATAAACTAAGAACATACTTTAACTAAAATCCAAAGGCACATACTATATAAAGCACAAAATAAAGAAAAATATAAATAAATTATAAACTACTGTAATTTACAGCAAACAGGCATTATAAGAACCAAAAAAACTGCTCGCCTACAGATGAGATAACTTACTAGCGATCGCATTAATAGCATCATCAAGGTCTTTGTAACCATGAAAAACATCTTTTCCTTGATGTCTCCACCGCAGCATTCTTCTGTGTAGATCCTTTAGCAAGAGATCATTGTTTTGATCAAATTCAAACTCAAGCAGCCTCTTGACGCACTTAAGCAGATATTTAACAACCTTCAGTTTGATCTTGCAAATAAACTCAACTGCAATCTCTTGGGTCTCAGATATCGAATCTGACATCCTTTCAGCAATATCAGTTAACTGGAAAACGATACAAGCACCTGCAACCGCCTTCTTTTTTGCTGCATTTATCAATCCTTGTGATATGGTTTTCTTGCTTTTTATTGTTCCATCTTCATTCTTTGATCCAGTGTGTTGACTTTCGGTTGACAGAGGAATTGTACCATTTGCAACATAATGAAGAAACAGTTCATATCCATCTTCACTTAACGAACCCGGGCAGCCACTCAAAATACCTAATGTAATCCTTCTAAACATCACATTGTTCTGTATATTAATTGTTTTTACACTTTGGAAATCCTCAAGCCAAAGTCGAATAACTTGACCCACATCCGCTTTGTCATTAGGTTTGGGTTTCTTTAGCTTTACAGAATAATCACCTGCTGTTTTTCTATGTTCAGATGAACTCAAATGCTTATTGATTGACGTCCTTGATAATTTTTCCAACTTCTCAGCTAATAAGCAAGAAACTGATTCATCAGCGGGGTCAAGAATCCATGCAATGTACCATGCTGCAGCAGCTGAACAAGATGCTAATTGTTGCTCGTTATCTTCATCTGCCCGACATATATAGCTGTCGCTGAGATTATTTCCGAGGAGTAGTAATGCAGCGAAATAAAACCAACCGGGGAAGTTCATTGCCATGGACCTGTACAGTAAAAGAGTTGAGTAGTTAGCGTCATCTAACGTAACCTTTATAAAATCACAAACTTTATAAATATTTTAGCATCTGGTGAGACGTACCATGAAGATTTGTGATCCACCATGGAGGTTGCAGATGCAACATGTTTAAGTTTTTTCTTCGTATTAGAAACAGACTTCTTTATTTTATGAACCAACTCAAGAAACCGATCACGTGACAAAGGTCCAGCCAATATTCTAAACAATTGGTGCTTGAAAAGAAAGTATGCATATGAAAACGGCAGCTTTGATCCTATTTCTGCAGATAAACCCCACCGCATTGGCCTTGAAAGTAGATCGAACATCACTGAAACAAGTCCAACTTGAAGTTCTAATACAGAAGCTAGTCCCCTGTTATGAATAGTCAACCCTAACAAGATGTGAACCACAAGTTTAACTTCAATTAACTGATGCAAGAACGGAAACTAGAATCAAGACTAGATGCTTACGTTAGCAGAAACCAGCGATGCAGCACCGCCCTAGTTTCAATAAACATCACTGGAGAAAATGCTAAGCATACTATTATAGATCGCCATTCCATCTTCTTGTAGAGTTCGTCACTTAAACAAAGAAAGGGTCTCCCAACCACACCCTGCAATACTTGCGATACGTCGTCGACAAGAATTTGAGGGTCAAGATACCATAACAGCAACCTGCAAAAGAATTAAACAATTAGAGTGCAAAACTGCAAACACAAGTGGTCTGGCACTGAACCATGTAAAACTCTTTGCTAGTCTACTCCATATTAATGGGACTGTATTACAGCAAGCTTCTGTATAACATATCTTCAATTAATATACATGGGCTTATATAAGTTGTCCCAACCATAGCTAATATCAGATGCTCACCACTGAGTGACCTAAATGAAACAGTTATACAACTTGGTTACTTGGTGACTCTTCTTTCAAGTTTCACCTGAAGTAGGTTTTCAAGTCACAACATAGTAGCCAAATTTGGTGGATATTTCATTTAGCTGACTCAGTTTTAACCCGTTATGATAATTAATACAATAAAAGGGAAAATATTGAACCTTGAGCCGATTTTGGTCATTTTACAGCTAAAAAAACTTGACGTCTTAAGGTTATTATATACAGTAATAACTTTAGCAATAGAACTTAAAGTCAGGACCAACACTGCAATAGTGAGAAGCGATAAACAGTAGTGATAATGTTAAACTAAGTCCCGTAAGAATTATTAAGAAGATGACGATAAACTACTAAACCAACACCAAATGGCCTAGTGGTACACATTTGGGGTGGCCAGAAAGGGTCAGAAACAGTCATGGGAAACCCCGGTTAGAGTTTCGTACATTTCTCCAAATCCCTCCTTAACTGGTTAACGTGGCGTTTGCGGTGGGGAGTGATACCATTGGTGGCAATCAAGATACAACACTAAGTCAAAAGAATCGCCCTCCCCAGGTAACCTAAACAGGGAAAACCTCATCCGTTTACCCGTTTTACGATAAATTGAAGTGTACAAAGTTCCCTACTCAATTAACCAATCAAGATACAACGGGATGTATAAGCAACTACGTTTACTAATATAAGTATGACATTGTCGATAAATATAGTGCATAGCAAGATACATTCAGATAAAGCATACATGCAAAAAAAAGAAGTATAATATCATTTTCCACTGTTATAGTAACACGCACCTCAATGGTAGCTTTTCGTTCACATACTCAATTCCTTTCGGCACATACTCCACCAACTTCTTCATCGCACGACTCCTTCCATCACTCGTTTTCACATCAATAACCGGTGCAACTTGCATCGTATATCTAACTTTACTCATCATCACAGCTACTCTCACAACACCATACACCAACTCACACTTTCCCATCCCTTCACATTTCCAAACACATCCTAGTCAGCATACATCACATCACATCACATAAAACAAGTATAACAAAAAAAAAATCACACCTTCACTTAAATTCCCCAAAATATCACCACACGCTTCCATCACTGTCACACACTCATCAGCCGACAACTCCACGCCAACTCGTAAAACCTCTGATTCACCGTGACGTTTTAAGTTACATTCGGTCAATGCCGATAAAACCGACACGATTGTGTTCACTGAACAGTCAATCACTGATTCAAACACCTAAACAGCAAGCAAGTGAACATACTCAAACGCTAATTAAAATAACAATTACATTTTATTTAAATAACAGTTAATTTTATAATGACATTCATTTAATGTCGATAAAACCAACACGATCACTTTAACCGAATCATCAGTTATTGATTCAAACACCTAAACAAGTGATATAATCATAAGCACGAGTTATTAAAAAAAAAAATTATAATTAAATTTAAAGAGTAATCAGTTTGAAATGTATTTAACTTGTCATAAAATTCTTTAGCGTGTATCAATCTACTTTTCTCCTTCTAAATACACAAACAGTCTAATCTTCCTACTACGTGTACTAAGCGACCTTTGCCACATCAGCAAAAGTAGACACAACAAAACAGTATGATAATCAGTTCAAAATGTATCTCACTTGCCACAAAGCTCTTTAGCGCGTATCAATCTAACTTTTTTATATTTTAAATACACAAACTGCCTAATCTTCATAAGCACTAATTAAAGTAAGATTAGACAGTCAAGTTATATAAATGAAAAAAGTTAATCTAGTACACGCTAAGAACTTTATGACAAGTTAGATACATATGGAACTAATTATCTCTAAATTTCAAATAATACTCTGTATTCTGTTAATGACCGCATACTATTTTAAATTTAGAGATTATTAGCTCAAAATGTATCTGACTTGTTATAAAATTCTTTAGCGTGTATCAGTTTAGCTTTTTTTATTATATTAAATACACCAACCGTCTAATCTAACTATTGTGTGTATTAAATGGCTGGTGATGTGCCACATCACCAAGTATTAAACACAAAAGTTAGATTAGCTGGCTGGTGTATTTGATATTTAAAAAAAGCTAAACCGACACACGCTAAAGAATTTTATAGCAAGTCAAATACATTTTGAACTGATTATCTCTAAATTTAAAATTACGTTAATGACGGTTTACCGTCATAAACCGCATATTAATTCATGATAATTAATTCAAAATGTATCTTACTTGTCATAAAATTCTTTAGCGCGTATCGGTTTAGCTTTTTTTTATATATAAAATACACCAACCGCCTAATCTAACTATTGTTATGTATTAAATGGCTGGTGATGTGCCACATCACCAAGTACTTCAGACAATAGAAAGATTAGGCGGTTGGTGTATTTAATATTAAAAAAAAAGCTAAACCGATACGCGCTAAAGAATTTTATGACAAGTCAGATACATTTCGAACTAATTATCTCTAAATTTAAAATTACATTAATGACGGTTTACCGTCATGAACTGCATATTATTTCCTGATCAGAGATAATTAGTTCAAAATGTATCTGACTTGTTATAAAATTCTTTAGCGTGTATCCGTTTAGCTTTTTTATATTAAATACACCAACCATCTAATCTTGCTATTGTATTTAGTACCAGTGATGTGGCACATCACCGGCCATTTAACACGCACAATAGTTAGATTAGACAGTTGGTGTATTTAATATAAAAAAAAGCTAAACTGCTACACGCTAAAGAATTTCGTAATAAGTCAGATACATTTTGAACCAATTATCTCTAAATTTAAAATTACTTCATGACGGTTTACCGTCATGAACCCATATTATCTCATGATTAGAGATAATCAGTTAAAAATGTATCTGACTTCTTATAAAATTCTTTAGCGTGTGTCAGTTTAGCTTTTTTTAAATATTAAATGCATCAACGCCTAATCTTCCTATTGTTATGTATTAAATGGCTGGTGATGTGCCACATCACCAAGTACTTAACACAATAGTTAGATTAGACGGCTGGTGTATTTAATATAACAAAAAAGCTAAACCAATACGCGCTAAAGAGTTTTATAGCAAGTCAGATACATTTTATAAAAAATAAATAAAATTTTTGTTATATAAATAAATATACCTGTGGTGAAGTGAAGCACATTAGTGATAAAGCAGAATCCAAAACCCTAACCCTAGGTGCTAGTTCTTCATTCAAATTGAGTGATTGGTTTAATGATTTGATCAAAACGTCGTCGTCTTCGGATTGGTTGTTAGTTTCGATTTCCGATGCGAGTTTGGCGAAGAGGTTGGTGAGTTGCGGTGGATTTGACATGGCGCTGGTGATTGATTTGGGGAAATGATTTTCGCGCCAAATTTTGGGGGTTTTGTTTGTGTGTGTTTATGAAAAGAGTGTTTTGGGCTCGGGTTGTGGAGTTTATGGGCCGGTATCTTTAGTGAGAGCCCAATTGAAAAAAGACTAAAGTGATAGTTAAGTAATTAAGGAGTATTTATCAGTTTGGTTTTTGAATTTTGATTAGAGTAAACGAGAGGGGAAACCCGCGCGATGCAGCGGGATTACTTTTGTAGACGTGAATTTTACAAAGGACTTAGTTTGCATGATAACTAAACTTGAGGGACTATTTTTGCCATTTTGATAAACATAACAATTAATGGTGAGGGACCATTTTTGCCATTTTGGTAAACTTAGCAATTAATGGGGAGGAAGTTACTGTAGCATCAACTTTCCTCCCCATGTTTAGTATATATATAGAATTGCAAAATTCTTTCTCTATGACATGTGTAAATTGTAGGTGCAGTTTTTACTTTTTTGAAAGTGCAAACGTTGTTTTAGTGAGAAACTATTCGTGCATATATCATTCATGTCTTAAAATGAAATGACTAAGATGCTCCAGAGTGAAATGACAATATCTCACTAAAGACATAGGTATTTTAGTAATTTCACTTCCAAGCAAGGTTGATTTTCGCATCAAAGGTTTTTCACAGAGATGACACTTGCACTTTTGAAAAAGGTAAGGGCTGGCAACTTTAAACATACTACAAGTTAAGGACGATTTTGCAATTCACTCTTTTTATTTTAAATAAAAAAATCAAACTAACCAAATTAAATTCAGTTTGGTTGATTCGGTTTTGGTACCGAAGTAAACATGTTAGTAGCATGACCTTCTTCAAATGCAACCGAAACAAAATTGATAAGAGAGACCTAAAAACTTAATTCTCCATTAGTAACGAGGATTGTTGAGTCCACAAATCCATCAAAAAAACCATATTTTGACTGTTATACTTATTAAAGAGTAAATGACTTTTTTACGACTTTCACTGACCGATCTCACAGCTAACATAAGAAGGGTGAATCGCGTATTACGCGGAGTCAAAATTGCAACCCATCACCTCCACCTTTAAGTTGTATATTACCAACCATTGAACTACTATTGTGAGGACAATTATACACTCTATGAGTCAATTTTAACCAAAAGTTGTTTACTTAATTTTGTACAAGTGATGTTATTTCACTAAGAGCATCTACAATGCTCAAACTTCAAAAGACTTTTTGCATTTAATGGTTCATAGAAAGTCACATATAAATGTTGTCTCCAATGCTAAAAAGCTTTACAAAAGCTTTTGTATGTATATAAACAGTTGTAATTAAATGATAAAGTGAGAGTGAAAAAGCTTTTCTCAATAGCTTGGTAAACACCAAGTCTTTCACAAAAAGCTTTTGTAAAAGCTTTTGTCATGATAGTAAAAGCTTTTAAAAACTTGACGAAATAGTAAAAAATATGATAAGCTTTGTCATTTCAGATTGCTTCTAAGTGATTATAAATATAAAATGTTTTGTGTCACACTAGAACAATGTGAGATATTTTGAATGGTTTATAACATCTTGGTTTGATAACCACTACTCAAATGACCACTACATAGGTACATAGTGAAAAAGGGTCGAGTAAAAATGAGAAAAATATAAGTTACCATCTATAGAAATGTGTGTTATTTTTGGATCATAACTAAGGATCTAAAGGAAAATAAGGACCATTCATAGTGGGGGACCTTCTTTTATTGGATTCACATGGACAGTTTGGTAAGACTTGAGAGGTATCATCATCATCATCCTATTATTGACCCCAACACCATCATTTACCATGGTAAATAAGCTGCTTAGCTGTCGAGAAGGGCAATCACTCATTCTTAAAACCATGCCATAGAGTCGGCGGAAAAGGGGGGAAAGCTCTCCGTTCCTAGTTCTCCTGTAGCTGGATCCTCCGGAACCATAAGAATCCTTAGTTAGAATTAGAACGGGATTCCAATTCAGCACCTTTGGAGTGAGATTTTGAGAAGAGTTGCTCTTTGTTATCACTTAGAAAAAGATACTACAACATATGAAAAGATTAGTATGAATATGACTTCTAAATAAAAAGAAACTAAGTAACTACAAAATCGTTTTAGGTGATTTGTGTATGTAACTATGTAATATTGTGCTGTTTGCTAGAAAGCGCGAAAGCTTAGCATGGAACTCTACATTAATAACTTATCAAAGGCGACGTTCATTTGTCAAACTTATTGAGCGACAAACAAGCATCACCTAAGTGTTAATAATCGGGTCAGATGTCATATAAAGAAATGTATAGTACTTTAATTTATCGGAGTATTAAGAATCTCATATATGCAATCAAGCTTTGATGATATGATTCTTATTTCTTAATATTCAGTCTTCTAGATTAAGCAGTAAAAACAAATTAAATTGAGTGCTATGTGTGAATAGCAGATGTACTTCATACTTGAATCCCGATAAAAGAATCAAAACATATGTAAAACGACGTATGTGATGAATCATTATCCAGATCGAATATTAAACGCATTAGATGTTGGATAACATCACTACCATATTCATATTCATTTATTCGTTTACGATGACTATTAGGGAAACTTTACATAAAGAAAGACATTTTAAAAAGATAATCAAATTTTTATAACACCATAGCAAACATGGTCACTTACTTAAGTTAAAAAAGAGAAAAAAGACAGAAAAACATTGCATCAAACCAAAGATGATACAGTCATGCATTCCCTACATTTGTTGTATGTTTATGTCAGTTTGTTACTGTATAACTGGAGGTGTTAAATTTGGCTACACATGTGGTAGCAAATTTCAAAAAGATAACATAAGCCTGCTTTGTTTCAAAAATAAACAATAGATACAGAGGTGGGCCGAGGGGGTTCCCTTGAATCACATGAATATTTCTTGTGTAGCGTAAAATTATGTGAAATATACCGTTTTTTTTTTATTTAATGCACATTGTCCCGGTTTTGTGTGTCACGAGTCTTCTTTAACTTATAAAATGCACCCCGTGAGTTCTAGTCTTGAGTCCACGCCGGACCGTATAGAACTTATAACAACGTAACAACCATTAGATTGATCATAATATCCTCATAGCTATCCTTATTTTAGTATATGGTGCTTGGTGCTTAAATGTGTCTTTGAATTGTTGATAGCCTGATTTAATCATAACTTATTCATGTTTTTGGCTCCTTCTAAATAACGGTCCAACCGTCCATCTAGATGTATACCGGCCTTATCCTGCACGTGGACGTTACACGATACGAGTTTTGGTCTAGCATACTTATATTCGAATATATGCTGTTTTTTTCTTTTGTTAAGAGAATAAAAAAATTGGATGAATGGTATATATAAAGTAATGGAATCAATTCGGTAGATACAAAAGTTATAATTGTAAAGATACTAAAGAGATGTATTATCGAATTGTTTTTGTGTGATAACCCTAACCCTAAACCTAATGGCCATAAGCAAGCCTAAAGCTTAGGGTCCATTAGGTTTAGGGTTATGTTAGCTTATTATGCAAGTAATAATGTTCTATTATAAATAGACATAAGATCTGACAGAAAAACAATTCAATAGTATCTTACAATAAGTCTCCAAAGGCTTCTCGAACACCAACTAGTTGAAAAGCTTAAATCCCAATCAGTCATCACTCACTCACTTTCAATTAATCTTGGTTGTTTTAAACACACAACTTCTTTGTATCTTCATAGTGTCCTGAGCTCAAAAACACAATCTTTTTCGAAATCTAGCAATCTTTTTTTGAGTTCTAGCAACAGATTCTATTTTTCTAGCAAACCCTTAGTTCTTGTAGAATTTTGAAGCAAAATGGTTATAAAAAAGCCAAGAATAGTAATAATTGGTGCAGGTATGGCTGGACTAACAGCCGCAAACAAGCTATACAAATCTGGTGTGAAAAAAGGTGCATTTGAGCTATGTGTTATTGAAGGAGGTAATAGAATTGGAGGTAGGATTAATACCTCAGAATTTGGAGGTGATAGAATTGAGATGGGAGCTACTTGGATCCATGGTATTGGAGGCAGCCCTATTTACGAGATTGCGCGAGAGATTAAGTCTTTGGAATCAGATCAAGCATGGGAATGCATGGATGATTTTCTTGATGATCCGAATCCGATCACCATTGCTGAAAATGGGTATGTGTTAAATCCTTATATTGTTGATCCAGTTTCAAATCTTTTTAATAGTTTAATGGATTTTGTCCGAGGAAAAAAGAAGTCCATATTGGGTGGTATTGAAAGTAAAATTTGTGTGAATGGGAATGAAAGTGTTGGATCTTTTCTTGAAAAAGGTCTTGAATCTTATAGGAAGTTGGAATCAAGAAAAAATGGGGAATGGGATAAAGAGTCATTAGTAGAATCAATATTTGCAATGCATGAAAACACTCAAAGGACTTATACAGCTGCTAATGATTTGTATAAGCTTGATTACTTAGCAGAAAGTGATTATGTTATGTTTCCTGGTGAAGAGATCACTATTGCTAAAGGCTATTCAAGTATTATAGAATCGTTAGCATCTGCTTTCCGGTGTTATTCAACTAGGCAAGAAAGTTAATGATATTGAGTGGCAGCTCGAATGTGTAACAAGCGAAAATAAGAATGGGTATGGTTCAAGACCGGTAAAGATTCATTTTCTCGATGGTACGAGTATGTCAGCAGATCATGTTATTGTCACGGTTTCATTAGGTGTTCTTAAAGCAGGAGTCATGAACAAGGCTAATGATTCGGTCAGGTTTGGATTCAGTCCTACACTTCCTAGTCACAAGATTGAAGCAATTTCAAGACTCGGGTATGGTGTTGTTACCAAGCTTTTCTTAAAGCTAAGTCCAGATTTTGATCTTGACCGGTTTCCGTTCCTACAAATGGTGTTCCATAAATCCGATCATTTCAAGAACCCGAAAATTCCATGGTGGATTAGGAAGACAGCTTATTTGTCACCAATTTATGAAAAATCGCGCGTGTTATTGTGTTGGTTTGCAGGTGAAGAAGCACTTAAACTAGAATCCCTTCCGGATGAAGTGATTCTTGATGATGTTTCCACAACTATTTCTAGCTTCTTGTCACAAAAAGATTATAATGGGAATGTTAAATTTGAAAAGGTTTTAAAAAGTGGATGGGGTAGTGATCCTTTGTTTATGGGGTCATATAGTTATATTGCCGTTGGATCAAGTAGCGATGACATTGATACCCTGGCCGAGCCATTGCCCAACACGAAGGTTTTGGAGTCAACAAATAGCGGTTCACCACTTCAAATTCTTTTCGCAGGAGAAGCTACGCATAGAACTCATTACTCCACAACTCATGGTGCTTATTTTAGTGGTCTTAGAGAAGCCAATAGGCTTCTTGAACACTATCATTGTATTGATGTATGAGGTATGCTTGTTTTGATTCTTAGATTCACTAGGTTTTTTGGATTTCTATTTTTTAGAACATCCTTTTCTCTTATGATTTATCATACTCAATAATTGAGAATGAAAGGGAGAGATAGGGACTTTTTCAAGAAGCTTCTTTTAGAGTTGTCTACTGCTCTTTGGGCTTTTTTTTTATGTTTGAGATTGTCATTGTCAATGAATATATATGTTTTATTGATGGATTTGCTTATAAAGAAAGCCTTTGATGCGATACAAATCGTTTCTTTCTTTACTTGTTTCGCTATACTTGTGAGCATCTTCATGACTCTATGTATGAAGACGACAATGTATGCACGTGCATACCCTGAATAAATAGCGGTTTGTAACTTTGTACTGTAAAAGGTGAAATAAAAAGATAAATGTAATGGGATTCTATGGTTTTACAGAATGTCCCAAGTGATGAGACAAATAGTGATGATTCATGGTCATTTTACCTTGATCTTTTAGTGCAATTAAGAGTTATTGGTATGTGTAGGACCCATAGTCCTTGATAGGTCCAACTTCATGCACATGCAGACATTCATTGGGACATATAGCCTAGTAAGCAACAAAGCAATTGCCATTTGAGTTGAGTACAGTACAGTAGTACATTATAGATACCTGTAAATGAAGCCAATAATTAGATCAACTTAACCCCCAGTCCCCCACTCCTCTTCCTCCTTACAACTGCCCTTGAAGACAGGAGATGA
The DNA here is from genome assembly GCA_910596185.1 of Chrysanthemum makinoi. Lineage (NCBI taxonomy): Eukaryota > Viridiplantae > Streptophyta > Magnoliopsida > Asterales > Asteraceae > Chrysanthemum > Chrysanthemum makinoi. The sequence continues at coordinate 335,024,734 of OU343221.1, forward strand.
CTGTCCTTAAGGAGACAATTTACTAAGTTAGTACAAAGCCATCAACATATATGGCACAACCCCTCATTTTGGCCTTTGGTTTCTATGTAAGAAAAGTTTTTACTCAAGTTGTAGACTATTATTTGTTTGTTTTTTTTTACTATTGTTTTGTTGATTTTTGTACATGTGCAAGAATTGACCTTTGCGTGAGTCGAAGTAGAAGATCATCTTTTGGGTCAATAATGTCTTCGTTGGTTAAACCTAAAGGCCATTGCTTGCACGAGGAGAGGAGTGCACAGCGCACTTTGTAAAAGATCACTGTGAACTAGCAAACTTCTAAGTCCAAATTAATATGCAACTCAAATTGCACCTTTTTTGTTACCTTTTCTTAAACTTGATCTGCAAATGTTCAGTTGACCGGTAAATGTAGATTTTTGAGAAGTAGGTCATGTGTTTAATCCTAAATCAGGCTAAAGGTCACTGGGCAGGTGTTCATTGGGTAGAGCTAGGTCCTTGACGAAGAGTCACTTGACACCAACAAATGATGCACATGGTTATGGTTTCTCAGCCAATTTAAGCCTTTGAAGAAGATGTGGTTCTCATATCAAACAAAAGGGAACCCATGTCCATGAATCATGATCAATGAGAAGTTTGAAAGGTGGCATTTAAATCATCTCATCCATGGCCCTATTCGATGATGTATATATACCACCCTAGTCCACACGCCCCTTTAGTCCTTGCATCGACCACCTTGGCTTCTTATCGCTTTAGAAAGACAACAAATTAGGGATACGGATTTATGATCATGAAATTCTCGACATTTTAACACCCAATTTAAAAATGATTTTTTATACCGTCAAACTAAATGTTTACCAACTTAGTTTTTTGTTATAATTCTTGCAAATTTGTACCTAAAGAAAATGTATAAAATAACACCCTTTTGGATTTGCTTAGTCCTCTCTCTCTCTCTCTGGTCGAGCAGAGCAACTTACTTATCATACTTAGTTGACATTCATAAAACGTATCTGATGAATTATAGGTTCTATACATCGTCTTTAAAAGACAAAGATTCCTTGCTAATTATTAGACAATTACTTATTCAAACTGCGTGTGGAGCTAATAGTTTTCATTTCCCATGTCTTTGCTACTATAAGATATATAGTTCTTACTTGCTAGCTCTCTCCCTCCTTTGGTCAAGCGTGTCTTCGCTCATATAAGCTAGTTCTTACTTGTGATGTTGATACAAAAGTTGAACGTTCGCTTGTTTGACTCGGTTCTCGTACCAATTTAATCTTGATGCTTGAGACCTGCGCACTAAGTAAACAGGAAACACCGTTAGGCTTATCGTGGGATTGTCTCCCACGATTATCCTCCGATGTGAGTAAGTAATAATCGGTTTGAGGGTTAATGGAGAGTTAGGGTTTTAGATCGTACCTTTAATGAGGGCTGAGATACCCTTTATATACACACGGAATCCTTGTTGGTTTCGTGTTCCTCAAGGTTCGGCGTATCCCGCCTAAGTAGGTTATCGGATGCTTATCTCCCAAGATAGGAGATATCCGATATTGTTAGCCATAAATAACTTTGGGTTTGGGCCTCCGTGAGCCCAAACCGTTATCGGGTTAGCCCAATCATGTTGGGCTTGTTAGTAGTAGTCATTGGTCGGGTTCGTAACCCGAAGTGCGGACTATCGTCATCATGTCCCCGTCCTAGTATGCGCGGGGAGAACTCGGATGCTAGACTAATAACTAAGCACCTAAATTCTTCAAAGCGTAGCGGAGGAAGCTAAAGAAGTTTCCGCCTTGAAGAAGAAGCGGTGAATCTAGTCAAAACATCTCAAAGGAATGCCTAAATCGGGGAAAAGTAAGCGTAGCGGTGTCACATCAACAGATCCTATCCACTCATTTATAGATAGTGGGATCCACGTGGCGTTCATCGCGTGGATGAAGAAACTTATATAACCTTCCGCCTCCTTATGACCGTGATTATCACGGTAAAATCATTCCGCCATTGTTAAAAAGCTCCAACTTGCACGGAGAAACCCTTGATATCCTAAAGGTAACCGTAGCGTCTTGCAAAAGCGGACCATGGTGCGTGGTTTAGGCTGATTTCACCTCCGACATGACCAGGGGATGAACTTATCGAGTTCACCTCGGATTATTATATTCCGCCAGCGCATCCGGAAGTTCGGGATCGCGGCGAATGCGAACTTCCCGAAGAAAGTAGGGGTATACACGCGTTTTTTCGAGTTCACGAATCAGCGGTGCCCATATCCTTATTCTTGAGTGGCGTGTTAAATTACTACCGTCTGCGTATATCTCGGTACCTTTGCGATAGGTGCGACCAAAATAACAAACCGAGGTTAATTGCCGTCTCGGCAATTAACGACTATCCACCTATTCCGCGCATTTTACCACACAGCGTGGTCAAGCAGTGGGTATCGTTGCTAAGCCAGCGGTAGTTGCAATGTTACCGAGAACCTGGACGCCGCTTAGGCTGGAGGAAATTTTTCCGGGTTGATAAGGCGCTATTTCCACGGACTTTGACTTCTATACCGAGGCTTACTTGCCAAGGATGGCGCCCCACCTGGAACATACTGAGGATCTTGATACAATAAACACCAACCGTATTCCCATCAATCCCTTCCCCGAGGAATTTTTGGTGCATATGGGAATCAGTCGTAGTTACTTTGGTAGACCTGATGAGGTGCCAATCTTCTTGGACGCGGATGGCCAAGGTGGGTGCTCGTCCTTTCACATTCCTTTGCTTATTAACGTGAGCCTTTCTTTTAATCTTTGTGCTTTTCATAACTTTGTTTGTTGTTTGTTTTTGTTGCAGAGATGGATCTATTCGAGTTGTTCGGTTAGCGAAGGCCGCCAAGTGAATGTAGGGGACGCCCGTGAGAGAGGGAAGAGCCCATTGTGGAAGCAGCACGTACCATAGAAGCTGAGCTGGGAGAGCGGGGTAGTTCTTCGGTCGCATTGGAGGCAACCCCTCTTCAAAGCGTGCCTAGCCCTAGGGCTCCTTCCCCATTAGTGGAGCCGTCACAATTAGAATTGGCGGAGAGCATGGAAGAAGAAGAGGAGGAGAGCCAAAGGTTGAAGCGCAAGAGATCGCTTGATGGCGATGGCGCGAGCTCATCTAGGAAGAAGCGTCCTGTTGTCCTGGTTGTTGAGTCGTCATCGGTGGCGTTGCGCATCGCCTCCCGCCGGTGATCGCTACTCCTCGGTAAGTGTTATTTTCAAAGTCCTTATCGCATTCCCTTTTGATGTTATGAAATAATTGCTAATTCGGCTTGTATGTGTGCGAGGTTTGAACACTCTGTAGAGTCGCCCCAAGGATAGTCACGTGCGTCTTTGAAGCTTCGAACCGAAGAGCCAAGGGTTGAGCCATTGGCATCGGGGATCGCCAATGGATCAACTTGTTGAAAATCTGCAGTCTGGCTCTGCGCGCCAAGCTACGTTGGTTGCGCCCTAAAGGCTAAGTACTGAGAAAGTAGCCGGCGCGCAAAAGGACCAACAAATTGCGTTCTTTGGAGGCACGTTTGGCGGTGCCAAGGTTGAAGCAGAGGCCATGAGTTCGATGACGCCCAAAGACTTCTTTGAAGAAAAGATGGCACTACTTCGGCCAAATAAGTCAGGAGGCATCTTTGCATCAGCGTGAGTATAAGGCTTCGTGTCTCTGGCTGAAATATCTTGAGAAGGGAAGGAAGAGTTGTTCTCGCTGTTAGGGAATTTTGGTGAACTGTGGGAAGTTCATTGGAAGCCGAGGAGATGAAGTTGCATAAGCTCGGCATTGAGTATGATGAGGAGTTATATCCCAGCTCATGTCTTCTATTGGCTGAAGGTGGCCCATCGGTCATGGTCCAAGGTGCCCCGTACCTTGGAGTCGCAGGAGGTAGTGGGCGCATTTTGGGGGTTGTGCGTGCAGCGTTGGCCGGGGCAAGGCGAATCTGTAGAGGAGCTCCATGAGGCTGATCGTTGAAGGTGCACGCTAATAAGGTACCGGCTATAATGAGCATGCGTATGATGATCCGGTTGCCGCAATGGAGAAGATGAAGTTGGGAGTTTCCTCAATTGCGGAATTGGAGCACGACCGGGATTATCTCATAGGGTAATTATGGAGGGGCTAACCTGGCTCGGCATCGTGGTGAAAATGTGGAGGCTTAACTTGATTATTTTTGAAACGATGAGTCCAAATTGCGAGGTGCTGTGTTTGCTCGCCCGTGACATCTTGGATCCTTTCGCCTCGGAGAAGGAAGTTCCTTTAAAACAAGTCTTGGAAGCTCATGCTACAAGACTTGCCAAGAAGGAAGGTGTTAAAGGCAAGGCTATTTTGTGCGGTGTTGGCTAGACTCATCTCAGTTGACGGGGTACCGGTTAGTGTTGTCACGGTATCCTGCCAAGACTCCGACTTGTTGAAGAAGCTAAGCGAGGTTGGAGACGCTGCAAGCCGTGTGGGGAGCTCATCTCTTAGGCGTTGTAGGAGCATATAGATTGTAACTTGTGATGTAAATATCATTTTGTAAGAACGCATGGTACTTAATGAAATATTACTTTTTTTGAATGTGGTTGCGACTTATTATATTTGTATTTAGTTACCTGTTTTTGCATAAAAAACGTGCTTATTGTCTAAGAAGCAAACTGTTGTATAAGCGCAATGAATCTTTGGAGTTCATAATTATATATGAACTATCATACTTATAATGTTTTAAGTATTTTTAACATAATCATATATGGTGTGATATTCAACGTACTGTAAATATCATAGTAAGGAGCCAAGAGTCTTGATTCCTAGTTTTGTTAAACGCGCATGGTATGCATTGTTGCGCATCCGTCGTGGAACGCGCATTGAACTTATTCCAACGTCTTGAAAATAAGGTGTTTAACAAGGATGCGTGATCCAATGTTGATGGGTTTGCAACCCTCTTACTCAACGAGTTATTTAGTAGGTTTACTCATCCTTTTACCATCGTGGGTTTATTATGTGCATGTACGCCATGTAGGCAAAAGATAATATAAGAACAATGTTGAGATATGAATAATACGTAAATAACAAATTAAAATGTGCGTGAGTTAGCTAGAAACCACAACATTTTATTAATACTTGCAAGTTTTTGTAAAAAGAAAAGAAAAACATCTGCCTAAGTAAACAAAATGTAAATACACGGATATTTATTGAACAGTATACTAAAGTGCAGGAGTATCCGTCGGCTGGGCCATAGCAGATTCCTAGAGATAGCATCGTTTGAGATTTCAGATGTTCCATGTGCGTGGTAGTTCACGGCCATCCATGTCACGCAGCTTATGCAGCGCCTTTTCCTAATGCTTCAATGACCTCGTAAGGTCCTTCCCACTTTGGTCCAAGTTTTCTTGTATCTTCTGCGTGGCTCGCATCATTGGCGTTTATATCTGAAGTCGCTCGTCTCCGAATGAAACACTCGCACTTTAGCATCGTAGTATCCCTTCATTTTGCCTTGGATCTTGCTTCATATAGGCTGCTCGCGTCTTTCTTCCAACAGGTCTAAGTCGATCACGCCGTTCATCGTTATTGGTTGCAGCGTTAATTTGGCTCGCGAATAGTTGGCATCCCAATTCTGCTGGTATGGCGGCTTACGTCCCATAGACGAGAGAAAAGTGTCTCCGTACTAGTTTTGATTGAAGTGCGGTGTGCCCAATCGAACATGCGATAATTCTTCCACCCACCTTCCTTTGTGCTTGTCGGGCGTGCCTTAATTCCTTCACCCGGACTTGATTTGCGCGCTCTACTAAGCCGTTGGTTTGTGGGTGTTTAACCGATGCGAAATGTTATGTGATATTTAACTTCGCACGGTCCTTGAAAGGGTTGTCCGCGAAATTGTTTCCCATTGTCGAGATGATTTCCCGGGTAATCGGCGGCATACAATATTTTCCCAACCAAAGCGTTTTTACGATTGCGGTGATTGTTACAACCGCTTTTGCTTCGATCCACTTGGTGAAATAGTCTATGGCTACTATGAGGAACTTCAATCCTCCTGCTGCGGGAGAAGGGACCCGCAATTTCGATACCCCACTTGTAAAATGGACATGGTGCCGTAATATATGTTAGCTCCTGTTGTGGTTGGCGTGGAGCGGTGCAGTGAACCTGGCGGCCGACTTTCTTATTAAGTCCAGCGCATCACGGTGCATGGTGGGCGGTGGTATCGACCGTAAGCGCAGCCACCACGGACCGTGGTCACGAATGCATGTTGCATGAACGGCGTGGATTTCCCGATGCGTAATTTGCTTGCGGGGGTCCGCAGCGTACCCATGGTTGTAGGAAGGAGCGTCGATATAGTATACCGTCTCGAAGTTCAAACCTCTGTGTTGTGCGCCGTATTCTTCGGGCTTCCTTCTGCTCTTGGGGCAATACGCCCTTGCTTATGAATTCAATTATTGGTGTCATCCATCTAGGACCTTCCTCCTCTATTACCGCGGATATTTCCATCTCTGAGATGTACTTGCTCTTCAGCGTTTCCACTAATACTTGTTTTGACAGGTGCGCAAAGCTTGTGGATGCAATCTTGCTCAGTGCATCTGCCTTCCTGTTTTCCCTTCTAGGAACTTGTTTGATGGTAAACCTGTCAAAACTCTGAATTAGTGACTTGGTCTTGTTGAGGTATTGGATCATGTTTTCTTCTTTAGCCACATACTGCTTGACACATGGTTGGCCACTAGCCGGGAATCCACATTTGCTTCCAAGTTGCGTCGTCCATTCAGAGCAATCGTAGTCCGCGATTAGGGCTTCATACTCGCCTCATTGTTTGTCATTTGTGAATTCAAAACGCAGGTCGTAAGTGAATTCCACTCCTCCGGGTTTGTGAGGATAAGGCCTGCTCCTAACCCATCCACGCATGAAGATCCGTCCGTGAACAAGATCCATGGGTCTTGTATTTCCACTTTACTTTGTGAGGGTAAGTCCTCAGGGTCCGGTTTTTCGATGATAAAGTCTGCTAGTACTTGCCCCTTAACCGATGCGTGGCACTGTAGGAAATGTTGTGCTCACCTAGTAACACACTCCACTTGTAGGCGTCACGATGCATCGGGTTTGGAGATAATTTGCTTGATGGTTTGATGCGTAATCACTGCTATTGGGTGTGCACGGAAGTACTGCGTAAACGCTTTGCGGCAAATACTAGTGCTAAGACCAACTTTTCCATTGCACTGTAGTTAATCTCCGTCTTCTTGAGTGCCTTGCTTACAAAATACACCGGTGTTTGCCTGAATCCAACTGTCAAGTATCTAGCTACGCTCCATGAGTTCGACAAGTACATGATTAACTCCTCCCACAGGTGAGGTGCCACCAGTGGGGAGTCTGCTAAGTCTTTGTTTAAGTTGTATGAAAGCTTCTACCTTCCATGGTCCAGTAAAGTCTCCCTTTTTGTACACTTCTTGAGCGTTTTGAATAGAGGAGTGACTTGTCTGTGACTTGGGCTGAAATTTGTTCAAACCGGCTAGCTTTCCATTTAGGGATTGGACTTCTTTCAACGTGCGTGGTGAAGGAAGTTGGATGACAGCCTTCGTTTTTTCTGGGCACGTTTTGATGCCATCAGGCTCTATAAGATATCCGAGGAACATGCCTTCCGTAGCCCCAAAAGTGAAACGCCTTCCGCAACTCTTCAAAGCCATCAATGCTTTTGCGTGGAAGCTTAGTGAACCGCCGTTTAGCGTTTCCCACTAGTGTGGAATTGAACATGTGGCACCACACAGGTTGTGGCCAGTTTTCGATGGTAGCGGCTGATTCAAAAAAATTTAGGTGATCGTCCGGATCACCTTGTTCCATCATAGGTTTTCACATTGGCGGGCATGCGCCTCCTTTTATTTTATGGGAAATCGTCTGCCAGGTGAACGCATCTACTTTTGGCGGCGCCGAAAGGGATATGTCTTCCTCCTCCGGTCGCGATATTTCCTCCGGACTTCGGTGTCGGTTTCGCTATCCTCGTTGTCAGGAGTTACCAGAGGGACGAGTTTTCCCTCTTTTCGGCTTAGCGAATGTCTTCGTGAGTTCCCACTTGAAGGGCTTTCACTTGGAGAGTACCGTCGTCCGGTCTGTCATGGACCTGTGGCTACCAAGCCTAGCGTGAACATTGGTACGTCGTCCATCTTCCTCTTGTTCCCCAAGGTACTTGCATGTCCGCTTCATCATTCTCAACTCTCCTCCCAATCACGGTAAATCTCGGGGGTTGTCGGTTATCCCTTCCGCGCTTTTCCTTCGATGGCGGTGGAGATATCTCATATTAGGGCGAAATCGAGTCGGGCATGCAAACTACGACTAGACCTCTTTTTAGCCTCCTCTTGCATGAGAGCAACCAAGGTTTCGTAGTTTTGAGACACGAAATCACTTGGCGCTAGTTCCGGCGCAACCCCTTCTAGAGCAGGGGTGTATGTTTCTACCACTAGACCCTTGTTTCTGTCCGGTGAGTCTGGTGCTTTTGTGAGGTTCGCCTCTAGCACCGATTGGAGTGGAGTGGTAAAAGGAGTGCGCAGTAGACCTTCTATGCCAGTGGTTGTTGGGGTGCCACAGGTTGTCCCAGGCGTGGTTTCCACCGTTGGGAAGGCTAGATCTGGGCCGATCCTTGGTTTCTAGTAGTCTTTGGTTGTCCCGGAGACCTGTTTAGAAATCGATCCATTTTTTGCTTTTTCCATGTATGTCACCATGCGATCACTGGTTTTGGTTTCCTTGCTTCGTCATTCTAGTTCTTAGTGATGGGTCCCACGGATGGCGCCACTTGTTGATACAAAAGTTGGGCGTTCCTTGTTTGGACTCCGGTTCTC
>OU343221.1:335033604-335163422 GCA_910596185.1 Chrysanthemum makinoi
AATACCTTCCTTAAGAAGGTATCTTAATCGCAAAGGAGCGGGAATCATCTAAGTGACATTTGTTGTGTCATTTGTAAAGACATTCCTAAGTGCGCTAGAGGTATGATTCTCCTTTTATTTTGCTTGATAATTAAGTATGCCTATTTAGGTATTTATATGATTATCTTTTGTGCTTATACATGTTTTACATAAAGCTTCATTAGGAAGTCCTTTTCTACGTGTTCTATTTCTCGTCAAAAGTTGTGGTATATAAAACTTTGTTTTGTTCCCCTTTCCAATAATAAAACAAAACACGAATTTTAAAAATTCCTCCTTCCCTATAAAACCCCACCGTCGGCCACTTTACCAAATCCTCACTTTTTCAAAATCTCCCAATTTCAAAAATCTTCTCTCATTCAAAACTTCATCTTCTTCCTCATTTCATCTCATCCAAAACCAAGAAGATCCGTCATCAACATGGTTTACATCGCACTCGTGCTCATCGCCCTAACACTCATCGCACTTCTGTTCCCTATGATGAAGTTCACATATGGAGACATTTACTTTGTGTTGTTAATCTATATTGGGGTCATATACCCAATCCTTTGTATCATCCTTAGTTTTGAAATGCAATACTATTAATAATCTAGTTTATCTAGGTTACTTTTATCATAATGTGTTTGTCACTTATTTTGATTTATATGTTTTATATTTTTTCGTGATACATTAGAAGTCATGTATGCATGCTAAAGGAAAATATAGGATAAAACATATTCTCGTGGTATAAAAACTGTAAAACCTATGTTTTTATAAAATCTGTCTCAGTTACAGATCCACGGATCCCTAGTTATACTAGCCGGATCCCTTTTGAAAAGGAACCGTGGGTCCTGGGTCCTCTGGAAACAGTTTTTCATGCAAATCAAAACCTCTTTTCGCCTAAGAGTAATACTCCACTTGTATGTCAAAACCATAAGTGAGTTAAGTGTATTTCTTGTTAAAACCATTGTTAATAAAAATCTAGTAAAACATTAGATTAACATACGTTGACCACAAACATTTCCTTTTATTAACTTGTCATTTCTATAGGTTCAACTATGACGCATGAATATGAGTTTGATTTTTCACTCACTAGCTTCTAAACTCCGAACATCTCTCAACCTAACACCGCAATCATGTCCGGGGTTCAATAATCTCAAAACCGTCACTTCCACGAAGGACGTATTGTAGACACCTCTCTACAATTGAAGAAGGTATCAATACCTCCTTCCGAGCCATAGGACTAGAATGTCTTCTTGAAATCAACGAGAAGATATGTCCAAGGTACATAGTGGAATTCTTCCGTCAAGTTGAACTCGTTCGTAACGAGGATCGCTTTCTATCTCTTTGGTTTTATATCAAAAACCAAAAGTTCGCTTAACCCTTGGGCATTTTGCTCACATCCTCCGGATTCCAAATCATGGACAATGTGCCTTCACCGAAGATTGGTCTCTTGATTATCTCTTCAACTTTCGTGAAGAAAATAGTCCATATTGTTCACACATACCCTCTCCGAAGATTTAAATCGCATAATATGCAAACCTCGACCATATTACTCCGATCCAAACATTATCTTTACAAGGGATATCCGAGAAGAGTACAAGCCTCTTGCACTCATCCTACGTGAAAATGTTTGGAGTCTTAGGGAAATCGAGAAATCCTTCCCGCTTGTTGTGCACACATGTTGTACTGTTTGCTAACACAACAACCATACAATCTCGCCTACTTCTTCAGAAGGCGAATTGCAAATCTTCAAGGCTCCAAGAATAAACTCATCCCTTATGGAATGTTCTTGACACGCCTCTATCATAATGTTATGCACTTCCATCCTCAATTTCAAAGTCCGTTGTACGTACTTGTGAACAAGATGATGGAACCGCTAATCATATCTCTCATGAAGACTTTCTTCATTCTTGATTCCACCAACACTCATCAATTACTTAATGATCCTCCTAGTGAAAACACTCAAGGAAACCAATAGTATTCCAATATAGGATCAAATCTCGTGTACTCGTGCTTTATCAATGTAACCTAATTTTCTTCATGAAATAGAACATTTTACATTTGATATCTTAATTTTAGAACTCCTCTAAACTAATATTGGAATATAATGCATTGTCAAGATCATTGCATACCTTTAGTAAAGGTTCTGCTGAGCAGATGGGCGGATCCCAAAAGTTACACTAGACGGATCCCCACTCTTAGGGAACCGTGGGATCCGTCGAACATAAAATGCAATTACAAGCATTGTATTTCAAAGACATTCTTAGAACACCTCACACTAAGCTAAACATAGTGTCTTAAGGAAAATTAAGTTCTTATCAAGATAGGTTAATCTTTCCCATTCATGCATAACTCACCGAGGTTACACTCTAAAAACGCTTGTAGATCTACTGTTTCGTTTTAATCCATTACTCTTCCGCTCTTAAACTCACACCTTATTTTCTACTTGATCCCTCACATCTAGTCTTAGAAATCTTTCAATTATGGCAAAATTAATCATAAATCATCTTCACCTCCAAGTTGATCAAAGTTGATCAAAATCTAGTTTTCTCATCTCAAAGCTTCTAGGATATTTTCCAATACACTATCCTAAGACACAACCTGATCTCTAGGATCATTTAGCTTCAATTGACACTCTAAATCTTTAGTGTCATCCTTGCTCATCCATTGGTACTCTTGAAAGTTCCAAATCCTTCCACAAAAGACAATCATTAGCTACATCATTCATTACCTTCAAGTACTCAAGCATCCCTTCATTTAAAACACTTAGAAGAACTTAAACACTCAAGATGATATAGGTCTTAGATCTTAGAAACATCATTTCCAATCTTTCATAGTCAGAGACGGATCCCTAAGATTAGCCTAGACGGATCCCTCGAGGAGGGAACCGTGGGATCCAGGTATGACAAGATAGGTCAAATCTTGCTAAATCAATCATTTCAACTCATCTTCCTAACTCAAACACTCCATCTCATCTTGAATGAGTTCCTAGATCAGCACAACCTCTGAAGTTGACTCTTGTGCATGTCAATCATCACATTCCAATGAATCCTAGTGGCTTGAAGCTTAAATGCACTTGCCAAATCTCTTAGTTTATAAACCACCTTATTATGACCTCCATAATCATCACTTTCATCCCAACTTTCAGCTCTTGCAAACTCTTGAAATCATCTCATCATGAGGAAAACCCCAAGTAGTAACTTATCCACCAAAGAACCACCCATGAAAAGAGCTCGTGTTATACATGAAATTTCCTCAACTGAATCATCTCCGGTCATGCCGACAAATGATAGAATCCTTCATTATCCAATCAAACCAATTTCTAAAAGGTTAGTACCCACAAAACTACCTTTGCCAAACACCACCATACCTCCTAGGTCAAACAATATCATCTCCACCAAACCATCACCATTGGTTCCTAGAGCTATTTCATTTACATCCCCACTATCATCACCACACCTCTACAATTTAGAGGATTTTGCCTCCTAGGCCGCTTCATCCGCTTCACGACAACATTCTCCTCATTAGGAGGAATAATGGTTCAAAATCAAGGTGTTGAGTCAACACTTGCTTCGGCTTCCTTCTCGGCGTTTTCATCATATAATCCCATTTGGATTATGACAAATCATCAAAATCAACCACCCGACCATATGGAAGTTGACAACTCTCTACCACCACCATCATTCTTGGTTGAGTCATTCTTAAATGCACCTCCACCAATCCTTCCATCGTTTGAAGCTCCACAAGCAGCTTCACTTGATCCTTCGAATCAAGCCATTTCATTTCATCCACCACCACTACCTAGCCATGACAAAGATTGCTATCATTGTCAACATGTTGAAAGTTTGATACATGAAGTACGAGAAGACCAACGTTTCATGTTCTATCATCTCCTCGAACGTTTCGACGAGATTAAACCTAAACAAAACTTGAGCTAGAAGATTATAGTGGTGTCTTAGCTTCAAGCGTTAGGTGATCTAGAAATTCCTAGTCATGTATTATCTATTGTCTTGTTTTTCGAGTCATGTATATCATAACTCTTGTTCATTAAATGGAATTACATGCTACTTGCTATATTTCTGAGTATATGAGTATACTATATAATCCATATCTCTTTTTAGTGTTAACATTTCTTGTTATACCAATCTTTGTTGACTTTATTCATCAGACCAGGATCCCTCAGATTTGCCTGACGGATCCCTACTAGGAGGGAACCGCGGATCCGTGGAAAGAAAGCTTTCTTTCTACTAACTTGAATCACATTTGCAGAAAATTGTGAATTATACTTGATTTCTAACCTTTGTTTTGTAGTTATTCAATTTACATATGAAGACTTTGACATCCAAAAGCTAGGGGAGCTTTATGTCAAAGCAATACATTGCAAATTACTTGCAATACTAGGTTTACATTTCGTGACATCCCTTTGCAACAATTGCAATCATCAAGGGGAGCACATTCGCCTCAGAGACAATATCTTTTGCAAACTTATTTGCAAACAAACTAGATTAGTATCATTTACTTGACGCCTTTACATAGGGATGGACTCGTCAAGGGGGAGTAAAGACGAGATCCTTTCCCATTATTTGCTCTTTATCTCTTTTTACTTTTAATTCTTTCACATGTTTTTCTTAAAAACAACGTGTTACCTTCCTTCAAACACTTTTTGTTTCGACAAAAAGGGGGAGAAGAAAGTAAAAACTACAAATTCGAATTTTTACGAATTTTAGCTTTTTCCTTAAAATAATTTTATGTTTTGTCATCAACAAAAAGGGGGATATTGTTAATACAAATAAGCCGTAAAACCGTTTATTTATATTTTACGATCTTCTAATGTTTTGTCGATAACAAAAGTAAAATCATTTTAACGAAACAAATAAAATACGTAAATGGTTTGGACTAATAGTTTTCTAACACACTTACACTTTCACATAAAACACTAAAACAAGTATAAGTGATTTTATGATTTAGATACATATGTACAACAACTAGTGTTTACATATTGAGTTAAACATATACTTAAAACTAAGTATACTGAAATGGGTAAAAACTAAGTGTATGCTAAAATGGGTAAATACAAGTATATACTAAATGGGTAAATACTAGCAAATGGTTTTGACCCATAATCCATGGTTTTATATATACCACTTAACCAAGTTCATTGTATCTAGAAAGAAAACCATGGATCAACCCATAACCCATGACCCATGACCCATAACCAAAAATACCCATGGGCAAAGAGGAGCGGACCACGGATCCCTAGCTTTGTGCTAGCCGGATCCCTTGTGGTAGGGATCCATGCGATCCCGGGAACAAGAGGATTTTTCCTCTATAAATAGTGAGCCATTTCTTCATTGTTTCTCACCCCCTTTCAATATACTTTCTCTCCTGAGTTAAATCTCACTAACCTTAGATCCAAGAGATCTATGTTTGTAGTTTTGTTTTTGTGTGATCTTTTAGGTTCCTCTTAAAGGCAAGATCACCACCTTTGAAGTCAAGCAAGCTCAAGTCCATGAGTTGCCATGCTTCCTCATCATCAAGGCTACTGAAGTCTTCTTGTTGATGATTCCCTTCTTTCTTCAAAGAAGTGTAGTGTTGAAGACATTAGTGAAAGATGTCTTAAGAGTCAAGACGAAGATATTAGTGAAGGGTATCTATCGTCTATAGTAGAAAGCACTTGTGGTAGGTGCTTGGAAGTCAAGACTAAGAAGCATTAGTGAAAGGTGCTTAGAAGTCAAGACGAAGAAGCATTAGTGAAAGGTGCTTAGAAGTGAAGACACAAGACATTAGTGAAAGGTGTCTTGTAGATCTAGTCAAAGGCATTAGTGAAAGGTGCCTTAGATGTACATTAGATATGGTGTGTTTCGATGTACAAGATAGACTAGTTTTAGATCCAAGGATGTTGATATCCTTGATGATGTTGTAAAGTGGTAGATCTCCTTTGGGATTAGTCGTTGGTGTAGTGTGGTAGTAGTTCCTCCATTGCAATGGAACTAGGTGCTTAGCCTAGTACCTATTAAAGGGTAGGCGACGTTGTGAAGGTGTAATTCACCTAAGGTGTGAAAGAACTAGGTACTTAGCCTAGTATCTTATAAAGGGTAGGCGACGTTGTGAAGGATTAGTTCTCCTAAGGTGTGAAAGAACTCGGTGGTTAGCCTAGCACCGTATAAAGGGTAGGCGACGTTGTGTAGGTGTGGTTCGCCTTGGTGTGAAAGAACTCGGTATTTAGCTTTGTACCGGAAAAAGGTTAAGCGACGTTGTGAAGGCTTCTCCGCCATAAGGAGATTGGTGTAGTGATTACGAACTCTCGAGTAGGTGACTCGGGGAGTGGAGTAGGGCAAGGAAGGTGACCTTGTAGCCGAACCACTATAAATACTTGCGTTGTGGTTTTGTGCTTCTTACTCTAATCTTTTCATTACTTATCTTTACATGCTTGTTTATCAACATCCAACACACACATCCAAATAGATTGACATAAGTTGATCTAAATAGATTAAAAGGAAGTTTTAATTGGTAAAACTATTCAACCCCCCCTTCTAGCTTTCCACAAAAATGAAGACTTGATAGAAGCTGCAACGATTTTGGTGAATGTCATGAAGAAGCAGAAGCGAGCAGGGGAGCTTCTGTCATTCATTGAGAAGTTGAAGTCTATGGTGTACTGATCTGGTTTATTTTGGTGTTTGTGAAATATATTTTGGGTTTAAGGTATGTTGTAAATGGGTGGGGTTGTGGGAATATGTTGGCTAAGACTTAGTAATGGTTATGTGTATGGATCTTTTAATATTTGCTCTTTTCTATTTATGTTTTAGCAGTAAAAGAATTTTAGATTCATGATGTCTAATTAATCTAGTTGGAACATACTTGTGTTTTCATATATGTTGTAGTATGCCAGGTTAGTATGATGGTGTTGTTGTTCCATAAGTGGTTGACTTTAGTGCTAGGTTAATGTGATACATGTTACAATAAGGTAACTGTTAATGTATAAGAACCAAAAAAACTCTTAAAGGTTTTATCGATATGATAATTGAAATTTTAGTTTAAATGTAACGGGTCATTCAAATGGAAACTTCGAACTTGAATGTGACAACAAAGAACGGGACAATCAGTTTTAGAGAGGAAGTTAGTTAAATATAGTAAATGTAAGTGTTTAACCAACAAAGTAGAAAAAGCCCATAACGTAAAGGGTCATTCAACTTAGCACTACAAGTACTGTCACACCCCCGAAATACCTGTTTTGCAGCGGAATGGAATTCATGGGGGATGACTGCCATAGCATCACAGTTACAGTTATATTGAACGACCTAAAGTGTCGTTTGGAAAACACATCGTTTGATATAATAAAACATTCAGAGTTTACAAAAGATAGGTCCCAAAAGTTAGTCAACATTTGCGGAAATAAGTTAGTTACAATCCAAACGATGTTTTAAAGTGCATAAAACCCATGTGAGACGATCGTCACGCGACTCTATGATAAGTCCTTATGCATGCCATGAAGTATATGCCTTAGATACCGAAAAATACATTGCTAAAAGTGTCAACACAAAGGTTGAGTGAGTTCATAGAGTCTATATAAATGTTTTTATCACTACCACAAGTATAGACCATGTATGACAAATATGTCACATAAAAATGTTACAATTGCTATAATAGCATGACACCTAAGCTAGACCGATCATGATGTTCGCTCCCAACAAGAGTGTTTTGCCAAACAACTCAATTAATGATATTAAATAAAATGCATCCGTTTGACCAGCTGGGACCACCAACCCGGATGGAGGAGTCACCCTCAATAGATCTATTCACTCACTCTCGCTTCTTCCGGAATTAACGGTTCATGATTATGATATGGGGACATTCAATTGGCAATGAGGTAACTTAAGCAATGTAATGAATTTGATATACTTGGTATCGTAATAAAAATGTTGTGCAATGTATTCTCCCCCGTAGGTTTGAAATAAAGTAAAAACTTGAAGGACGGGGCTATGAGAACTCACTTGATACAATGATAATGATGGCAAAAGTGGATACACTGAAATGAGGCGCAATCTCTAACTGCAACCTATTATGAATGATATGATCTAATATAAGTCATGATATAATGTTATGCATGCAACTCATATGATATCCATACCACTTGTGCATTTGAAAATAATGTTTATCGTCGAAATATATGTTTATGACATCTTATCAAATTACAAAATACTTTACAAGTATTTACATTGAAACAACATCCAACGATAGTCGTTTAGTGATTTATCAAGAAATTATAGCTTTTCATCTTAAAATAATATACTTTGACAACTCATGAAAAATGACTAAGTGGCCTCGAAAAGCTAGTCGTAAAATAGTGAATATCGAATGTTAGAAAATAAACACAATGGTTTTGGAAAGTTTGTAGCAATATCTAAAAGTCTTAGCATTTAACTTTTGATCATAGAAGTCTCGATCATAGAGAAATATATAGATGAAGTAGGGTAGTCGGACTAAAAATATTGTTTAAGGATAGTTTTCGGCAAAGTTTGAGTGACCGCATATTATTCGTTACAATTCCATTTGACGAACGGTTGATTATTTTGGAAAATAGAATAGACGAACTCACTTTTACTTGAAGACATCGTTTTCTCAAAAATATTCTATCGATATGAAGGACGGCTCCAAACATGATCACTTGCGATAACCATTTTGGACTAATAGAAAATATGTAGTGTTATTACTTGTGAAAAATAGTTACAACAACCCTATTTAAAACGCGTGTAACTTAGTCGTTATAAGTCCGTTTTCTACGTTTTATATATCCTTGGTTTCGTGTTAATATATACTAATATATTTTTGATAAATCGACTCATTTAGATAAGGTTTAAAACTCATTTTTGCCCTTAAAATAACCCTTAACAGCTTACCCTTTTTCAGAAAATTAGTTTTCGTCGCAAAACTTGAAAATAGCGTAACTTCTTCGTTATAAATCCGTTTTAACCCGTTCAAGCGACCACGGTTTCGTTTTAAAGTCTATTTTCTGAAAATATAAACCAAAGTAGTCCATGACCTGTCGAAATTTCCAGATTTTGCAAAAATGGACAGCAACTATTTTATTATCGTCTAACTTGATTTTTCTTGCGTAAACCTTGTTTCAATCACTTCAAATCAATACCAAATTTATTCTAAACCTACCATACACATTCTTAGGGTGTCATGGGTTCCTAAACATCATCAACAATGATATGTTTCATGGAAATAATTATAGGATAGTTTAAACTCATAATAAGTACTAAAAACAAATAAAAGTGGTATAAATACATATGATACTTGCATGTTTTCTTACTAGAATAATAAAATAGCTCAAGTAAGATTATGAAAGAGTAGTAAAAATTATTAGAAGCTTACTTGAGTGATTGAAGAGTTTTTGAGCTAGAAACTTAATTAATCTTTAGGTTTTTATTTCAAAACCTTGAAATAGATTACTAATTGAGCTTGATAAACACTTGATCTTGAAAGATTTATGGATTCCTCCTTGTTCTTCATGCTTGGCCGGCCATAAGAAAAGAGATGAGAGGATTTTTGGTTTGTTTACACCTTGAATATGTGTTTTGTATGTGTTTTGATTTAATAAATCATTTGTAAAATGAATATCCAAGTAACTAGTGTAGGTATACATCATAAGATCAAGTTATTTTGTAATATGATGACAAGGGGGGGGGGGGCAAGATTAAAATGGGGAAGGATTTGATGAGTTTTGATAATCAAATGTATTTTTAGTTAAGTATAATGAGTATTTGGTACATATAAATATTTATTAAGTGTAGCGTTAGCTAGAAATCGATTTTAACGGAACAAAATAAAATGTATCGAAGTCATAAAAATTATAAAAATACATTTCTCGCAAGTATTGAGTGAATAAATAATTATCAAGTTGAATTTATTTAAAACCGTCGTATAATATATATATATATATATATATATATATATATATATATATATATATATATATATATATATATATATATAATAATATATATATACAAAATAATTTCAAAACATCGGGTAAACTAATAATATAATTTTTATAGTCTTAAAATGAGTATAAAAATATATTTGAGACAATTGTTGGAAGTGTCGGATCAATTGTTCAAAATAAATAATCGTGCGATAGCGTTTATTTAATAAATAAATATACGTTACTGAAATATGCAAACCCATGCATAAATTTATATGAAGATGATGTTACTGATTATATGTAGACTAACTCTAGTCCATATGAAATGTTCTCAATGATGTTCCATGAATACGCAGCTTAACCCTCAAGGTTACGCGTATTTGATACTCGTAAATCTAGTTTACGAAAAATGATGAATAGTGAATCATGAATAGTGATTTTCTTCGGGAATGAATAGTGTTTCGTGAATAGTAAAATTTTGAAATAACCTTTCAAAATATCAAATCGACTTCAAAAAGATGAATAGTAAAATGACGAATAGTAACCGGTGAATAGTAATTTCACGAGATGAATAGTGAAATTTTCAAAGTTTGTAAAATGACCTGAAATTACGATTTGTCACAATTGCTAACTTAGCACTACCAGTACTAACTTAGCACTACCAGTACTAACTTAGCACTACCAGCACTAACTTAGCACTACCAGTACTAACTTAGCATTACCCGTACTAACTTCTGAATCTCTCCACTATAGAGTCATGATGTTCAGGGACCTTATGGGTGTACACTCCGTACCTCCTGACCCATTACCAGGTGTGAACTAACCCTACAAGTGCACTAAAATTTCCAACAATCCTCCCCAAATTTAGTTCACTTCCTTTGCATGAAAATCAAACATCAAACAAAACATGTGCATAAACGAAAATATCCTGAGGATTGAATTTCCATCTTAGTACATTACACGTTCAACCAACAAAGTAGAAAAAGCCCATAACGACACATGTATGATTGTTTGAGTTACTGCAACAAAGAGTAAGAAAAAAAATGAATATATGTAAAGATACATGGAAACAGAGTGCAATGTTTGGAGTGAACTAAAAGGACGTATGCAAATAGTAATAAATTTGGCTTTTACTTGCATGCTATTTATGTTAGATACCTTCCAAGCGAATCAATATGAAATTTGCAGAAACAGTAGTGATTATGTGTATTTTGTTTTCATGCAAATGGTATTCAATGTGTAATTATATGTTATACATGTGCCTATCACTATGCAAAACATATAGCCTTACTTTTCCTATTTAAGAGGGTCTAAGTGAACATTTTTTTTATAACTGATGTCATAACTTGTAATAAAGAAGGAAGAAAACACAATATCTAGATGCCCTAAGTGTGATCAGCTTAGAGCAAAAGCCAATTCGAATAACTGGTCTGAGATGCTAGTGTTGTACTGTTGCCAAGCTGCAGGTCAGGACATTCAAATGTCACAACAAATGAATGTCCTATGCGCTAGCTTGGTGAGTGTTACTCGTGAGAGGCTTACTTTTATTCAAGAGTTAGAAACAGTTGGGAACATTTATGCCCAGAAAACTGCAGAATATCTAAGAGAAGTTCAGGCAAGAGATGAAGAAAAGCTCATGCAAATGCGCATTTTGGCAGCTGGATTGGAGCTAAATTTTCGCAATCATGATGTGTTCATTCAGAAACTTAAGGGCTTAATGGATTGGCAAGTGTGTTTGCATAGCCGGGGAAGTTGTTGTTGGTCATGATGTCTTGTTTATGCTGGTCTTTGCATTGGCGCTATGTACTTGTCTTGAATTTTATTTTGAATGTTGTTGTAATATTTGGTTTTAGCCTTTGGCTGGTGGTTGTAAGATATTTTATCAAATAAAAGCCAGTGTTTGTGTTAACTAGTTTTACGATGCTTACCTTTTAATTTGTTTGCATTCCATGATCCAGTCTGAAACAACATCCTCATCACTGGTTTAGGATTAATCTATTGAAATGCCTCTCTTTATGGAGTCTGTTTACCTGTTGCTGCAAGTAAAGCGGATGAGTAAAATTTACATATACGAATCTAAATTTTCAAAGTAACAAACACTATTTGTTCATCTGTCTAGCAAAATGTCTGCTGCAGACCATTGCACGTACAATGCCTGTTTAGGTGCAATATCTTATTGGACCAAGCATAAAATAATTGCAACTTTGTGGCACTTTCAATCAAAGTATTATTATTCGATGTCAAATTCCAGCCCATTATACTACGATTATATACATAGATGCTTAACATCTTCGAGCCAATCATGATTCATTGGGACGGGTGTATGATAGGGACCAATGATTATATATAGCTTCTAACAGAAACTATATATACACGTGACGCCAACGGACGCCAGCCACAATGAAACATGATTGACATGAAGAAATTTACCAACTTCATTAAAGTACAAGGTTGTGATAATATTATGCATATAAAATAAAACGGTCACAAACATGCGACATAATCGTCTATACATTGCTATAAACTAGGTCAAGATATGGGCAATCTCAAGTTTAAAACTACCTGTCATAATTGATCAAATCGTTGATGGTCATGGTAAGCTTAACAAACAGATAATCCATTAGTCACAAAATGTGCCTCAGATAGGATAGCAGCTTTGAAAATTGGATTGCCCACCATGGTCGCAACCTTAACATGCCTGCCAAGCCAATATATGGGCATTATCATTTTGTAAAATACCCGTCAGAATTCATCATAGCCTTGATTTTGTTGGTAAGCTTACACCGCGCTTAAAGCAATAAGGAAATAATCAATTTTAACATTAAAACTGAACCAAAGTCAAGATGTGCAAACTAATTATCCATCTAATCACATAACCTTCACCAAATCATGATAAAATCATCATATAACACATTTCCTAACTGGGTCATTCATTCATCAGAATCAAGAACCCAAATCCCAAATTGCAACAAGCTTATATTTTGACAAGTAGGTCGTCATTAAAACATCAAATATTGGTCAAACAATTATCAATTTATCAAAATGAAACATAAATTTCAGATATATACCTTTATAATTCTTTGATGAACATGTATTCATCGCTTTCAACCCCAATACAACCATACGATGATCAACTATATATGATCATTTCATCAAAATTGATTCATCAATTTGAATACATGAACACAAGATGTCTTAAATATATGTTTTAATTTGATAAATATGTTGTATATTAGAAACCCCTAATTTCACCTGGAAACCATATTTTGTTTTTGCAAGTTTTCAGGACTGTGTGTTTGACCCATGCGTGTGTGAGAGAAAACTAAATATCATTATATAGTTTAAACTATAAAAGGAAAAATTGCATAAATAAAATCATATTAACATATGCTAAACTATTATCATTGTATAATACGCATCATTGTACCATTGTCATTGTTAATAGCTACATTAATCTAACATCCTCATCATAAACCATATGCACCATCTACCCCCAAAAGACAACCATACACAGATCACCAAGATGACAAAATACAAAACACATACATAAACATATGACCTAATCATAAAAATCCATGATGTTCATATGCTCCTCCTTCTCATTCAAACCTGCACGGACTTCAACCAACAAGCCCCTTAAAACCTCCAGCCTCCTGTGCATCCTGATCATCTGCAACCTCAAGCACTCATAGACATCCCCACCAGCTTCTTCATCATCATGGTTAAGAGACCACAACTCAGCCATCCTCTCACTCTGCACTTGTATCTTCCTCTGCAACTCATTGCATCGCTCCCCAAGAAACCTCAAAAACGCTTCATCTTCTGCGTGATCTTGAATGAAAAGGAACTTGAAACTTTGATGTAGTTTTTCTGATCCGGACATGTCTTTCAACTCATTGATGAATGGAGTGTTCGCCATTGTAATTATTGGTGGTGGGTGAAAGTTTGACGGTTGATATTAAGATTAAGAGATAAAAATGAAGTATATATTCTAAATAAATGTAACTAAACCACACTCTAACTAAACTGCTAAGGAACCCAGTAGGTTTCATCATTGCAAATGTTAATTACACTATTAATTCACATTTTTTGTTTTCCCAAGAAAAAATAACAAATACTTCTTGGAGAATAGAAGCTTTGCAGTAACACATAAAACACTTCCAGTATTGATAAAAAAATTTACAAAATGTATACATGAATTTGGCAATATAAAATAACCAACCCTGGACATTTGACAATTAAGAAAAATGGTAGTAAAAATGAAAACGTCATTCCTTCCAACTTTTCGAAAAAAAAATTAAGCAAAACGAATACATATATATACTAGACGAGTACCCGTGCATAGCAACGGGATTTTATAGTGAGAAATTGTTTAGAGATAAAAAAGGATTTATGGGTTATAAACGAAAAATAATAGAAGTTTGAAGATTTGGGGATTAAACATAATGTTTTGAAACCCGGTTCGACTCGGGTGGTTCAACCGGTTGAACCGTTCCGGTCAAAAAACGGATTGATTTAAATCGCGTCAACCCGATGGGTTGGATCGAAAACGGGTCAAATTAAACCGTGTCACTTTTTACTTTTTAGGTTGAATCTGTTGGTCCGGTCCGGTTTTCAAAACTATATTTACTATCAACTTGTTAGCTTGTATGAACCTTTGTGTGTTTTATCAATTTGTATAATGTGTATAATAACATGTACTTTTTATTTTAGGGTGTTTTAAAATAATATTAATTGGTGTGTTTAATTATTTTATATTTTGGATTATGTTATCTTTATATGTAGTATAGATGTGAAGAAGTGGGTCCTCCTGTTGTCCCCAATAGGATGCTGACACATATGTTTAGCCATACTATATGAGTTAGGGGTTGTTTACTTTTTTCCTTAGCTAAGAGATTCGACCCACTTACCATTTAATATTATTACTTTTTTAAGTGGGGCCCATAAAAATCCTTTGTTTGGTCTATATCCACAAGTGATGAAAATTGACATCCTCCCCATTAAGAGGCTTGGAGAGACGTGGGACCCACATGAATCCTTAGCTAAGAAGAAAAATAAACAACCCCTTAGTCATCCCAATCAATGCTCTTAACATAAACCTCTTCACATATACTCTTATAAGGTTAAGTAACTATCTAAAATAATATGAACCTAATGACCAAACATTTAGTTATGAAAAATTAGTCACAATCCATGCATCGCACGGATTGAATAAAGCCTCGTATAGTATAATAATAATTTACCTATTTTATAATATCTATTTTCTCCGTTTTTACCCATTTTCATATGTTTTTAACAATTTTTCACCCATTTTCATACGTTTTCTTACACTTTTACACACATTCGTACGTTTATACACGTTTTCGAATACGTTTTCGTTCGTTTCCACGTCTTTGTCCCTTTTAATATGTTTATACGTTTCCGTTGTTTACACGTATCGTCCTGTTTACACGACTGTTTTTTCATGTTTTACCTTTTGCATACGGTTTCACTGTTTACATATTACCATTTTCAAACGTTTCATACATTTTCTTATGTTGTTACACGTTTTCGTCCGATTTACTCCTTTTTTGTCCGTTTTCATCCGTTTTTAGCCATTTTATATGTTTTTAAGAATTTTTCGCTCGTTTTCATATGTTTTCTTACACTTTTACACATTCGTTTTATCACTTTTCGTCTTGTTTTCGTTTTCGTACGTCTTTGTCCATTTAATATGTTTTTATACATTTTCGTTGTTGTTTACAGGTTTTCGTCCGTGTTTACACGTTTTCGCTGGTTTTTTCATGTTTTAGTCCGTGTGTATAAGTTTTTGTACGTTTTCGTCCGTTGCATACGTTTTATCTTTTTACATATTAACGTATATTTTCAACGCTTTCATACATTTTCTTACGTTGTTACACGCCATCCGATTTACTTCCGCTTTCATCCGTTTTACCCATTTTCATATGTTTCAAGACTTTTTGCTCGTTTACATACGTTTCTTACACGTTTACACATTAATACGTTTGTACCGATTTCATTGTTTTAATACTTTCGCGTTACGCCTTTGTCCCTTTTATTCTGTTTTTATACGTTTCCATTTTTGTTTACACGTTTTCGTCCGTGTTTACACATTTTCGCTGGTTTTTTCATGTTTTAGTCCGTTTGCATACGTTTTCAGCTGTTTTACATATTAACGTACATTCTCAAACGTTTCATACATTTTCTTACGTTTACATCGCTTTTCGTCCGATTTACTCCGTTTCATCCATTTTTGCCCATTTCATATGTTTTAAGAATTTTTCACCCGTTTTACACGCTTTTCTTACACTTTTACACACATTCGTAGTTTTACATCGTCTGTAATACGTTTTCGTCCTTTTCACGTCTTTGTTCCTTTTAATCTGTTTTTATACGTTTCCATTTTTGTTTACAGGTTTTCGTCCGTGTTTACACGTTTTCGCTGGTTTTTTTCATGTTTTAGTCCGTTTGTATAAGTTTTTGTATGTTTTCATACGCCAAAATTTCCAGCCGTACGCCGTCCGATTTTCCGTTTTGTCCGTTTTCATCCGTTTTTACCCATTTTCATATGTTTTAAGACTTTTTGCCTGTTTTCATACGTTTCTTACACTTTTACACACATTCGTACGTTTTTACACGTTTCATCTTTTTAATACGTTTTCGTCCATTTTCGTACGTCTTTGTCCCTTTTAATCTGTTTTTATACGTTTCCGTTTTTGTTTACAGGTTTTCGTCCGTGTTTACACATTTTCGTTGGTTTTTTCATGTTTTAGTCCGTTTGTATAAGTTTTTGTACGTTTTCGTCCGTTTCCAGTTTTTTACAGGTTTTCGTCCGCTTTACTCAAATATTATGTTTGTAGGTTGCTAATTATGGAAGCTAAGAAGCGAACTCAATTCATATTCGGTTTAAACACCATATGTGTCAACCCAAGAAACGAACTTAATTCATATTCGGGTCAACCCAAGAAGCGAACTTAATTCATATTCAGTTTTTGGTTCGCTTTGGTTTAATTATAGTTCGGTTCGTTTCGGTTTTCGTGTTGACCAAAATAAATATGTAACCGATTTAACGAAACCAAACGATAACCGAACGGATCAACACCCCTAATTTATAGTCATAGTTTAAAAGAAGGAGGACTTAGTTTGCCGTTTTTAAACATTAGGTCTTTACACTTTGATGGATCTTAGGGATGACAGGGAGACTGCGAGGTCTAAGCTGCAGGGGTTGAATGATCTCATTACTCAATCTTAGGAGGAAATCGATACCAAGGAAGAACAAATTCAGGCGATGAATGGTTGAAGGGTTTCTCGCTATGGAATGGGATGTTTTCTTTTGCTCTAGTGTCATCTGTTTATGTCTAACGTCTAACGTCTTGGTTTAATGGGATGGTATGTAGATATATTAACAATGGAATATGTATGGATCTTTTGATGGTTTATCCATACAAATGCTAAATATGTTTGTTAATATAAGTAATGTGTTTGCTAGTTTGTTTCATCTTTTTTTAATGTTGTTTTGAATTTAGGAATTGGTTGTGGTGTTTAAGTTCATATTCGCACTGGTAGAATGTATTATTGTAGGATTAGGATGTTAAATTTTTAGGTTGTTGTCAATTTTTTATGACTGATTATGAAGTTTAGAAGTGGAGCGTTTGTTCATGACAATTATTTTTGATTGAACCACTAGATTTAGGGTATTTTGTGGTTGTTTTTTCTTTAAGTTAATTGCATTTACATGATTTCTTATTTTTTTGACTGCTTGAGGATGTTAGAGCTTATTTAAGTGCTTATAAATAGCTTATTTATAGGCTTAAAGTAAGGTCTGAGGGCTGTTTGTTGTATCAACAGTTCTTGGTTTGATTTGCCTAATTGTTTATCTGGAACTGCTTATTAGTTATAGTTGCTTAATTAGTTGCTTTAAGTCAATTTTTAGCTTTTGTTGGTTCATTTGTATGCGCCATGTGATGATTTTAGTGTATCTGCATTTATATGTGTCTTTGACACAACTGGTTTGAAGTTATATGGGTGTTTGGGACTGTGGGTAAGCACCATTTCTGTCATGGATGTTTTGGTTTAAAAAATTGTTTGATTTTTCAAAAATTAGATTTTCTAATTCATATTTAAGTTGCAGCCAAAAATTAAATATTTAAATGCTATATTATCAATTTGGAGCCATATTTTAAAATTATCAAATTTGGAGCCAAATTTCAGCCAAAATTTTTAAAATTACTTTGGAAATTATGGTTTCCTTAATTGAAAAACTGCCCCATCATTAGCCCCAATTTTACTCCAATAAATCAGGCTTCAAGCAAAACAACCAGAACTTAAATTTTTACACCATTATTTACCAATTAATTTACTAATTTTATTTAACACATTACTTCTGACGAATCATGGCAACTCAAACCAATTATCCGGATGATTTGGTTTATTCTGATCGTGAAAATGAAAACCCTTTAGGATATGAATCAGAGACGTATTCAGATGAGGGTGAGGATGCTGAGAACAACCATTCAAATGCGAATGTTTTTAAGAGGGGCATAACTAGGTTAGCTAAGTTTCGCAGGGAAAATGGAAAAACCGACGGAATAAAGGTCAGTGTAACCTTCGATGCACTGGATAGGTTATCAGGAAAAAACAGAACATTGTTTTTGAGTTTTTGGGTGATTTGGTTCGTGAGCATATAGGTGTCAGGATTCTATCCTGGAGGAAGGTTGATTCAGAAGCAAGAGATAAAATGTGGGACGAAATCACGGTACACATATACTTTTTTGTAACTAGTAGTGGCTTGGATGTCGTAGGTACAAGGTGTTAATAAGTTTATCTTTGCATTTACATTATGTGCAACTAATTAACAACATTTTGTTAATCTTTGCAGCGATATTTTGATGTTGACTTGACTGTCAGAAAGCTGATAATGAATCATCTTGGTCAACTTCTAAGGAATTTCATAATGAAATTGACACAAAACTACATATTGCCCAACCAAAATACCCTTTCAAAACTAAATGAAGTCCCGGCGAAGTATAGTGCAATTATAAAAGCCGAAGATTGGGTTAATTTTGTAAACTACACAGCCAGCGAGGAATACAAGGTGTTAATTAGTCATTTTTATTCAAGTTCAAATATCTTTCACCTTTTCATATGTTTCCATATATATTAGTTGTATACTATCAGCATTACTACATCTACAATGGGACGAGGTGGATACGCCCGTGTGATAGAAAAAATGGTAACAGTAAACATTTGCACATTTGCATTTAATAGCATCATACTTTCATTTATATTCGTTTATCTTACATGTGTATGTATTTGATGTTTAAAAGATCGAGAGTAAAGAAATTGAACCAGATGAAGAACCACCACGTGGTACGCTGGGGTTGAAAGGAAGGGTGAATAAAGACGGAGAATATCACGATGATGATATTAGATCAGTGGGAGAAAAATTTGTAAGTTTGACTGCAAATTTTATTATTATGTTTAGTTATAAGTTAATACTGCTACTGTATTAGTTAAAACTGTTAGTTATAAGTTAATACTGGTAGTGTATTAGTTAATACTGTTAGTTATAAGTTAATACTGGTAGAATTAAATAATCTATTTCCCATATTGTGTGTGCAGAAAGAAATGGACGACAAGATCAAACAAGGAACCTTGAAGCTTGATCATGGCACTAATGCCATGACAGTTGTATTAGGTAAGGAAAAGGGAGGATATGCGAGAGGAGTGAGAGGTGGAGTAACCTACAAGAGGTATTTTGATCTGCCTCAAATCAGACAAGAATCTGATGAAAGAGTGGTGTTACTTCAAACTGAACTTGATAATGAGAGGCGCCAACGTCAAGAAAAAGAGGCGGTAATACATGATTTGATGAAACAATTGGCTGCACAAAGGGGTTCAGATCAACTCAACTCCATTGACACAAACGGAAGTAAGACATAAGAAAGTAACATTCCATCTTTTTTTTACCCTTTTAAATACTGCTACAGTCTTCTTAAACAATTTATATTTCAGGTGTCTCCGATGAACATTAATCTTATAAATAGCAAGGCTGATGAGGATGCCTAACACGTGTTGCTGGACGTGAGAAAATTACGAGCATTGAGAAGTCTAATGGACTTGCAACTTTGGAAAAGGAAATGGAAATAAGTGTAAGTAATAAATCATCCCCCCTAGGATTTTTGAATTCTACATACATGTATTATTTACCGTGTTTTATATATATAGGAAACTGTTAAATCGGTCGCATCTAAGAAACCGACTAGATCAAAACGAAAGGATTCTTCACGTCAACTTTCCGAATCACAAGAACACGAGTCTCCATTACTAGTACTACCACAAATATGTATTTAAACATTTTCATATGTTCTTTAGTTTAATTAATTACTGATACATATATACATGCAACAAATTATCTTTTTAGGTAATTAAGTGCAGACTGTGGCACTTAAAGAAATCAAGTTTTATTGCGGAGGGTACCGTGTACAAAACTGATGGAAAACAAATGCTTCATAACAAACCACTCCCAAAGGATTGCTACAGAGTGTCTATTGATAAATCTTTAGTGGATGCAGCATTCATACCGGATGTAGGAAGTAACGGTTTCAAAACACTTAAGGATGCAGTAGGTGGTTTTTATGCATGGCTAAAGGATCAAGTGGTTTTCGATGAAAAGGTACATACATGCATGTGTTTTATAAACCTACATATATCATTCTTCATATTTAATTCAGTGTTTGATACACCCGGCTTTTGTTTCCTACAGGTAACACCACAAAGTACCATAAAACTGATTGGTGAGAACAAAACTGCACCTAAATTACCAACGAAGCGATACGTCTCTAATGATGCCATGCAAAAGGAAGCTAAGAAGATCAAGAGTCAGAAGTCGTTAAATTATTGAGAATTTTATTATGTACGACATTACAATTTTATATACATTCCAATTTTATTGTATTTGAATATATTTTGTATATATATATATATATATATATATATATATATATATATATATATATATATATATATATATATATTCGAATTTGTTTTGATATATATTGATTTCTTATATGTGACTAAAATATGCATATAGTCACAATTATCAATACTTTTTTGTCACAGTTTGCTTAATTCGATGTGTGACTAAATGTTAGAAAAGGCCACACAAACATAAAATTCAAGTGGCCATTGGATGATCAATAGTCACACAAAACATACATTTGTAAACACCATATGGTCACACTTATAAACACTTTTGGCCACTTTATGATTAATTGTATGTGACTAAATACCCAAAAGAAACATGCTTTGTGTGACTAAATGTTTGAAAAGGCCACACAAACATAAAATTAATGTGGCCATTGGATAATCAATAGTCACACAAAACACACATTTCTTCACTTAAAACACCATATGGTCACACTTATTAAAACTTTTGGCCACTTTATTATTAATTGTATCTGAATACCCAAAAGAAACATGCTTTGTGTAACTAAATGTTAGAAAAGGCCACACAAAAATAAAATTAATGTGGCCATTGGATGATCAATAGTCACACAAAACACACATTTTTTCATTTAAAACACCATATGGTCACACTTATTAACACTTTTGGCACTTTATGCTTAATTGTATGTGACTAAATACCCAAAAGAAACATGGTTTGTGTGACTAAATGTTACAAAAGGCCACACAAACATAAAATTCCACTGGCCATTGGATGATCAATAGTCACACAAAAGACATATTTCTTCACCTTAAACACCATATGGTCACACTTATTAACACTTTTGGCCACTTTATGCTTAATTGTATGTGACTAAATATCCAAAAGAAACATGCTTTGTGTGACTAAATGTTAGAAAATGCGCCACCAACATAAAATTCAAGTGGTCATTGGATGATCAATAGTCACACAAAAGACACATTTCTTCGGTTTCAACACCATATGGTCACACTTATTAACACTTTTGGCCAATTTATGCTTAATTGTATGTGACTAAATACCCAAAAGAAACATGCTTTGTGTGACTAAATGTTAGAAAAGGCCACACAAACATAAAATTCAAGTGGCCATTGGATGATCAATAGTCACACAAAACACACATTTCTTCACTTTAAACACCATATGGTCACACTTATTAAAACTTTTAGCCACTTTATGCTTAATTGTATGTGACTAAATACCCAAAAGAAACATGCTTTGTGTGACTAAATGTTAGAAAAGGCCACACAAATATAAAATTCATGTGGCTATTGGATGATCAATAGTCACACAAAACACACATTTCTTCACTTAAAACACCATATGGTCCCACTTATTAACACTTTTGGCCACTT
Source organism: Chrysanthemum makinoi (assembly GCA_910596185.1). Lineage (NCBI taxonomy): Eukaryota > Viridiplantae > Streptophyta > Magnoliopsida > Asterales > Asteraceae > Chrysanthemum > Chrysanthemum makinoi. Next base: position 335,055,890 of record OU343221.1, read on the forward strand.
TATGATTAATTGTATATGACTAAATACCTAAAAGAAACATGCTTTGTGTGACTAAATGTTAGAAAAGGCCACACAAACATAAAATTCATGTGGCCATTGGAAGATCAATAGTCACACAAAACTCACATTTCTTCACTTAAAACACCATATGGTCACCCTTATTAACATTTTTAGCCACTTTATGATTAATTGTTTGTGACTAAATACCTAAAAAAACATGCTTTGTGTGACTAAATGTTAGAAAAGGCCACACAAACATAAAATTAATGTGGCCATTGGATGATCAATAGTCACACAAAACATACATTTCTTCAATTTAACACCATATGATCACACTTATTAACACTTTTGGCCACTTTATGATTAATTGTATGTGACTAAATACACAAAACAAACATGCTTTGTGTGACTAAATCTTACAAAAGGCCACACAAACATAAAATTCAAGTGGCTATTGAATGATCAATAGTCACACAAAAGACATATTTCTTCACCTTAAACACTATATGATCACACTTATTAACATTTTTGGCCACTTTATGCTTAATTGTATGTGACTAAATACCCAAAAGAAACATGATTTGTGTGACTATACAGTGTTTATGGTCACTAATATGGATTAATCCAACAAAATTTGTACCTAATTAGTCACACATGTTAAGGTTTTGGTTACTGTTTTGTAATAGAGACTAAAAAAAGTCAAACATGTGATCGTATGGTACCTATGGTCGCGCAACCTTTAGTCACACACGCTCGAAAAATCATGTGTGACTATATGTATATCGTCACACATATTGGGTGTAGCCAAATCCACTTTTTGTTCTAGTGTATGAAATATAGTAATTAGAAATGGAAGATAAACACTCATTACCTGGCATAGTACATAGATTACCATAGGCTTGAGACTAGATCAAACCTCCACCGCTTTGGCATAAGAACCTAGGAACAACTATCTAAGAGGTCTTTTCAAGGGTTGTAACGTTAGGCTTACGGTAGGGAAACAAAGGGTTTTGTTGGATAGGCGATTTAGTGGTGGCAAGTCAAAAATCTTATGTTACAAGCATGAAAAGCGTGGCGTTGCTAAGCCAAGACTCGACTCACTAAACTATAGATAACTTGAAACAAACATACATAAATTTAAAGACATAAACATAAAGATAGATGTAGGATGGTAGCCCGTATATTTTTTTTCACACTCTTTTTTTTCAAATATATCTATACTACCTTATAATGCATTTAGGCCTTTTAAAATTAGAAGACTTAAAAATTCAGACTTTTTTACTTGCTAATAATGGAAATAATTGTCATCAATTCTATAAACTTGTAACAACCTGTAAATTAAATGTATAAACTTGTAACAACCACGGAAATTAAATGTCTTTCAGTTTTATAAACTTGTAAGAGCCCCTAATATTCATATAAATTAATCCGCTCTCTCTAAAAACAAAAAAACAAAATCATCTTCAATCTATGCATCTTCTCTGATGATTTCGTTACAACCTCAGTTACAAAACCGAAAGTTATATGACCAAAAGTTACGAAACCAGACTTAAGAACCCAGACTTACAAAGCCAATTACAATATCAGTTACCAACTCAGACTTATCGGTCCGAGAAAAAGTTTGAAATTGATTTACACAAAAGAAAATTAACAAATGGGATATACGCCGTCATACCCACAAGGAAATGAGAGGGGATAAGAGAAACGAGGAGGAGAAGATGACCACGATCAAACACGAACCAAGAACCACTACTGTGAACCACCATACAATCTAAACCCGTATCCAAAATATGATATACGAACCCCAACAACCACAAACTAAATCTCCCACAAACAATAATCTAACTGTAACCCTTGTCACGATCTATACTCGTTATCATTCGTTTCACAACTCCCACTGAAGCGGCTTCACGGCGTAGGAGATATGACAGCAGTGGTGGGAGTGGCGGTACATGGTGGTGGTGAGATGACCGAAGAGGTGGCCGGAAAAGAGTTGGCGGCTGCACTAGGTGGGAGAGGAGAGGGGATAGCAGCTAGGGTTTTGATAAAAATGACCAAACCTTAAACTTTTTCTTTTTATATTTGACACAAGGACCAAAAGTGTAATATCCAAAACAGAGGGGACGCGGGTAAAATACATCACAGGGACCAGTACTGCAATTTTGCAAAGTTTTGTTCTTATAAAGCTCGGGGTTCATTTGGACTAGCATTCGATCGATTCGACTTACGAAAATTGCGCCTTCACGTTTAAAAATAATCTTTCCAATAAAAACGAGTGTTTACACGACTAAATTCTCGCGTATAAAATAAAAATAAAATCAAATCACCGGTTGTGCCACTACGCGTTATGTCTAATTTTTGAAATAAAGAAGATTACAAACAATAAATGAAAGGTTGTGATTTCGAGTTCGGATAAAATAAAGAAGAGCAAGAACAACAAACCTATATCTAAACTTAAACAAGAACAATATTCCAAACATAAAAAGAAAAGATCTCAGATTCTAACTTGTTCTCAAATCTTTTAAAGATTTACGTTTTGTAAAACCCATCATAGATCTATAAGAAGTATCACTTATTTTCAATATCTGAAAACTTTAAAAAAGGAACTAAAACAAATCTGTTTCACTCTTTGCTTGTTTCGTTCAAAGACACACAAAACGTAACACAACCTACCTGAGACCTTTAACAAGATCTAGAAGCTGAAACTTTAAGCAAAAGATTAAAACGGTGCGTCTGTGGTATTAGCTTTCATATCAGAAAGAAAACACAAAAATGTTTACTTGTGGTGTGTTTTTGTTTGAGCAAATAACAAGAAAAAAGGACGTTATTTTTAGATCTTCGTGTGGTTGGTGAGAAAAGAATGAAGTGTGACTGCAGTGAGAAAAGTTAGGGTTCGAATGGGAGTTAGTTTAGGGAGTGGGGTTATACAAGTGTGTATATTACGGTATTTTATTGGACAATTGTTGGGCTTTATTAAAATTACATCTGAAATTAGTAGTTGGCTTCCGTACAAGGCTTTATCTATATCTATTTTCCCAATAAAAGTTGTACAATTTTGTTATATTTATTTTATGAAACATCTTATTATTGATTAATTTATATTGTGCCGACAAAAGTTGTACAAAGCTTTTTTTAACTATTGCTTTAAAAACGTTTGCTCGCCACAAAATTTAGTCATAGGGTACCCGCCGCCGCATTGCGCGGGTACCCTGCTAGTATATATATATATATATATATATATATATATATATATATATATATATATATATATATATATATTAAAAAATTTTTTTGTGCATACATTTTTACTCTTCCATTCTCTACGATAATATCAAAATATAAGGGATTTATAGGAGCACCCCTACACTTGAGTTTTTATTACTCTAACACTAATTTGACCCGATTTGAAAAGATCAAAACACTTGGAGTATTTAATTACGTAGATAAAGGGAATTTGAATTTAACGTTCCTTCCCGTCACTCCATAAAATATTACTTTTACCCATAAGTCCCAATCATCCCAATAATGTGTACAAAAGATATGACTCGACTTAGCAACCATGCAAGTAACTAGATAATTGAACTAAGGGTTTAGTAGTGATAACAATAATGCACTAAAGTTGAGTGCATACAAGGTAGGCTAAGGCAATTTGGGTGTACATTTGGGGGTGGATTGTAAACAATGCTCTTTATTGATATTCTGAAAAACCGAAACACCACGAGAACCGCGAAAAGGATAGGCTCTGAGGGGTTAACTAGGGGTATCGTGTACTAAAGATGAGTACATCACAAGGGTGTGGGGTAATTACTCGACCGATTTGGAAGAAGTAATTATAATATAGGTTTCAAAAAAGGGTTATCCTAATGCCTCTTATCATTTAGTTATTCCTAACTACATAAGTGTAGTCTCACTAGCTTATCTCGAATGCATCACAAAACAAGTTCTAAAATCTATTATACTACCGGTACACTCTCTAAGAATTAAAGGTGAATGTTTTATTCCTAAAGATCTAGGGGTGAACCTCACATTTTTGGGGTGGAATTTGAGTGGTAAACGGTTTTTGTGCTAGTCATATAACTCCTATCCATGAGACGCTTTATTAAGACTAAAGTTTTAGCTCGTACATGTCATAAAAATTTTAAATTTGGTGCTAAAATTGCCCTAACAAATATCTCTCATGGTTTATTACACATATGACCAAGGACAAGAAAAATAATCAATGATAAGCATAGTTTCTAAGTTCCCGTTTTATTCTCCCTCCCTATACTTAAACCGAACATTGTCCCAATGTTCCCCGAAAGTATCAAAGTTATGATAAAGGAAGGTAAGTAAAAGAGAAAGAAACTAGTACTCCCCTGATTAGCTCGGTATGATCCGTGTGAAGTAGTGGTTAAATTCTTTCCCAAGAACAATGTATACGTGATAAGCTCCATCCAATGTTGAGTTTTTTCTTCTTGCCAAATATAACCTGCACACTTTAAGAAAATAGATGAAACCTTCGAGTAAAATCGGCGGTAAAACTATATACGACTCAACTACACTAGGATATAATGCTTGTGGAATGGATGTTTGTAGATTTTCTGGAAAATTAAGACCTGAGAATATCTAAAAATTTATACATAGCACAGAAAACGAAAAAATTTGATAAGTTGTTTCTGCTTGACCTGATGTCGTCAGGTTCTAATCCTGATGCCGTCAGGTTGTCATGACAGAAACGTCTGCTGCGTTTTCCTTGAAAAATTCTGGAAAAATTATATCTTTAAAACCTGGAAAAATTCCTACAAAACATCCATTTTTGACTCGATACAAGCATTCTCTAACAAACACACATATACATCAATTTCGCTAGTTGTAATTCTCATGTTCACGTTTTTTTAAAAATGTATGTAAACTTCCCTACACTTATCTTTTTGTAAAATACCTTTATATGTAATTAAGACGAGGTTAAAGACAAAATAAAGCATCTTCACAAAATCAAACATGTGAATAAACAACAATGAAAAAGATATATGACACACAAACAAGCAAACAATTAAGCATGGGTTGCCTCCCACGAAGCGCTTTTCTTTATTTATGAGTCTTGTAGCTAGACTCGAAATCGTGCTCCTACGTGACTTCCTTACCGTCATTATTTTTTTTTCACTAAGCCTTCATCATAAGGTTGTAAACGTTGTATGCTTACCGTGAACTCTCTCCCATCGTCGTCTAATATGATAACGGTTTCACTTTTTAGATTAGTCTCTTTCACCGTATAGGGTCCAAACCATTTTGGCCTATTCCTTCCTCTTAATGCTTTTAATCTTGATCTATACAAAAGCATCTTTTCTCCATTCAAAAATTCTTTAGGGTTCTTTTGAGGCTGTGGCTTTGTGGTGTAGTTGTTCCCTAATTTTGTATCGCGTTTCCACAATGTCGCATTTAACCCTTGACCCACGAAGTCTCTAAGCCCTTTTTCCCATTCACTAATTTTCTTCTTAACAGTATTATTGGAGACTTGCAAATTCTTATCATTTATCTTCTCCATAATTTTCAAAGGATATCTCGGAACAATAGGTATCCTAACTTGTCCTTTGCCACTTTTGATTATCATGATACCCTCACCGCATTTGATGGTTGCCTTGGCGGTGGCTAGAAAAGGTGTTCCGAGGATTAATGACATGTTTTTATCTTCCTCAATGTCTATGATTACGAAGTCTACCGGATAGACAATATTGGCAACCTCAATTAAGACATCCTCCGCTATTCCTATGGGATAAACATATGAGTGATTTGCTAAGGAAATTCTAATATTAGTCTTGGTTAGCACCTCCTTAGTCAACTTACTATAGACTGATAGCGGCATTATTTTTACATCGGATCCCTGATCGGCTAAGGCATTTATATTCTCGAAGTCACCTATGCTACATGGTATTACGAAGTTCCCTGAGATCTCTTGTTTCTTAGTTACTGGTTTTCTTAGAATCAACTCGTACATAGGTCCTATAGGCATGGTGTCATATTCTTCTTCTTTTATTTCACCTAAGAGGGCTTTCCTAAAAACCTCATTGTACCTAAAGTTGTTCACTTGGTTAACAATTTTTTTCTTATTGATCTCATGCTTAAGGTAGTGTTTAATGATTTTGGGTTCATTATTAATCTCAGCCTCATCCTTGTCCTTACTATCCTTACTGCTCTCAGTCTCCCTCTTCTCAACTACTCCACCCTCATCGGAAACAATGGAAATGGCGTTAACAAACGAAGTAGGGGAAGTGTGATCATCGTTTCTAACTAACACCTTCTCAGTAACCTTCGTCTTAGTGTACTCTTTCACCAAGTTCATCATCTCCGTCATTTTTGCCTGCATTTCTTCCCTTTCCCTATAAACCTCTTCTTCAAATTTGGCTAATCTTTCCGAATGGGCTGCCATGTATTCTCTCATTTGTGCTTTGAAGCTTGGTGAGAGTGGAATTGGAGAGGTAGAACGGAAGCGCCGTACAGAATTGGGATTTTGTCTACGGCTTGGTGATTCAAAGAGAGGTGTTGGGTGGTTGGTGGAGTTAATGGAATTAACCGTTGCTCGATGGATTGGTCCAGGTGCTTTCTTTTGCCTTTCAATTAGATAGTCGATCCTTCTCTCAAGAGCAATAACTTGCTCTTAGGTAATGTTGGAGTGCTCATGAGGAATTGATATGTAATTTACCATTCTTATGGGGGGTCCAATATTCGTAGCTTTGACTGTCAAGCTCTTCTATTATATCCCAGGATTCTTCCACGTTGAGATTGCTGAGCCTTCCACCGGCCGCTTGGTCAATGGATCGCTTGGTGAGGAAGTTGGCGTGATCGTAAAAGATTTGGACTTGAAGCCAAAGATCAATGCCGTAATGAGGGACTTTATGGATCAAGTCCTTGAATCGACTCCATTCCTCGTAGAGAGATTCGCCTTGACGTTGTTGGAACGTCAAGATGTCCTTCCTAAGTTTGGTGGTGACATCATCCCAACTTGAGATGGATCCGGCGAGAAGTCGCTCAAGCCAATTACTAGCTTGGTCTAGTAGAGAGAATTGGAAGAGACGCAAGCGCTTGGTCTCCCGTGTGGTAGCATCAAGGTCGATGGAATCAACGATTTTAAGGAAGTCCTTGAGATGTTGATTAGGATCTTCGGAACGAAGTCCATGGAATGCACATCCGTTTTGCACCAACCGGATGGTGTCGGATCGCATGGCCGTAGTTTGAGCTTGATCGGGGAGCTCAATGGTGTTCCTATAGCCTTGGTGGCTTGGTCTAGAGTATTCATCAAGAGTACGGCCTCTTGGCGGGTCAATTGGTGGTGGGTCGATGGGAATTGGGTGATGAGGTGGCGGGTTATCACCTTCCTTGATGAAAAGTGATGGGATTACTAACAAAGTCACGAAGAAGGGGGATAGATTACAAGGAAGCGAAAGATGAGAAAAAATCTTACTTGATTGGAATCAAGTAAGGGAACCTAAACGAGATAAAGATCTAACTAGCTATTCTATTCCCAGGCAGGGGCGCCAAAAACTTGATGCGCGTACGAAATGCGTTCGGGGTCAAAGGAACTTCCTTTTCGTTGAGCAAGTTTTTCAACACCCTAGGCAATGAACCTAATCGTTTTAGTGTAGTATTGGGTAAGCCTCGGGTATTGATATCGTTCTCTAGGGGAACAGGAATGCTAGCAAGAAGTGTACTACGCTAAGGTTGGGGTTGAGGTTTTTATCTTTTATTGGTTTTATAGAAAGCTAAGGGTAAAATCTTGGGGCAATTGGTTTGGTGGTGGTACTTCTACCGATTACTTCTACTATTCAAAAAAAATTATCTAATACTACGGGTAGCTATGTCTATTTGATTGTGTGCTCGTATGATGATTAAAAATGTGTTTATCTAGATACTATTACTCCCTAGTTATCTTTTATTGTTGGTTGAATTGTCACGTCCTAATTCTTAACGCGTTGTGTTTTCTTAGGTCGTAGGGTGTGCCTTTGTCCTAACTCTTTGAGAATACCTTTAGGTTATTGCCTACGAAATCCTCTAGATTAATCATAAACTAACTTTAAGGTTATCTTTGGATGTTTAGACTACGAAATCCTCTAAGTGATTCATAAACTAATGTTCACAAAGATTACACAAGCATTTAAACACAACGATAGCCTAGTTGCACTCCTAAGCCAATTACAATTAAGATAAGAGACAACCAATCAATAATTAACAACTAGGTTTCATAGATCTAAGTAAACACACAAGAAATATAGCTAGACATGTTAAACAAGCAAGCATACACACATTCAATGGAAGACATAATGATACTAATGGATTAAACCACTTATCTTGATGTGTAAAATAGGGTTTGGGACCCTAAGATATTGTCCAAGTCGGACTACAAACGTTTAGGGTTTTTACTCCAAAAGTCTACCTCTTTAAATACAGAAAAATCGAATTCTATATATAGATTTACACTTGTGACGGCGTCGCCTTATAGGTGGGACGCCATTAGATCGCCGTCATTAGGGTTTTCGTCTTGGCCAAGTTATCGATGGGACGGCGTCACGTTGTAGTTGTGACGCCGTCGGGCTTCATATGGGACGTCGTCTTGGTTCGATCGGGCCGTCTGAGATGAAAAGTCTTAGCGACGCCCTTCCTCTTCAAAGCCTGACATCGTCAGGTGTTGCGAGCAAAAAGTCCACTAAGCCGTCAGGTGCATTATTTATCAAATCAGTAGAGAGGGACGACGTCGCCCTTTAATTGGGACGCCGTCAGGTTCAGTTTTAGCAGCTTGAGTGATTTCGATCTTGACTTTGCTATTTTCTTCATGTATTCACTCCTTTTCGTCCAAATAAGCATCATTCCAAAGATTTTGCTTACAAGATACCTAAAACTTGAAAAGGAACGAAATTAAGCAGTAACGGATATAAAAATGGTCGATTAAGAGCTTAAATGACCTCTTAAAAGTGTACGTTTTCAAATCCTTATCAAGAGCAAACCCTAGTTCTTGTGTAGTCCGACTTGGACAGTATTTTAGGGTTCCAAACCCTTCTTTACACCAAGAGATAAGTGTGTTAATCCATATTATCATCATGTTTATCCTATGTTCAATTGTTTGTGTTTGTTCTTGCTTATCCTTCATAAGTAGCTAAATTACGATTGTGTTTGCTTAGATCTATGAAACCTAGTTGTTGATTATGGTTAGTTTGTGTCTTATTTAATTGATAGACGCTAGAGTAAGGAAAACTGGCTTCATCTTTAATTGTTGCGAGCTTGAACGTCCTAAATAGTAAAAAGCATAAGAGTGCTTTAGGCCATCGTTGTGTTTATTGTGTGAGTTATAACTTTAGGATAATAGATTATTCGGGGGAGATACTTCGGTACTTGGAGATCCCGGATGTTCTAAAGGAGAGTTATGATTCATAGAATTGGGGAATTTAGCATCGCCCTATGACTAACACGGAATACAATGCACCAATTAGATGAGGATGTGACAATTCAACTGACCCATAAGAGATAACTAGGGAGTAATAACATCTAAGTAAACACACTTTTAATTATCATAAGAACACATCAATCAATACATAGCTTTTATCTTTCTTTTCAATTAGTCATTAGTTTAATTAATTAGTAGTTAAAATTGGTAGAAGTACCACCCCCCACTCCTATTCCCCGATATATTTACTTGCTTTCAAAAAAATATAAAAAGACTAAAAAGAATCTCCCTCAACCTAACTTTCTCGTCATATATCTCTAACAAGTATCTTTATTCCCCTAGAGAACGATCAACCCCTTGGGCTTACCCATACTACACTACAACAATTAGGTACACTGCATAGTGGGTTGTAAAGTTTGCTTATAGGAAAGGAAGTCTTTCGACCCCGAACTCCGCTATCACCATCCACCCCACATAAAAACATAAACTCACTATGTTCAATCGTTTCGATCATTCGCTCCGCTCAATTGGTCATGTGTGGAAGCTGCCAAATTATTACAAAATTATTTACATAATAGATTACATTATATTAAAGAATTTAATCACAAAATTGCATCTATATGGATCATCTCAAAAAATTTGTTGGTTTTGAATTTTTGTGTGGGTAAGAATGAAGATTGGTGTTTGATTGAGTTTATATTTTTAAAGGGCAAACCGTAAAAATAAGTTATTCTACTTTAAGTCAATTTAAATTTTAGGTATCAAACTTTTTTTTTCTTAATTTAAGGTACCGAAATTATTTTTATGTGAAATGTAGGGTTTTTTAAGGTTTTTTCTACTTTTCGAAACAGGTTTCCCGTCAATGCTTTCACTGAAATGATGAATTAATATGATGGAGCATTATTATTGAGCATTAAAAAGTTATTTCGGTTAAAATTATGACCGACCTATTTCGAAAAGTCAGAAAACCTAACATTGCACGTAAAATTAAGTTCGATGCTTTAAATTGTGAAAAAACAGTTGAGTACCTTAAATTTAAATCGACCAAAAGTAGAGTATCTTTTTATGCGATTGCCGTATTTTTAAGTGGAGTGGACGGATAAGATTTGAAAACGTTTTAAAGAGAGCATAGAGGGCGGTGTGGATCTGTGTTAACTTGAGTTGCATGTGAAAAAGTGGAAATGTCTATTATGCCCTCACACTAAAATGGATAATGGGAGTTGACCGTGAAATTATAGTCAAATGGACCTTGGGTGATAAAAAACATGAAAAAAAGACATCTGGTGAAAAAAATATTATTTAGCCTCAACATGATGTTTTGGTACAAATTTAGGGATGAACGATGTATTTTACTCTTGATTATATATAAAGCAAATCACAATAGTGATTTAATATTAGTCCAACTTGATTATACAAAAAGGGTTTCGCACAACCTTGTGGGTTTTGTTTAAGCATTTCAAATTTATAAAAATGATAATTAATCAACGCATATATTTCATAATTATATACATTTAATCATTATAAAAATGATAAATGATGTTAACTATGACATGTTTGTTGTTCATAATTATGTAACTATGAAATGCTTACAAAAAACTCACAAAGTTGTGTTTAGCAAATCCCATGCAAAAATATATATGTGAAGCAATTCCATAAAGAAATAAGTTCACGATTAAAGATACATCCTTAATTAAAACCAGATAATTAAGATTTCGGTACCTCTTAACCTTTACTATTTACATTCCCTTTAAAATTTGTTGTCATGTGTTATCATATAGGACCATACTACAAAACCAAATTACCTACGTAGTAGAAAAAAAGTAGAGTAAGTATTTAAATTCCAGAAACTCCAATCAACCATCAGAAGAACTTGGTATCGAGCTGCCAACCAATTTGTTAGTAGCCCCAAAATCCGGCGATGGTGGTTCTGTATTATGATCCTTCGTTAATACACCATCATCAACCACAATATCAAACACTTCCGCTTTCTGAGCATTCAACTCATCATTCTGAATCCCTCTTAAAATTTCCACCACTTCTTTCATCGTTGGCCTCATGTCCTTATTTTGTTGCAGGCACCGGAACGCCAACTCAGCCACCAATGTGATCATCCTCCTCACCATACCATTTGTCTCGAAACCGATACTCTTGTCAACTAACTCCTCCAACATATGGTTTTGGATCTTGGTCATTGCCAGATTAGCCAAGTTTATATCCAGCTTATGTCTGTTGGTGTCAACTGCTTGTAATGATGAAATTAGCTCAATCAAAACCACCCCAAAGCTATAAACGTCACTTTTGTCTGTTAAATGATAGCATTGGTAGTATTCGGGATCAACGTATCCAGGTGTCCCTTGTGGGGCGGTGGAGACATGTGTAGCATCGTTTGGGAACAATCTTGACAACCCAAAATCAGCAACCTTGACTCTGAAACTTTTATCTAGTAAAATGCTGTTGGTTTTTACATCTCGGTGAATTATGTCTGATTTGTGGAGGTATGCTAATGCTTCGGCTGTTTCAATGGCAATATTGAGGCGCACTGACCATGAAAATATACTCGAGCTTGAGTTTGCTAGTTTTCCATGAAGATGATCGGCTACTGGTTCCATTGGGAGTGTACTCATAAACTAGGATTAATTCTTTACTCCTTTTAGATGTGCAGCCGTATAACTTTACTAAGTTTTCATGATCTAACCTTGTCAAGATCTCAACTTCATTCAAGAACTGCTCCACTCGTTTGAAATTATTTTCATATAAGCGCTTCACAGCAACTTCACGGCCATCAAGAAGCTTACCTGGAAAGATAATCCAGAGAATTCTCAGTATAACTTATTGTACGCGCTAAAATGCTAAATTTAAGATTTTTGTGGTACACATGGTGTTTTGAATAGTATTACCATAGTATACAGTCCCAGAACCTCCATCACCAAGTTCTCGTGAATCATTAAAGTTATCAGTAGCTACTTCGAGTTCCTCATACGTAAAGACCTGAGTTCCAAAATAGGAGCTTTTGATGAATTAGGATATGAAGGGATGCTGGAAGTGAAGTTATAATTGCTCGAAACAGTATTACTAGTCAGGATGGCTTTGGTCTCGGTTTGTGCAGGTGATGCTTCTTTGATTGCGCGTCTTTTTCTCCTTGTCTGCAACATAATATTCCTCCTCCAATGACAACTATAGCAACAACTGCTCCAACGATCGCAAGAACTAGAATTCGAAGATAAAATAGATAAATTTTAGTTTCTTGAAACAAATGATGAAGATTTTTAGTGTACTTAGTGACAAAATGAAATCCTTACTTATAGGTAGAGAGCTGCTCTTTGAACCCCCTGAAATTAAACAAAATTTCAAGAAAACATTAGTTTCAAAATCATATCACAAAATTGCGATTGCTGTACGACCCACTACACTTTAAAGTTTAGAAGCTAGCCATCATAAGGTTCAGTGTATAGTAGTCGTGCAGATACTTTGTGAATCGTGAGAATGATCCTTAACAAATGGTTGTGGGTTCAAGTCCTATATAGGTCATGTAAAATAGATTTCTTGTGTATATATTCTGAGATGGTTCTTTCAAAAAACTAAAAATAAATAAGTACGTAATAACCTAAACCCTTTGGATATCGGCCAGTTTCACAAAATCTGACTGTGATACCGAGCACAAACACACAAAAGGATTATTTGGTTTCGTCATGAAGTGACACACAATACCAGTCGCAATTGCTCAACTTAAAATCAGATAATGACACCCTCCACAACTCAGAATGTTCATACTGCTACTTCAGAGCATTTACATGTCTATATACATTTTGCAACCTTTTTTAAGGTATCTACACTTCCGTTTCTTACATATGCAACGTACACACTACATCAATAATTACTCCGTAGTATATTTTTCTGTCATATTTTACATATCTCCCCTTATATATAAGTTTTATGATATATAAATCTTTGGTCTTAAAAGACACCCATGCTTTGATCATAATAAAATAAAGGTCAAATGATTGAAAAAAGTATCACACTTGTCATCATTTTTTTTTGTGGGTAGCGAACAAATTTTTTTGCTTTTGTGGGTACTTTTCTTTCAAATTCATCTTTTTTACGGTACTATGTGACATTTTTGCCCTTCGGAGAAAAAAAATTCTATTAGCTAAGAGGGGCAAAAATGTCCAAAAATTTCGCAAAATACCCTAAAAAGGATAAATTTAAAAAAAAAATGTACCCACAAAAGCAAAAAAATTTGTTCGCTACTCACAAAAAAAAAATGGTAACACAAGTATGATGCTTTTTTCAATCATTTGCCCTAAAATAAATTATATATATCTTCAACTTCAACTTATGCAATTATTCCTAAATCAAGGTTAAATAAATAAACATCTAGAATAAGAAACTTCAAATTGGTGTGGGATCAACTCTACGACTATTAAAACACGAAAAAAAACGCATTAACAATAATAATAATAATAATAATAATAATAATCCGTAATAGTTTAATTAGTGGTCAACAAAATACGTCGTTGAATAAATATTCCATAATGTCACGACCCGCCTACTCGACTAGATCATTTTCAAGTATGATCGGGATTCCGGATTATTCTACACTTCTCTTGGGAAGTCTTGATAAGGATGGAAGAGTTTAGAAGCCCATGGAAGATGATGGATAATCTTGGAAGCTTATAGAATAATATGGAATAAGTAGGAAGCTCTAGAAGCTTACTAGAAGCTTATGGAAATCCTATAAGCTAGAAGCTTCCAGAATGATGTACATAGTAGTATAAATAGGTGTTGCCTCATTTGTAGAATTCATCCAAGAAGTTCTCTTGTAATCAAAACTTGTAAAGATCTCTAGTAATACAAAGTGGTCTTTACATTCCACTTGTTCCTCTCTTTGAAGTTTACTTTCGTTGCATACATCGTTGAGTGTTCGAGCAAGGCTGAGCTTAGTCGAGACTAAGTGCCGCACGGAAGACCTTGTAGAGACAAGTCCGTGACAAGTGGTATCAGAGCGAGCGTTGATTCAAGGCGATGGCAAACGAGACCGATAAGATTGGTGCTAGTGGAAGTGCGGTCATTGACGAAAGGCAAGGTCGCGATGATAAGCGTCAAGACCCGAAGAAGAGAGGTGCTTCTAAGGACATTATGTCGAGCTTTGATAAGAGATTGTCGGGTGTTGAGACATCCGTGTCGGAGTTGAAGACCCAGTTTGAGGGCTTGGAAAGTTTAGACTCTGACTTTTCGACCATGAAGGATGACTTTAGGGTCGTCCTCAATACTCTTAGTGGCGACTTTAAACGCGAAATCCATGATCTAAAGGAGATGCTCATGGGCGAGATCTCCAACATTCATAAGACCATCGAAGACTTGCAAGCCGATGTAGTGCTATGCAAGCGATTCACGGCTAACGGAGGTGGAAACGCTAATCATAATGCTCCGAAGATTGATGTTCCAAAACCATCACCGTTCGTGGGAAAGCGAGAAGCTAGGGCGGTTGATGATTTCTTATGGGAGATGGAGCAATACTTGGAGAGCGTCAACATTACGGATGATGACACCAAGATCAAGATGGCGAACCGATACTTGAAGGATACCGCGGCGTTATGGTGGAGACGTCGATATGGAGATATCGAACGAGGTACGTGTACTATCGATACTTGGGCTGATTTTGTTGCTGAACTTAAGAAGCAATTTTATTCGGAGAATGCTAAGAACGAAGAAAAGAGTCGGCCAGAACTTAAGCATTTCGAACGATCCGATTATGTTAAGGAATTCACTACACTCACCTTGGAGATTCCGGATCTTTCCGACCAAGACTTTCTCTTTTATTTCCTCGATGGTTTGCAAGGATGGGCTAAGACGGAGTTAGAAAGACGTGGAGTTCAAGACCTTGCTACGGCTATCGCCCATGCCGAGGCCTTGATCGACTTTAGTACGAGGAGGGAAACGTCTAAGCCGAAGGATCGAAAGGTGAACCATGAGAAAGGTGGGGGAGAGAAAGCCACTCAAGCCAAGCACGATAATGCACATAAACCACCCACCGGAAAGAACAAGGAAATAAAGACGGCCTTCAAGAGTGGTGGATGCTTCATATGTGACGGACCTCATAGAGCTCGAGATTGCCCTAAGAAAGCAAGCCTTAATGGAATGATGGTTCATGAAGACGAAGGCCCAAGTGATGGCGGATGCATGAGCTCGATGAGGATCTTGAATGCAATCAAGGCCAAGTCGGAGGTACCGAAAGTTGTAGGGAAAGGATTGCAATTTGTAGAAGCAACCATCAATGGGACCAAGGTACGTGCTTTAGTTGATTCCGGTGCCACTCATAATTTTGTGTCGGTTGATGAAGCCAAGCGGCTAAGGATTAGCACTACAAAAGGGAGTGGAACGTTCAAGCCGGTAAACTCGAAGGCCAAGCCAATGGAAGGAGTGGCCAAGGATGTACGAGCCAAGATTGGAGAATGGGAAGGGACGGTTGACTTGTCGGTGGTCCCGATGGATGATTTCGATGTGGTTCTTGGGTTAGAGTTCCTCGATAAGGTACAGCTTTCCTATGCCATTTGCTAATTCTTTATGTATCCTAGACGGTGGAAAGACTTGCATGGTTAGCACGGAGCGGGATTCTAAGTGTGGAGCGAAGACCCTTTCGGCCATGCAATTCAAGAAAGGGTACAACAAGAGCGAGCCTTGCTATTTGGCGGTAACAAGGCTAGAAACGGATGGCGAGTCGGGCAAAGTAGAGGTACCAAAAGAGATTGAGCGGGTACTTGATGAGTTCAAGGACATGATGCCCAAGGAGTTGCCCAAGAAACTACCACCTAGGAGGGAGGTGGATCATACCATCGAGTTGGAACCGGGTTCCAAACCACCTGCCAAAGCCCCTTACCGAATGCCACCACCCGAGTTGGAGGAGTTGCGTAAACAACTCAAAGATCTTTTGGATGCGGGCTATATTAGACCCTCGAAAGCCCCATATGGTGCACCGGTGCTATTTCAAAGGAAGAAGGACGGATCCTTGTGAATGTGCATAGACTACCGGGCACTTAACAAGGTAACGATTAAGAACAAGTACTCTATTCCTCTTATTTCGGATTTGTTTGATCAACTTGGAAAGGCGAGATACTTCTCCAAGTTAGACTTGAGATCGGGGTACTACCAAGTACGGATAGCGGAGGGAGACGAAGCTAAGACGACGTGCGTCACGAGGTATGGATCTTACGAGTTATTAGTCATGCCATTTGGCTTAACAAATGCTCCCGCTACATTTTGCACCCTCATGAATAAGTTATTCCACCCGTTCCTTGATAAGTTCGTGGTGGTATACTTGGACGATATTGTTGTTTATAGTCATACCTTGGAGGAGCATGTCTTGCATTTGAAACAGGTGTTCCAAGTGTTGCGAGACAATGAACTTTATGTGAAGTTGGAGAAATGCTCTTTCGCCCAAGACGAAGTCGAGTTCTTGGGACACAAGATCAAAGACGGTGGATTGATGATGGACGGTGCAAAGGTAAAAGCTATCCAAGAATGGGAACCGCCAACCAAGGTGACGGAGTTACGATTTTTTCTTGGCTTGGTGAACTATTATCGAAGGTTTATCAAGGGTACTCGGCAACAAAGATCTCCCTTGACGGACCTATTGAAGAAGAACAAAGCTTGGAGTTGGGACGAAAAGTGCCAAGCGGCGTTCGAGAGTTTGAAGAAGGCGGTTATGGAGGAACCGGTGTTGAGACTACCGGATGTAACTATGCCTTTCGAGTTACATACGGATGCATCGGACTTTGCTATTGGAGGAGTTCTAATGCAAGAAGGACACCCGATCGCATTCGAGAGTCGGAAGTTAAATGAAACGGAAAGGAAGTACACCGTGCAAGAGAAAGAGATGACGGCAATTGTGCATTGCTTGCGGACTTGGAGGCATTATTTGTTGGGTTCGAGATTTGTGATCAAAACGGATAACGTTGCTACGAGTTATTTTCAAACCCAAAAGAAGTTAAGTCCCAAGCAAGCTCGGTGGCAAGACTTCCTAGCCGAGTTCGACTATCACTTAGAGTACAAACCGGGGAAGGCTAATGTGGTAGCCGATGCATTAAGTCGCAAGGCAGAGTTTGCGGCAATCACCCAAGCACAATTCTTCCTCCAAGACCGAATCAAGGAAGGATTGGAACATGATCCTTTTGCCAAGAAGCTCGTGGCCCTAGCAAGAGAAGGAAAGACTCGGAGATTTTGGCTTAAAGGAGACATGTTGTTCACCAAAGGAGATCGGCTTTACGTGCCTAAGTGGGGTGATCTTAGACGGTTGATCTTGAAAGAGTGTCATGATTCGAAGTGGGTCGGTCATCCGGGGATTAAGAGGACGTTGGCGCTGGTCGAGGGCACTTATTATTGGCCAAGAATGGAGGATGATGTAGAGACATTCGTCCGGACATGCCTTATTTGCCAACAAGACAAGATAGAGAAAAAGAAGTCCGGAGGATTGTTGGAGCCTCTACCGACGCCCAAGGGACCATGGGAAAGCGTTTCCATGGACTTCATCACATGCTTGCCGAAGTCGGAAGGATATGGGAGTATTATTGTGGTGGTCGATCGATTCTCGAAATATGGAACTTTCATTGCCGCACCACCCGATGTTACCGCGGAAGGAACGGCTAAGCTTTTCTTTAAGAATGTAGTGAAGTATTGGGGAGTGCCACATGTGATCGTTAGTGATCGAGATCCAAGATTCACGGGGCGCTTTTGGACGGAGTTGTTCAAGATCATGAGAACGGATTTGAACTTTCTACGAAGTTTCCATCCCCAAACGGACGGGCAAACGGAGAGGGTGAACGCACTATTGGAGCTCTATCTTCGACACTATGTGAGTGCCAACCAACATGATTGGGCTAAACTCCTTGACGCTGCTCAATTCTCGCATAACATGCAAAGGAGTGAAGCCACGGGAAGAGTCCTTTGAGTTGGTCACAGGCGCCAACCATTGACTCAATGCCTTAGCCGCATCATATGAAGGAGTAGCCCGACCGCACAAGACGCCGAAAGAATGGCACGAGCAAGCAGACTTGGCCCGGGCTTCGTTGGATAAAGCGGCTAAGAAGATGAAGAAGTGGGCGGATGGGAAAAGAAGACACGTTGAGTTCGAGGTAGGAGATCGTGTAATGGTGAAGCTCTTGCCTCAACAATTCAAATCACTAAGGAAGGTGCACAAAGGCTTGATACGGAGATATGAAGGCCCTTTCCTGATAGGACGGTTGGAAAGGTTTCTTATCGACTTCAACTACCGCCCAAGTTAAAGATTCATCCGGTCTTCCACGTTAGTCTTCTCAAGCCTTATCATAAGGACGAGGAAGACTCGAACGAGGGTGTCTAAGCGAGCACCAACAATGTTGTTACTCGACGATCGAGAGGTTGAGAAGATCTTGTCGGATCGTACGATACGGAGATGAGGAGTGCCGAGCTATAAGGAGTACTTGATCCAGTTGCGTAATTTTCCCGATAGTGAAGCGAAGTTGGGAAGCCAAGACTTGTTGTGGCAATTTGCGGACAAGATCAAGAAGTATCACGAGGATGGCACGACGAGGACGTCGCGAGCTTAGGTGAAGGAGGATGTCACGACCACCTACTCGACTAGATCATTTTCAAGTATGATCGGGATTCCGGATTATTCTACACTTCTCTTGGGAAGTCTTGATAAGGATGGAAGAGTTTAGAAGCCCATGGAAGATGATGGATAATCTTGGAAGCTTATAGAATAATATGGAATAAGTAGGAAGCTCTAGAAGCTTACTAGAAGCTTATGGAAATCCTATAAGCTAGAAGCTTGATGTACATAGTAGTATAAATAGGTGTTGCCTCATTTGTAGAATTCATCCAAGAAGTTCTCTTGTAATCAAAACTTGTAAAGATCTCTAGTAATACAAAGTGGTCTTTACATTCCACTTGTTCCTCTCTTTGAAGTTTACTTTCGTTGCATACATCGTTGAGTGTTCGAGCAAGGCTGAGCTTAGTCGAGACTAAGTGCCGCACGGAAGACCTTGTAGAGACAAGTCCGTGACAATAAGCACATGTTTCACAAAGAACAAATTATAGTAACTACTTGACTTGGTGTCGTCTAATGAGATTCTACCAATGCCCTAAGGGCATTGGTTAAGGAGGGTATGGAACCACAAAAAAGGATTAAAAAAACGTTTTTTAATTTGAAAAGTGTACTTTGTGTGTGGGTCCCTGAGTTAAAAAACTGTTTTTTAGTCCTTTTTTGTGGGTCCATACCCTCCTTAACCAATGCCCTTAGGGCATTGGTTAGACAATCCCTTTTATTATTACTATTTTCTTAAAAGAAAATTTAACTTGTTTCACAAAGAACAAATATTATATATATATTAACGTAAGGATATGAAACGGTATCAAAACCTGTCGTTTAGGCTCCCGCTTTTTCTTTCAGCCCAACTGCAATATCCATCTTCCTTCTCCTGGCCAGCTATCGACATACCTGTTTTCCTATTTGATACGTGGCGGCCTCAGCCTCATATTCATCTCCTTTGCAATCGTTCTCGACGGTCGGTTTACTCACCGGTGGGTTTGTACTTTGTCCGTGCTATGTTATGATTCATTACTTTTTTGAATAAACGATGTTGGTATACAACATCCAATTGGTTAATCAGGTATTGCTTTTTGATTATGTTTTGGTTTTCGATTATTTCTGGTATGGCTTTTTCTATTATGGTTATCACTCCTTTTTTCTTTTTGATTTTCTTTATATTTTGTAGTTATCACCGCTCGATGTATTTGCTGCCGGAAGATTAGTAAGTGATTTGTGTATCAAAAAAGATTTTGATTTGGTTATTATAAGTGATTGGATTTTTTATGTTATGATTGATGTTAGGTCTTGGTATGTTATGGTGTGATCAACTGTTGATTATATATTGGTTCCGAGTATGTACGATTAGTAGCTGAATTCCTATAGATCAAAACAAGGCTGAAAAAGTTGCGTAATTGTGTTTAGGTAGTTATGAATTGGAGGTTTTAGCTACCGCTTAAATTGTTAGGGATTGCGGTTAGTAATTTCGTGTTGGTTTGTTATTGGTTTGAGGTCAGATAGATTAAGTAACATCAAATCGAATCGAGGCTTAACTAGATATTGAGATGTGTTCACCTAGATATAGGAGGTTTTTTAGGCCACCTAAATAGATGACGTAACTTTGTGTTGGTTGGAGGTCTTAAAATAGATGTGGGGTTTTTACCTATAATTTTAGTTGAATAGCTATAATTTATGTAGCTTTTATTTTTATGATTATGATTGATGTTAGGTCTTGGTATGTTATGGTGTGATCACCGTTGATTATATATTGGTTCCGAAGTATGCGATTAGTAGTCAATTCCTATAGATCAAAACAAGGTTTGAAAAAGATGTGTAATTGTGTTTAGGTAGTTATGAATTGGAGGTTTTAGCTCCGTGTACCACTTAAATAGTTAGGGATTGCGGTTAGTAATTCGCTGGTTTGTTATTGGTTTGAGGTCAGATAGATTAAGTAACATCAAATCGAATCGAGGCTTAACTAGATATTCAGATGTGTTCACCTAGATATAGGAGGTTTTTTAGGCCACCTAAATAGATGACGTAACTTTGTGTTGGTTGGAGGTCTTAAAATAGATGTGGAGTTTTTAGTAATAGATTGTTGCGCGACTAGATATTGAGTTGTTTTGATTTATTCCTTGGTTTCTAAAGTATCCAAGTTGAGGGTTTTTTATAACGGATGCAAAATACAACCAAAGACTATCATACAACCTTGATCATTTTCAAAAATCACGGCTAAACACATTGATGGAAAGAGGCTAACTGTAGGTATATCCTATATGGAAGTGGAAGTGGAGGTGGAAGCGAAATCGGAAATATCCTATATAATCAGAATTGACTGTTTCATGGATTCTTTCAATTTTTATTTTGCTTATTGCTTTTAAACATTGGCCGCGGACGTAATAGTAAATTCTTTGTTTTTGCGTGTGTACACTTTTGCAGGAACGTGACGTGGGTCAAGAGTTTATATAGTTAAAGAAGTTGATACGATAATTGTTCACGAAGATGAATTAGAAAGTGGGATTGTGGAGGATGTTTGGGGCTGCTTATTTTTCCGGCTTATTGGATTGGATTTAATTGCGAAATGATGATGTAAGTATACTTTTTCTATAAATTGCAGTTTATGAATTCTATGTCATGTTTGGTTTTGTGTTTTTAGGTATCTAAAGAAATGTTTGAACATGTAGTCGGAACTTCAGTTGCAGGTACTCGGGGTTTGATTGCTCAATAATTCATATTATTTATAACCCGAAGGCAAATTCTCATAAACTAACAATTTTAATGGTTTTGTTTTGGATTTTTGTTTGTATTTCGCTATCACTGACATGTTGATAACCGTAGTTTTTCAAAGAAACGGTTCCAGAAAATATTTTATACACTTGGGGTTTTTCGATATAAGTACTTCCCAAACACTATGTTTATGGTACCATCTGTTTACGAACTATTTCCTATACGCCTTATTTATAATAAGCCGTGGGTGTTTGTTTAACCTTATTTTATTTTGGCTTAAACGTTGGTTTATCTTCAGATCTATCTACTTATCTATTTACATTCGATTTAGGTCTGGATGGCCCAGCTCATGGAAAATTGAAGGCGTCTAAGGTGTTTCAGGTTGATAATCTATTTACATTTGATTTGTTTCCTTACGTGGAGTTGTGAATACTATTTGTTTATTAGTGAACTGAAAACGCAGGGTAGCCTTACAGATTTACTAAGTATTAATGCTTTAATGAGCATGTTTAAGAGCTTCTCAACTTGCGATATACGGGTCAATTGGTTCCCACAACCGGATCATGCGGGATTCTGTCAGCACTATATCAGATGCGCTACAGGTAATACTCGAGGTTCCAAAGGTTAGCCGGATAGACGGTGGTTGTCAAGTGGAGGTTAAAATGCAATTACTGGAAGCTGTGAAATGGCCTCAAAAGCATCAGCAAGCTTTCAGGTGTATTGGTAAGCGACCACCAAACGTTGTCTTATTGTAAGCAAGAAGCTGATTTGTGGTAATTAATTGATATTTGAAGCCTTGCCAAAACAGAAAATACGCACATTCACCCAGGTAGTTGTATTTTTGCTGAAAAATGAGAAACATGGTTCGAACAATATAACCTGTTTCAAATACATAACAACTGTGGCACTTTCCTTTCACAGATCACAAGTCAGTACCGCGCCTGTTCGACACCAACTTCGATCCATACGTGACTACGAAGCATATTCGTGTTCCAGGTCATTTCTATACTCTTTTTTGGGTTGATAGTTCATATGCTAATTTTAGTGGAAATAAAAAACTATCTGAAATACAGTTAACAAATTATCTGCTTTTCTACTTATCTGCATTTTTTTTCTTTTGAACTTTCAACATTTATCATTCTATGGCATGTTTACAAGAAGCATTTGGCATTGTGTTTTGATAGTGACTACCACCAGTGATGAAGTATTGTTGGAACAAAAACTACTCGATGTAAGTTTCCTTTCCCTTATACAATGTTTCATAGTTAAGTTTTTGTTTTCATGTGAGTTAGTAATAGCAGTTTTGGTCCGGTATCTTATGAATTAGACTCCTTTAAAGTCAATTATAGTCTTCAAGTGCTCTGTACATAAAAACTTATCCAAAGACGTGAATTTCCCAAGAGCAACAACTGATTCATTTGTCACCTCCACCTTCCTATGAGAAAACTGTTTAACTAGAGGACCAATGACCCGAGTTTGCCTGGCAGGAAAAGTTCTAGCCAAATGACCAAACGGCCTAATTACTGGAATCTTAATCACATGAATATCTTATTGAATAACTATTCTAATAAGCTGTTTCATTATTGCTTTGCAATAGGGAATTATTCTAGCGCCGGTCTCCTAATATCGTGAATGCATACACTGCAAATATGATCTACACTATCATCATCAAACAATTAACTCAGAATCTTCCTTTTTCCCTCACAAAAGCTCCACCAAGGATAGTAGCCCTTTAGACTTTAAACTGTAAAATTTGAAATAACATATTTTGTAGACTTTAAACTTCAAACTTTAAGTTAGTAGACTTTAAAAAAAATAAAAAAATAAATGGCAAACATAGTAGCCCTCCCAATAATCTTTAACTTAGCAGATTTGCATTGCCATCCAACTTTAAATTCTAAAATCGCATACAAACGCCCCTTAGTACATAACCATATATTTACATTCATTCTTTTGTTCGTTGTAGTTGGCTGTTGGAACTCTAAAGCTCTAAGAGCTTGCATCCGAATAGTTGATTCCCATGACTCCTTCCATGCCTGAAGCTTTGGTTAGATTTTTGTCCCTTATTATAATTTTGCGTACCCCATAATCTGTAGTTTCTTTTCTTTGTAACATCTGTTATCGCCACCCATTGCACGTGTCAAATCTATTGGATTGGAAGTTGCGTTAGAGTGTGATCCAAATAGTTTTAAGATCAGGTAATAACAGAATTGTAAAGTTTTCTTGGTCACTGTTGAAAATGATACTTTAAGTTATTACTTTATGTATGAATACAGAAACCAAGAATAATCATGACATACACCAGTGCACATTATACACATGACATATTTCAAACAATGTTATCCCAAACACCCCTATATCCAACAATCAACTCTATGAGGGTCTTTTAAACTGAATCATCTAATTATCGGTTACCTTTCTCATAGCATCAAAGTCTTTTATTGTTAAGCTTATGTCATTTTCTTGGAAGCATAATGAATCGTTTGTTTGATAATTTAATTTTGTAGGCGTGCTTTATACCGAAAGACCGATTCTGACGGAGGAATATAAGGTTATTTGGATATGAAGAGATCTTTATCTATTGGATTTTGAAGCGTAGAAGGAATGGAGGCCATAGTTATCCAAGGCTTACATTTGACGACATGGAATTCTCTAACTTTCTAGGTATTTGGTCATACTCACGTAATATGAGTTAGTGTTTGAGGATATATTGAGAATTCTATAATCTATAGTCAAAATAAGAAATTATAAAGACCTTATCAAGAATCGATTTTGTGATTGAACATGCTTTTAGGAATTAAAGTAGCGTATAACGATTCAAGTCAGTTTCAAAGGGTATAAGCCGGAAAAGTGTAATAGTTACATGAGACGAAACAAGCTTTTGCCATTGTTAGGTCGATACATTCAAATGACTAAGCCTGCTTTTTCAACATCTACCATGTAGTGTTGCTTTCAAAAAGCTTAGCCAAACACCCAACAAGTGTTGATATTACTAAACGGTTTCTACAAATCGTCTTGAAGGAAAAATAAATGTACTGGAAGCCATTTAAGTTATTTGACACGACCTTGCTTTGTTTATCTGCATATAAGTGTGTTTATCGAGAAAGCCCAAACATTGTTTGAAATATGTCCTATTTATATAAAAGATTTATATGTATTCTGTTGCTAATAAGTAGCATACGGGATTGCAACTTGTCGATGATTATGACGTGTTGATGATACCACAACGGTTACATGTAATCTCAGTGAATCATTTAACATGACTCTTGATTTATAGCAAAGTCGTTTTTGGCCTCTTTGTTTAACCGTATTTTTGGTCCATTTTACAGGAAGAGGGAGTCAATATGATGTGATTCCGCTGCAACTGAGTTGGCCAGCCGACCACGCAAACCCGGAATTGCCAGGCTCCTTTGATACCCAATCTGCTGAATATTGGGACCTAGAACAAAGTCATACATGTCCATCAGATTCCCGTTTAAAGTGGTTTCAATTGCAACTTTTAGAGGTATGTATGTGATAAATATTTGGTTGAATTTTAAATGTATATACTTTTTAACGCCATATATTCAGAGTTTGTATAATCAATGACATGTATTTAAAGAACTTTTCATTAATTTTTCCCCCCAGATATGGCTTTCTATCTTCAATGAATGGAACTTTTAGTAGAACATGCCTATTCTTCTTTTAGAAAATACATTATGCTGTTAAGGACAAGAAATTGTTGAATGACTTGAATCATTTCTACCCGAATTGATTCTTCTGACCTGTTGGGTTGCACAAGTGAGGGACAGGGACATATGTTTTGCAGACCACCCGCCGCAACGCGGCGGTATCGTAGCAGTACTTGTTTGTATAATGTAACAGGGCTGGTATCATGTTTATTATTATCACAGCTTTCTAGTGTGATACGTTTATTAGTATTTTGCGTAAATATACTATTCCTATTACATGTCACAAAATAGCAACAAACTTGTGCATGAACTTTAAAGTTATGATCAAAACTATGAATCACGAGTTAGGAATATCACTTACCTTCATCTACGCTCCTGTTATCACAAGTTCTCGAGAAATTTCCGGTAGCACAATAGCAAACGAACAACTCAGGCGACGTCGAGTTAGACCCACATCGACCATTAGACCTAATACAGTTATCACACTCGTCATTAAACACCGTCCACCGTAAATTAAAACCAGCCCTCAAAGCTGACTGCAAATCATTCTCCGTAGAAGTAGCTAGGCTTAGTTAATTAGCCGAAGACTCGCTCACGGGCACTTCAATATGATTATTACATTGCACCAAGTAATCAAACACAGAAACACCCAAATTAGCCGTGAGGAAATAACTATCACTTGAAGTGCCATTCACATCACAATTAAATCTGTAACTATTGCTCAAAGGTTGTGCCGTAGCAAGTACACTAGTGTTGCATCCATAATACAAAGATATGTTCTGTTGGTTAAAATTATCGCCGTTAAAAAGTGTCAAGTCGTATGTGGTGTTATAGAGATATTGAGGACATACGGTGGACCATAGATCGTTTCTAGCAACTGTCATCGTCTGTGCACTAGTATCAGTATCCGGGACTCGATAGTTTACTGATTCGTAGTTGAGTACGGAGACATTAGATCGGCAAGTTAGTTGAAAATCGGGATGGCCACAATAAGAAGGGCGGTCTCCACCCCAAAATGGATACTCGAGGTCGAAGTCTCCACAGCTGACATTTTGGCCACAAACATCGAATGGTCGAGTATTTTGGCCCATGATCGTGGTGGCTAGGAAAACTATTAGTACAAAAAGAGGGTGGAGTCGCGGTTTCATGATGGTTGAATTAATAGATCAATAACGAATTTATGCACAAAAATAGGAACACGTTTTCAATACAATTTTTAAATGATGCATGTTTACAAAAGTACGTGTTAAATAAAAGTAGTCTACGTTGAATAGTTTGTATCTAAAAGATCAACTGAGCTGGTGTATATTGACGACTACGTCTTGTTGCTTTTTTATGGATTTCCATTTATATAAATGCGAAATAATTAATGCAAGTAAACGTAACAAATTGTTTCGAAACTCTCGTACGATTTCTAGAAACACGTTGGGGAACTCGTATATGTGTTTTGCATAACTAAGAGAAACATTGTTGACAATATACAATTCTAGTGACAAGAGATTAAAAGTCTTTTACCTCATTATGAATGTTTGCTATATGCCTCTAATCAATTAATGGGCTTAATCCGACTCCGATGTAAGTTAACCTCCACCAAAATCATGAAAATACTATTCTCTTCGTCTCATAATTATAGTCCACCGTTGATTTTTGAATTTTTTAGTTTTCAACTTTAACCTTAAATTTTTTTATTTGTGCTACATATTATTTAATCCAAAATATAAAAATAGATTGAGTTTTAAATTTATTTTTCATTAATATAATTTTTATCAAATATCATATAACAAAAATAAAAATATATAAGGTCAAAGTTGCAAAATAAAAACTTAAAAAGTCAACAATGAACTATAATTATATGACGGAAGGAGTAATATCAGATCATTGGTTTACTATCTAAATATAAGGCTTGTCGCAGTCGTGTGGGTCGAGATCGGTTGGCAACAAAAAAAAGGTTGGGCAACCGATGTTGAAATCGGTTTGGTCGAATGTGGCCCAAGGTTGCAAGATCGGTCGTGTGTGGTATATTTGCCATATCGAGTGCATTTTGAACCGATGTGGTTTATTCGTTTGTATTTTACAAATTTAAAAATTGTGACCGTTTGGTCTTAAACTAAAAAAAAAAAAAATTCAAACCAAATTTACCACTCTATAAATACCAACTCCACCTCAAATACATTTCTTAACACACAATTTCAAACACAATTCAACCTCAAAATACTTCTTAACACAAGATTTATTATGGCTTGCCGTCTCCCTCATTATGTTGAAGATATGCAAGTGTACGTTCAAAATCAATGCAATATCGACGATGAGGCGCGAAAACACGCTATTATAAGCTTCATCGAATTGTTTGACCAGCGAAAGCGAGAAGGAACAAATGAGACAAAACTACCAGAGTTGCAACGACATTAATCCCGGAAAGAAAAGCCGTGATCGACAAATTTTGAAAGATCAAGCCCGCAAAGATCGCGAGGTTGCCGACAAGTTGTGGCGTGTGTTTCAAGATAACGAACAACGCCGCCACCAAAATCAATTGAGCTATCGGAGAACAACGGCGATGGTGTTGGTGCATCAACTTCGACTACCAACTTCGAAGCCACGGGAACCTCTCGCTCGAGGGATTTGCCTGCTCGCATTTATGACTCGCATGGGAGCATTCGATTAGATTTATGATTTATTTATTTCGTCTTGTTTTTATTTAGCATTGTAACATTTTAATTATTAATGAAATTTTAGTTTATGTTAAAAATGATTTTTTTTAAATAAAATTCCTTGGGTCAGTCGACCTGGGGCATTCGGGTTGTCCAATTCACCGGAGAAAGAAAGTTCGACGCAAGCAGTGTTCCCAAGTCGTCGTCCTGTGTCGCGACCAGACCAAATTTAAAAGGTGACTAGTACTAGTAACGATACTACGAGGTAAAAAGGTATGGTTGATTACTTGTAAAATACTTTCTTATCATAGATTATTGTTAGATGGAGGACTTTGGGCTAGGATCATATTTGAAAAGTAGTATAGATTGGAAAGAAGTCTCATTAATTCAAAGTCAAGAATCTAAACGAAATGTATGGTCTATGCATATTCGGCATTGATTAGGAAATTTCCCATCTCTCTAAACAAGCTACAAATCCTTAAGGGGCCGTTTGGTTGGGGTATATTGGGGGCATTTGCAATTTAATTTCCTTCAAATACCATGTTTGGTAACTCAAATGAAGTAATTTACAATTCCATGAATTCCCAAAATTGAGAGAATTAAAATGCCTCCAAAAAGTGAAGAATTTTAATTTACTTAGGAAATTTTTTTTATAAACTTTTTTTCTTATTGTTTTTTATAAACTTTTAAATAGAATATTTATGAATTTTATTTATAAACTTTTTTTTAATTTTTATAAATTTTTAATAAACTTTTTAATAAATTTTTATAAACTTTTTATAATTTTTATTATAAATTTTTTATAAATTTTTATAAACTTTTTTTTATAAATTTTTTATAAACTTTTTTTATAAATTTTATTTATAAACTTTTTTATAAATTTTTGATAAACTTTTTTATAAACTTTTATAAAAAAATTTTATAAGCTTTTTTATAAATTTTTATAAATGTTTTATAATTTTTTTCTAAATTTTTATAAATTTTATAAATTTTTATAAAGTTTCTATAAAAAAAAATTATCAATTTTTTATAAATTTTTTTTTATAAACTTTTAAATAGAATATTTATGAAATTTATATTAAAAATGAAAAATATTTTAAATTTCACAACCAAACGTGCGGAGGTATTTTAAATTCCGGAATTTTAAATTCCCAAGAATTTAAATTTTCTAGAAATTAAAATTCCGGAATTTCAAATTCTCCAACCAAACGCCCCCTAAAGGGTTTTTCTAACTTATGTCATTGGGGCATGAGTTTAAAAGCATTAATTAAACATAATTATTTTTTAAATTAAATTCATTTCCATGTAAAATGATGTTAAATTTGGCAAGTAAAAAAGTTTTTGGAAAGTAATACTATCAACTTACATTTAATTATGATCATTTTAGTTTATTAAATGTTTTAAACATATACCACCATGGCACATTGTAGAAAATCCCATCATTAAAATGTGACTCGGTCCTTGACTGGATAATAATTCAATAGGTTAATCCGAGGGTTGAGCATTATAGACTACGGATCGAATATCGCGGACCGAATATAATTCAATATGGTCCTCGCTTACTCTTTTTTTTTCATTTTCGGTACTCGGTACTTGGTTTGGTCCGGTTCGATCTTACGCAGATGCGACCATTATTTTTTGTTGGATCGGACCAAACCGACGAACCGGACATGTTGGTAATTCAAAAGACGAAACAAACAAACAAATTCAACCAAACGAAGCGAAAGATTTATTCAAATTACCAAAGCAAATAACAAACCAAATTCAAAGAGTATATATGCACACCATTTTATTTGATAAATACATCATTCTGTACAAGCTATATAGCATATCGTATAACACTGTAATGCACAAAATATAGTGTGTGCATCAAAAGGAGTGGTGTATATATCAACCTTCAAATTTAAAGGTACCGACTACAAAATTCTAATTTAAAGGTACTGTGAAAAACTAGAAGGGGGGTTGAATGGTTTACCGATTCAAAACTTTGTTTTGAAACTTATTGAAAGATCAATTGATATTGATCTTAGATATGTTAGTGAATAATAATCAATATGCAAGCAATATATATAAATAGTAAATAAGGATATAAACAATCAAACCACGACAAGTTGTTTATAGTGGTTCGGTCTACAAGGACTTTTTTTCCTTGCCCTACTCCACTCCCCGAGTCTCACACTCGAGAGTTTAACTTCACTAGTCAACAAGCTCCTTTCACCAGCGGAGAAACCTTTACACTTCACTTACACACTATTTTTCGACACTAACCTAGATGTCGAAGTTTTTTCCAAGGGTACAACTACTCCCACACACAATGTATTTTAAGGACTAAAATACTAACCACTCACACTCACAAGTTTATGATGGCTTGGTACAACAATGATGTATGAACAAGACTAGATCATACAACAACAAAACAAACAAGACTTCCAACTATTCGTTGAAGCTTGAATATGCCTTGATCTTCTTTGCTACAAAAGAGGATCACTGTAATGATATGAAACCGAAGTTAGCAATGTTAGAGAAGGAATGTATGTGATTATGCTAGAAATGGATGATGAAACAACTTGGTTTGGCTTGCTATTTATAGCCAAAATGAACAGAATACCACGGACCACGGACCCCATAAAGGGTTCCTACCGTGTATAATTTTGGTGCCGTGTCCACAACAAGATTACCAAAATCTTACCAAAGTCAACCAAATCCATCCAAGATTGTGTAAGATATGTAGAGTCCAAATCTACATAAAATATCTAGTGAAATCCTCAAGAGATTTCAATGATGCACCACATGATGTCATATGTTGTTTTCTATTTTTAGAAATATGTTAAATGTAAATACATATGTAATATTTTGTTTTAAGAAACCAAAACATGCTTGATCTAAAAATGTTAACATACATTATGGTTTAGAGGCATATCAAAAAATATGATTAATCAAAATGTAAATGCTTGAGTGATGAAGATATTATTTGAGGAAAAGCTTGTTTTAATATCCATTAAACTTGACAAGCTTTAAGCTTTATAAAAATTAAATTTTCTTTTTTCGTTAACAAAACTTAGGTAAAGATCATAAAATATAAATAACGTTTAATGACGATATTTGTATTAACAATCTCCCCCTTTTTGTTGAGGACAAAACATAAATTTTATTTTTATAAAAGATGTAAAGTTTGTACAAGAGTTATAAAAATATGAAATTAATTTTAGAACTTGAAAGATTTAGATAAAGATGATAATACTAGTTTGTCCAAATTAGATATGATGTTGACTTTTCAGAAAGTCAAAGTGTAGTTGACTTTATTTGAAAGTCAAAGTCTTCATTAGTCAAAGTGTGATGTTGACTTTTTAGAAAGTCAAAGTATGCAGTTGGCTTTTATAGAAAGTCAAAGTCCAAGTTCTATAATATTTATCCCCCTTTTTGTCGAAACAAAACAAGAGGCGAGACGGAATATGTAATGAGCCCGAGCCATTATCTCCCCCTTGGCCAATGCTCCCTCTAAATTTGGTACCAAGAGAAAGATACTTGGATTGTGAAAAAGCTACCAAAAAGATGTTAGTAATAAGCATCATTACAAGCATTTCCAATCACCATTTAACAATTAACAACAATATAAGAAACACCATTTACTTATGTAATTTGTGTGAACCAAATAATCTCGATACTTATGCTTCTTATGTAAATATTAATACACGAAGGACCAAACGTGTTAGTTAGATAGTTTGTAACCGTTTGGCGGTTACAAAGGTAGTTATGGAATTCGGTTATTACCGAAGGGTTGCAACGGTTCACTCATACCGTTTACAACATATATATACTCGTACATATGTAACGTTTCAATAGTTAATAGAAAAAATTTATACTTATTCATTTTATACACTTTGCAATCTATATTTCGATCTAGAGTTTGGGACAACAATTGGCATCAAGAGCAAGTGGTTATACGCGACTCGTTTGGATACCAAACATACTAACGAGAGACCCAAGGAACACGCTGTGAACTTTTTCGTTCGATAGGCAGGAAGTTTTTGTTTTCTCTTTTCTTCCAAGAGAAACAACACTTGAATAAGGATACGTACAAGATAGTGCACGATCATTTACGTAGGGGATTGCAAACGTTTTACATCAAACGGATTGGTGCGCAAAACTTTGTTGGCAACAACGAAGGGAAGGAAGGAAAGGTACCAAAGATACTTTCTTTTGTGTTTGCCTTAACGCAACACAAGCAAGGAAAGAGCACTTTGTTCGGATTAGAGAACGAGTGGACAAAGACTTTGTGAAACCGGTTAAAACAAAACATAAAGTAGAAGAAAACACGGGGTATAAACGCGGGGAAAACGTTGTTGGGGAGAAAAATTAAAACGTACGTGACAAGGAAGAAAAGGAGCGCTCAGGATTTGTGTGGAGAAGTGTCGAGACGACACAAGGGAACAACAACAACGGAAGAAGAAAATCGAAACATTTGCTTCGTGAAGGATACCACCCGGTACCAAATTTGTACGTATGAAAGTTATTTGATTTTGGAGAAAAGAAGGAAATCAAGAACAACGTACAAGGAGGCAACGTGTTTTAGTGTGGTTTATCAAGAAAGGAAAACAAGGAATTACTTGTTTTCGAAGGAATTAAATTCGAAAGGAAGGACGTTTTTGTTTGACTCGTTGGAGAGGAAAGAAATTTGAAAAAAAGGAGGTCGTGACATTTTTCTGGTCGAAGGAAAATAATTCGAAGGAAAAGGAATTCGACACAAACAAAAGTGGTGTATTAATTCAAAGCATACAAATTCGAATACAAAAGAACCAAGGTTACAACGAGGCAAGAAAAGCAAAGAGAACCAACTTGGGAATAACAACAAACGTTAGTAAACAATAATTACTAACGCGAGACAAAGGGAATACATTTGTATTCATTACAACATCAAGGTCATAAGTTAAACTTTTTCTGGATTTCAATTATATTAGAATATTATAGAATAGTTATTTTGTACTATTAGAAAATCCCGAGAACTATTTATTGATCCCGTATTATTAGGATTCCCGGAAGGTTAGATATTCCCATATTAGAAAAGATACCATACTAGGAAGGATAATTCCTATTAGATTAGAAAGTGAAGATAATAAGCACTTCTAAGATGGCCGGTGGCGAAGCAACAAACACATCAACTACACCAAAACCCGTAACACCTATTGCACAATATCAATGCCCTAAGTTGAAAACCACAAACTACACAGTTTGGGCTATACAAATTAAGGTTATACTAGAGGCACACGGTTTATGGGAAGCAATAGAACCTAAGATAGACACGCAAGTAGATGATAGGAAGGATAAGGCAACAACTACCTTCCTATATCAAGCGTTGACCGAATATGTGATTTTACAAGTAGCGGGTTGTAAAACGGCTAAGGAATTATGGGATTCGTTAAAGAAAAGACACGTTGGAGAAGATAGAGTGCAGCACGCACGGTTACAATCATTGATGATTGGGTTTAACTCACTTCAGATGAAGGAAGATGAGACGGTGGATGCATTTACGGCTAAACTAAACGGCTACGCCACGAAGGCGAAAGAATTAGGGAAAATTTGGATGAATCACTTTTAGTACGAAAACTATTAGACTCCACACCAGATAGGTTCATTCAAATAGTAGCATCCATAGAACAAACAAGTGATCTCGACGATATCACTTTAGATGAGATCACTGGAAGACTCAAGGCATTTGAGGAAAGGATAAAACTCCGGAAAGAGGGCAAGTAGAAAGCCAGGAAAACTTATTATTCGCACATGACGAACACTCAGGAAATAGAAAACGTTTATATAAACGTGGAGGGAAATCAAATTTCTCACGAGGGAATTGGCAGAATAATAGAAATAGAAACAACCCACAAGGATGGAACTCAAATCACAAAGGGAGTTCCGATAAGTATAAAGTGAGTGGGATTTAAGTAAAGTAAAATGTTACAAGTGTCATAAACTTGGACATCTTAAAAGGAATTGTAGAGGAACATCAAAGAACTCAGAACAATCAAACCTTATCTTAGAGGACTATGAACCATCACTATTAATGACTATGCACCTAAACCTAACACGAGGAAGTGTTGTTAAATGAAGAACAAATTCAACCAGAAAATATGCTACGCAGACGCAAGCATATGGTATTTAGATAATGGTGCAAGTAACCATATGACGGATATAAAGAGTCATTTTAGGGATATTGATGAAAGCGCAATGTAATCCAGTACGCTTTTAGAGATGGATCGTATGTACGCATAATGGGTAGAGGGTCTATATTATTAGGTTGTAAGAACCAGAATGTAAGGTAGTATCGGATGTATACTATATACCAAACCTCAAGAGCAACATACTTAGTCTAGGGCAACTTACGGAAATAGGTTGTAAGGTCATTATGGATGGAAACAAGTTGACTTTGTATGATAAGAACAAGAAGTTGTTGATGAAGGTTGAAAGATCTAAGAATCGACTTTACAAGATTCAATTACATATAGAAGCACCTATATGTCTCTTAGCAAATATAGATAACCAAGCATGGTTATGGCATGCTAGATTACGTCATCTGAACTTTGACGATATCAACAAGATGACTAGGAAGAGTCTAGTAGAAGGAATTTCAAGGATAAATCATGACGGGCAGATTTGTGACGCATGTTTATTAGGAAAACACAGTAGAACACCATTTTCAAATCAAGCTAAATTCATATCAAAGAACCCGTTGGACTTAGTATATGGAGACCTTTGCGGTCCTATAAGTCCAGCCACACACTCTGGCAAGAAACTCATTTTCTTGTTAGTGGACGATTGTACACGTTTTATGTGGGCCTACTTTCTAACATCAAAAGATGAGGCATTTAGTACATTCAAGGAATTTAGACAGAAGATAGAAATGGAGATGAGATTGAAAGTAAGGATGCTAAGAACGGACAGAGGTGGTGAATTCACATCAAATAAATTCACAAGGTACTGTAAGGAAAATGGAATAGCATGACAGTTGACAAAGACCTTACTCACCACAATAGAATAGAGTATTGGAGAGAAGAAATAGGACAGTGTTATCAACTACGAGGAGTATGATGAAAGCAATGAAGTTACCCTTAACTTTTTGGGCGGAAGCGCTTAAACATGCAATTTACATACTCAATAGGGTACCTACTAAGGCCCTCTAAGTGATAAAACTCCATATGAGGCACTCTACAAAGTAAAAACCTAACTGAAAACCTAAGAATATTCAGATGCACAGCTTATACAAAGATAACGATACCTCACTTAAAGAAGCTGGACGATAGAAGCATGCCAGTTATTTACTTAGGAGTAGAGGAAGGATCAAAAGCATGTAGGTTATATGATCCAATAGCCAAGAAGAAACATGTTAGTAGGGATGTAAAGTTTATGGAAACAAAACCGTGGGATTGGAATAAAGATGAAGAGGATACAAGCACACAAGACACATTTTGGACTAGTTTTGTGGTAGAAGGAGTTGACAATGAAAACCTTACACCAGTCAACACAAAAAACGACGATAACACGTATCATGAACAAGATCAAATTCCTGATCCAGTTTCACCAATCACACCACCGACATACAATTACGCACCCACATAATGTAAGAGGAAGAGGAGGCTACTACTAGTTCTCGTCTTAACTCAAGAGATAGATTTGATGATACACCCGTACGTGAATACAGAGATATGATGAAAATATATAAGTATGCACGTAGAGTTGAACCGCAAAGTTTACTATTTACGGAAGAAGAATCTCGTAACTATAAGGAAGCATTAACAGACGAGAAATGGATTGAGGCCATGGAGATTGAATTGGATTCAATCAACAAGAATAATACATGGACTCTTACAAAATTGCCAGAAAATCAGAAGACAATAGGACTAAAATGGGTTTACAAGACCAAGAGGGATGCAAAAGGAAATATCATCAAATACAAAGCACGGTTAGTAGCAAAAGGATATGTACAAGAACAAGGAATAGACTTCGATGAAGTATTTGCACCAGTTGCTAGGATAGAGGCAATTCGGTTGATATTAGCATTAGCAAAGATATCATGGTTGGCAAGTACATCACTTAGATGTAAAATCGGCATTTTTGCATGGAGATTTGAAGGAAGAAGTCTACGTTACACAACCTGAAGGATTTATTCAACAAGGAAATTCGGAAAAAGTCTATAAGCTTACTAAAGCATTATATGGCTTAAGACAAGCACCAAGAGCTTGGAATATGAAGCTTGATCAAAAGTTAAAGTCTTTAGACTTTAAGAAGTGTAATCTCGAACAAGCAGTTTATATGAAGAGAAACAAGAATTCTACACTTATAGTTGGAGTCTACGTAGATGATTTGATAATCACAGGCACTCCAAGGAAGGAAATAGAAGAATTTAAATCCCAGATGAAAGATAAATTTGAAATGAGCGACTTAGGATTGTTAGCTTATTATCTTGGGATAGAAGTTAAACAAACAGGAGGAGAGATTACAATCAAGCAGACGGGTTATATTAACAAGATCTTGAAGGAAACAAGTATGGCGGATAGTAATGATACGAAGATACCAACGGATACCGGTACTAAGTTGGTCAAGGCGGAAGATGGAAACTCAGTTGACGTAACTTATTATAGAAGCTTAATTGGAAGTCTCAGGTACTTACTACATACAAGACCAGATCTTAGTTATTCAGTCAGACTACTCAGCAGATTCATGTAAGACCAAGGATCATCACCGTAGGTAAAGCAAGTAATCCGATACATCAAAGGAACAAAGGAGCATGGCATAACATACAAGAAAGAAGGCGGTCGAAGATTATCGGGTTACACCGACAAGAGTTATGGAATCAACACCGATCAAGGAAAAGGAACTACCGAGATAGTATTTTATTTCGAGAGTCACCGACACCGGTGTACTCGGCAACCAACAGTGGCACTATCATCATGTGAATCAGAATTCAAGGCGGCTACTGCAGTAGCATGTCAAGCCTTAGGGACATTCTTCAAATTAGATTTCACACCAAAGAATTCCTTGTTGCCCAAAACCAGAACTAACACCACCTCCCTTATTCTTGACAGCAACATTTTGAGGCTTTTGACCTCTATTTCTATATTGATTATAAGGAACCTGTTTAATAAAAGATTGTCTAGAATTACCAATACCATTTCTATTAGGAATCTGAAAACCTTTGTTTTGAAAAGAATAATTAACACCATTACTTTGCCTAGCATTACTTTGGTTTACCACATGCCTATTCTTTTTACCCACAGAAATAAAACCATCATCATCCAGCTTCCCATCATCCAGAAATCGAGGTTTTTTAACAAAATTAACACTACGTAACAAAAATCCATGGGTGTCCTGGGACCCCCCGGGACACCCCCTGTAACACCCCCAAATCTCGGTACAGCGGAAGACTTAATCAAGTTTTCGGGGCGTTACGATTGGATTGGTATCTCACACAAGTATAGCAAACAAGATAGTCATTTAACATTCAAAACCAACCCCAAATTTAAATATTCAAAACATTAATCCCAAAGTGTAAATATTAGGCCCAAACATGATTTAATAAAAATAGGTCCCCATAAATTATCAGAGTCGATTATGATCCTTGACCATGACTCCTTGCCAAGCTTCCACGTAACAAGTACTCCAAACATCACTTAATTACCTGAGAAAGCATGCTAAAAGGTCATCTAACTCTGGTGAGTTCATAGGTTTAAATTCAAGTAAAAGTAGTGGACTCAGAGGAGTTAATTTGCTATGCGAGACTTAAGATAGATACACATCAAACACAAACAAATATCATATCCGATATCACACTGGGCCCTAGCTTACACTAGCCAAAGACATAAGTAGCAAAGTCTAGAACGATTGCTAACCCTGGACTAGGTCGAAGTAGAAGTCTATACTTAGCTAGGCAAGTGTTATAGCAATTAGGATTGCTACCCTAGACTAAGGCAACAACTACCATATATCTATCTAATCAGTCAATCACATAAGCAAATCAAAATAGTTTAGAAGGTCCAAAAATAGTAGTATGATTCTCACCCCAATTTAGTTAAAAACATAGATAAAAGTGGGGCTATGAAACTCACCTCAAGCAAGCAACGCACAAATAAACACTAGCAGAAGATAACAGCTAATGATGGCACAACAACTATCGACTCGACACAACCTATTAATGTAGGGAAAATTGCATGAAAAGTCATCATACTTGGCACTTATTGTCATTGTATGGAGCGAACTATTTTTTTTATCATTGTGACACTAACTTTTTGGGAGCGTGCTATTGTGTGTATCGCGACTTGTTTAACTTGTTGTAGCAGTCATGTTAACGACCGCTAACTTTTTTATTGCACCGCTAGTCCTTTTCGCGCTTTTAACGATCAAGTATTATATTATTGCACCGCTAGTCATTTTCGCTACCGCTTTTTACATCGTCCGCTTTACATCCGCTTCACACGCTTACACGCCATTCGCTTTTACACGCTTCTTCCGCTTACACGCTGCCCGCTTTTTTTTCATCCGCTTTCACGCTTACGTTTCACACGCTGCCTTTTACACGCGCCCCTTATCTCGTTTACATCGCTGTTTTACGCTTTTCACGTTTTCTGCTTTACACGCCGTTTTTACACGTGCTGCTATCGCTGCTCGTTCCGCTTTACACGCGTTCTTCTTTTACACGCTGCATTATATCGCTTAACACGTTTTTCCGTCCGCTTTTACACGCTTACGCTGCGTTTTACATCGCGCTTTTACGCTGCCCGCTTTTCACTGCCCGCTTTACACGCTGCTTTGCACGCTTTCCTTTTTTCGCTTTTCATTTTACACGTTGCTTTTACATCGCGCCCGCTTTACACGCTTTTTCGCTTTACATGTTTTTCGCTTACACGCAAAAACGAGTTTAAAAACGAACTAAACGCGGTAAAAACGCTGAAACGGGCTAAAACGTAAACAAACTAAAACGTTTTTTAGTTTTGCGGAAAAAACGGACGAAAACGCGTAAAACGAAAACGGTAAAACGCATCAAAACGGTAAAACGAAGAACACGAAAAACGGTAAAAACTTGTAAAACGACGTAAAACGAAGAAAACGGCGTAAAATGTATAAAACGGATTTAAAACGGTAAAACGGAAGAACACGCGGTAAAAACGAAGAAAACGGTAAAACGACTAAAACGCGTAAAACGACGAAAACGCGGTAAAAGGAACGTAAAACGTAAAAACGTGAAAACGGAAAAATGTGTAAAACGGACAAAACCGTGAAAAATGGACGAAAACGCAAAACCGACGAAAACATGTAAAACTAAGAAACGCGGTAAAACGACGAAAACGTATAACGCATTTAAAACGTAAAAACGGAAGAACACGCCGTAAAAACTCAGAAAACTCAGAAAACGGATGAAAACGCGTAAAACGTATAAAAACATACGAAACGCGTAAAACGGAAGAACACGGTAAAAACGGATGAAAACGGTAAAACGAATAAAACGCGTAAAACGGACGTAAACCGTGAAAAACGGACAAAACGCGGTAAAACGAAGAAAACGGTAAAAACGGACAAAACGCGGTAAAACGCGGCAAAAACGAACGAAAACGTGAAAACGGACGAAAACATGTAAAACGGATCTAAACCGCGTGAAAAACGGACGAAAAAGTGCAAAAACGGACGAAAACGTGTAAAAACGGCTAAAATGACTAACGGTGCAATATTATAATAACGGTCGTAAAAAATCGATTTAAAAGGACTAACGGTGCAATAAAAAAGTTAACGGTCGTTAACATGACCGGCTAGAACAAGTTAAACAAGTCACCGATACACACAATAGCACGCTCCCAAAAAGTTAGTGTCACAATGATAAAAAAAATAGTTCGCTACATACAATGACAATAAGTGCCAAGTATGATGACTTTTCATGCAATTTTCCCATTAATGTAAACCAATTTTAATATATAATTCCCAAAATCAACGTTATCTACCCCAATGTATTCCTTTTCGTTATTTCCAAAAATGTCTTGTTTCACCGTTTAGTCCTAGTGTTTGGTATCCTCATGTGGGTGTATCGACTCAATATGATGCCATGAATGCACTCAAACAACCAATATGTGACTCAATGCAACACAATGAGATGTCTAAGCGAGAAGCTCCATAGTCCAATAAGTTTCGGAATAAATAGTAGACCTTATCGAATTCATCAACTCGATAAACTCAATTATTTATTCGTGTCGCTTATTATCCCATAAACCGGTCGCATCCTAACGAGTCATAAGGATAATTCACCCATTAATAACGCTATCCCACGCATCTAGCGGTCTCTTATTAGATTCACAACCTAATCATCATACCCACGTGGATCGACGCTATTAATGTTAGGTCATCCGTAACCCATGCACACGACGTAAGTAAATAAATACTTGAAACTAGTATTAAATGCCCTTGATTGGTGATTGTACAATAATTCGTACAACCAGGCCTTCGATGGTGATCGAAGGGTATGAGGGGTGATATGCTTGCGCCAAACTTGTAGCCAATCTGCAATAAGAAATAGTAGACACTTCATTAAGTGATTGCGCAGGGGTTGGGCCCTACGAACCACCTCCGGCGTGTGAATAAGTATGTGATATGAGTTGTAGATAACATGATGTATGTGAAATAATCGCGGTTGAGTGAACATACCATTGAAATGACTCGTCCAACCTATTTATAGGTGATGAAAATAGCTTGGAGAGTGTTAGCACACGTTTAGGATATTATGGAGGCGCCCCCGATTTATGGTAACCGCTAGGCTTCATCCCCACTATCTCGACTTGGCGGAGAAGCAAAGGACATAGTGGGAAAGTGGGGGAAGACCAAGTCAATGTTCTTATTTGTCTTGGCATCTTCAAGGAAGACACCGGGGCATAGGCCTTCGGCCGGGCGGATTCCCAACCGGTAACCATGTCAATGATGAATGGTTTTACGCCACCAATGACTTATGAAGAAAGACTTGGGTTTTCGTAATGCAATTTTGATCGAGGTCGAAGGGGGTCCTTCGACTGACGGAGGGTAGGTCATCAAGCCCCCACGAAAGTGATATGTACTAACAAGAAATAATGCTTACTTACTTTAAATAAAAACGAAACCTCCTCTTCGTCACAAAAACGAATGAAGATATAAAGTTTTGTAATTATTGACCGTATTTAATGCAAGACTAATCCTAACTACTCCCCATTCCTCGGTAAAAGTAAACATCATTTCAAACTTTAAAAATGGTTTGAAATCCGGTAGTAAA
Organism: Chrysanthemum makinoi; assembly: GCA_910596185.1. Lineage (NCBI taxonomy): Eukaryota > Viridiplantae > Streptophyta > Magnoliopsida > Asterales > Asteraceae > Chrysanthemum > Chrysanthemum makinoi. Next base: position 335,097,183 of record OU343221.1, read on the forward strand.
GGGATAAGTCCGACACGGTAGGGCGAGATTCAACGCTTGTAGGGTATATAAAATGTAAAAAACAGTAAAACCCTAACAAAGTTTATCTCTCACCCAAGCTTTTCACCTACTAAAACCTCTTCCGATCAAGCCTTCGATCAAACAAGGTAAAACACTCCTTCTTCTCAGATTTCAAATACATTGTTGTGTTCTTTAGAAGGTTTCATGTCTACCAATAAAAAATTTATGATAAAACAACAAGGTTGTACACTAACCAGGGAGGAGCTTAAAGCATTCCTCACTGATTACCCCATTCCAAAGGAACATAAAATCATGCTACCGAGTAAAAATCAAGGGATATTTGATGCCCCTAAAAATTATGTAGGCCTCAGATACCCATGCTTTCACCACTTCCAACCTTAGGATACCTTTGCATCCTTTGATCTTAGAATTCCTCCGGTATTATGAGGTACACATTTCTAGGTTCAACCCTTTTGGCCTAGCCAAGCTTACGACATACATTGTTATGTGCAAAGCTTATGGGTTTGAACCATCCTTGACTGCTCTTAGGGTTTTTGAATCTATACCCGAGGAGATTGGTTGACCTCGCCAAGAGGGGTAAAAGGGATGTGCCCATTTTGGTAGATAGACCTTTACGAACATAAGGAACCTGAAAGGCAAATTCTTTTATATCCATAATACCATTATCCCTCCAAAGATACTCGCATTGTTAAACCCGTGACTTTCAAGATGATGAGAAAAGATTCAACGATCCATTGCTCTACATTGTGAGAAGAAACCCTTTGTATCATTGCTCGCTCCATCCCTGATTGCCAAACATTCCCTGAACCAATCCTGCTCATGGTCGGCATTGTTGAAAGATGGGAGGGTCTCCTTTGGTACCGAGATAATTTGTGATGGAGAAAGTATGTACTTTTTTATTAAAATAAGAAATTAAAAATTATCTTTCTGATATTTATCTTATTTGCTTCTTTGTGCGAGATGTCGCTCAAAAATTTTGTTGTAGCCGGTGGTGCAAAGGAGGTAAGATTCCTTCCAAAGAATCCTCAAGAGACAAGCTATGGCGTAGGCTCCCATCGCTGTCTATAAACAACAATGATGTGGATGCCTAGCCCATCAAGCTCAGATCATCCGCCTCCGCCAAAGGAACTCATAGATGTAGAAGATCAACCGGTGGAGAACGTTGTCGACTCGATGAACCAGCTCCGAAGGACACCGGCCATCGTAGGACCCTCCCATAGGTGAGAGGGTCCGGCAGAAAGGTGGCGGTGCTAAAGCTGTGAAGTCCGCTTCGAAAAGGAAGCTCATCCTACCTACTCCTCCCTCTCGAACTACCCGGCAAAAGAGTGCCCAGGGTAAGGCCGTGGAATTTCCAGCATCGAAGGGCCCAAATGGCGATGATATCCATGGTAATTTTCTTTCCTCGCTAAAACAAAATTAGGTACCAATAATAATATATTAACGAATGTACATATGTTGCAGACTTCTTGATACTAAAGAACTTCCTTCTCCCCTAGCTTGTCACCAACTTGTTAGCCATGTAATCCCACCCAAATGGAAGGGGTGATGGATAACATGTCTATAGAAAGGCTCAGACCTACATGATAAAAGCTATGTTTGCCGCTGCATGCTTGACAACCAACTCAATGCTAGGACAAGGGAATTGCTCCGTCGTCACCAAAGCTCGAGAAGAAATGGATGCTATGCCGAGGAAGGAGAAGGCTAGGGATCAAGTATGCACTGAGAAGAAGTGTGAGGATGCCTTGGAGGATTTTGACAAGAACCCCTTGGTGCAAGATCTCAGAGTTGATAATGAAAAGCTCAAAGGTCACCGGCAACAAGCGAGGCCGAAAGTGCAGTAGTTAACCGTCAAGGCTCAATGGTTGTTGGTTATAAAGAGCAGATGTATGTTCTTTCATCCAAGTGTGGGGGCCTCGAACAAGAGAGGGCAAAGTTGCTGGACCAAGAGATCAAGCTCCGAGAAAAGGTGGATGGGTTAAACCTTCGTCTGAAGATGCTGAAGAAGGACAGAGTGGATTTGGTAACCAAGGTGATCCCCTATGTTGCTATGGAACTTTAACATAGTGATGATGTGGGGATTTCCATTGGGAATGTGGTGAATGCTGCCATTTTCCATGGCAAGTGTACCACTTTGGAGGAGGTAGCCAAGACTGGGGAACCGGTGGTGCTAGAGAAAATTCCTTACTACAGGGCTACTCATGAAAAAGAGTATGATGATGCATGTAATCAATTAACTGCCTTAGAGTTCCCTTTCCTTGTAGATGTGACGAAGGACCCAAATGCCTCGATTGAGGACCTCACTGCTAAGAAGCCAAGGATAGTCCAGCCTCCATCTTCCTCCAAGAGTACTCCGTCACCCAAGGTTCCCTCTCCGTGTTAAGCCGATCCCACTCACCCAAGGTTTGATGAAGGCAACCATGTGGTTGTAATTTGATCCCCAGGGTGGTGTGTACCCTGTTTTAAAACAATTGTCTGTGTTCATTTCCAGGCTTCGTGCCTGATGAAACAATTAACTTTTGGTATGTGTGATGTAGGCTATGGCCTAAGACAATATTTTATTTTGTTGGATCGTTAAGGCTATGGCCTGTTTTAGACTAGTTAAACTAGTCATTAATCTACATTGAAGCCACTAGGGCTCGAATTTTGCCATTTGTGATTCTTCTCTTTTTATTTTTACTTGCGTAAAAAATATTTTCTACAACCTAAGGCGTATGGTAGATGCATAGCCTCATTGTGTGTAGTTACTTTACCAAGAATATTAGCATTCAGATAATTTAATCTGCGAGGAGGGTCGCACCCACTCCGCCTTGATCCTTTGGGCAATGAAGGCTTAAAATACCTTAAGGCCATATAGGAAAGTTAATGTGAAGTTGAGATGGATGTTATGCATATGAGCAAGACATGTTGTTTAGTCTTTGTACATCCCTTCGACATTCAAACTTATAAAGCGACTTGGTGGGCAAATCTTTGTTGTATTGAACGAAACAAGAGATTTGAGGGAAATGTGTTATTATCATTAAGCGGGTAGGGAGGATTACATCATTTTAAGAAATGAATACTAGACACTTACCATTAATGCTTCTTTCCCTAAGTGAGAAGAATGCAAATACATTGATTGAAAGCAAATAAAATGTGTCCTTAGCCATTGTAAGTTTCATAATAGAACTTACTTAAGAGTAGCCATTCCGTGTTCTATCAATAGTGTCTCCGGCCCAAGGTTTCCAAATTGTAGGCTCCATTGCCATATGCTTCCTTAATAACGTAGGGTCCTTCCCATGTAGGTCCTAGTTTACCCTTGTACTCAGCTTTACTTGCTTATTGAGTCGGAGGACATATTCCCCGGTTTGAAGGTCGGCGCGGACTCGCTTGTTATAGTACCTTTCAATCTTTTGCTTGTGGATAGCCTCTCTAATTGAGGCTATTTCCCTTCGTTCTTCAAGTAGGTCCAGTTACTACGAGTCTTTCTTCGTTATCCGCCGCCGAAGTTCATGACCCTTTCGCTTCGACACTTACTCCGGCGGGATGACAGCCTTCCGCGGCCGTATGTCAAGTCGAAGGTGTTTCTCCGTGACTTGACTTCATATGCGTTCTATGTGCCCAAAGTACTTGTGGTAGTTCATCTACGCAACCGTGATGATCGTATCCCGCCTTCGCTCTATTCCTTGTATGATGTCTCTGTTGGTAACTTCTACTTGACCGTTACCTTGAGGATGGTAAACGGAAGTGAAGGATTGTTTGATATTCGACCTCCGCAAAACATCGGGAATACTCCTTCGCGAACCGCTTCCCATTATCCGAAATGATGATGTGAGGTACTCCGAACCGACATATAATATGTTCCCACACAAATTTTTCCATGTGTCTTCCTGTGATGGATGCCAAAGGCTTTGCTTCCACCCATTTAGTGAAGTAATTGATGGCTACGACCAAGAACTTTACTCCTCCCGAGAAACCGGGCAGAGGGCCTACAATATCTATCCCCCATTGGTGAAGGGCCATGCGACGCTGAAGTCATATCTTGCTTTGGTAGCCTTGGGACTCTTGAGTGGACTTGACAGGCTTCACACTTCAATGATGTCGACAGGCCCCAGTGCATCGAAGGCTAGTAATATCCGACCCTCATGACTTTGGAGACAACGGAGCGGGTCCTCGCGTGAAGTCCGCAGGATCCTTTATGCACTTCTTGGATGATGTTATGCCTTGCCTTGGTCCTACACAACGAGCCAAGGGGACAGAAAAGACCTTCAGATAAGTAATTTCCCATGATTCTCAGACTGTGGTGTTTTGATGCGCACCTTTCGAGCCAACTTCTGATCCTCCGGCAGTATACCACTTATTAGGTATTTGATGAGTGTCTAAATACTCATCATTTTTATACTGTCTAGACTACAAAAATCATCTGAAAACACTCAGAAACACATCAAAATGATCAAAATATCACAAATCAGTGTTTTATGTGTTTTAAATGCAAAAAATATCAAAATCGGATGAAAACATATCAAATTTGCAAAAGTGCAGCTTTTAGTCCCCAAGTTTCAAAAATTGTCAAAAATAGTCCCTGAGCCAAAATTTCAAAAGAAAAGTCACCAAAGGTCTCTTTAAAATCATAAATTGTCATATTTAATCCTTTGGTGAAAAATCTAAAAGTTTTGAGAAAATTACAATTTAGTCCCTGAAAATCCAAAAATGTTCAAAACTAATCCTTGGAATTTCACAATTGGCAATAATAGTCCTTGGATTTTTGGAGATTGTCAAAACAAACCCTTGGATCATAATCAGATGAAAAGAGCTCACATAAGCTCTTATAAAGCTTTTATAAGCTTTAGGAACCTTTAAACTCAGTTTATATTCAAAACTCAAAAATTCACAAAAATACTTAAAAAAATAGCTTGAAAATCAAAAATCAATGGGAATGATGATGAAAGCCAAGCGGTGATGGTAATTTGGATTGCTTGTTGGTTTAGAGCTTATTGGTAAGCTATAGGTTGAGTTTGTACACCTCAGCCTCGCTTGAGCTTGGAAACCATTTGTAAGGCCTTTTGATCCATTTTGTCACTTCACCGCTTAAGTGTTCAAAAAGTTTAAATCTCTGTGATTCTATATTCATTAGTTGTAGTTTAGTATAATCAAGCCATTAAACCAGTTGTTTGTTCTCTTTAATTTGTAGTTAGAAAGTATTTTAATTTAACAGTTAATTTAGTGTAAATGTAATTTCTCTGCTCAAAGTCGTGATTGTTAATGTTTAATGTTTCTTTAGTCTTAGTGAATGATTATACAAGGTTTGTAATAAGTTTCATAGTCTTAACTGCTTAAAACTTTGAAAATTTTCATAACAAATCCTATAAAGGACTGTTTGGTTTTGTTGAGCCTACTGTGCTAAAGGCCTGTTGTATTAATGTTTGTTGTTGATACATGTCATACTAAAGTCTAATAACTCAAAGAAACAAAGTAAACTAGTATTTGTTTAGTAAAAAGTCAAAATCATCTTATTTGTACCCAACCTGTCAATCTTTGTGGGAATTTTCATGTAACCAAATCATGTCATTTAGCTTATTAGTTGTTGTACTAGCTTAAATCAGTCTTTATATACCTTAATACATCTATATCAGTCATTAAATCAAGCTCAAAGTTAGCAAAAGTCAACTTTTCAGTTTTTTGTTAAAAAGTCAAATTGGCAAAATCTCAGTTTTGAGCCAACTAGGAAAATTTTTCATGAGCTCATTTCTGAATCATTTTCAATGGAACTTATGGTTTTAGAAAGCCCTACTGCTCTAGTTTCTTGTTGTCATTTTATCATATTTTTGTGATTTTTTTACAAGCTTCAAAAGAGCTTGTCTTTTAAGCCAAAACCGCCTCGCTCCTATCTCAGCTTGATAATGAGATTTTCTCGCTATTGCAGCTCATACATAGGGCTCATAAGAGCTTCTTATGGTCTGATTTTTGGTTTGCATGGTCTTGACCAGGTCTCCTTCATGTCCCTTCTTCTGCTTTTCCTTTTTAGCTTAATATGTAGCTTATGCAAAAGCCCAAAGTGGGCACTTGAGTTCTGTTTTCTGCCAAAATCTCAAATCATCAAATCTTTGCAATTAGCTTATCAGAGGTCAAGGCTTGTTGATTATTGTTGCATTTGGTTAACTTTAGCATATTTTAGCCTTTGTTTCAGTTTGGGGCTTGTTGTGTTCATCTAGCTTATTCTAAGTGCTTATTTCATAAGCTCTTCTACATCAGCCCTTGTTTCTTCCACATAGCACCTTGTTTTTCTATTTTTCCTTTATTCCTAGTATAATTTTAGAGTTTTCCTTAAATTTTCAGATTTTTCTAAGTTGTTTTGCTATTTTTCTGAATTTAAATTAGTTTTTAATCCTTTTTAATTAGCTTTAAATACAAACAATTAAGAAAAGTCTCAAAAAAAAAATTTTTCATTTTTCTTAAGTTTAGATAAATGTAAAAAGCTTAAAAAGTATTTTTCCCTATTTTTCTCCTTTTATTTGGTATTTTTAATAATTTAAATTAGTTTTAAATAGTTTTAAATTAATAATAAATACATAAAAAGCCTAAAAAATATATTTTCAGTTTTTAAATTAGTTTTATCATATTTTAGATTTTTCTAAGTCTTTATTTTATTTTTCTAGTCTTATTTCATATTTTCTTTTATTTTAGAGTATTATTAAATAGTTTAAATTAGTTTTTAATTAATAATAATTAATTAAATAGTGTTAAAAATAATTTTCTTTTTCTAATAATTTTCTAATATAATTAGGATTGTAAAAATGTATTTCTCATATTTTTAGAATTTATATTGTATTAGTTTCACGTTTTATTTTGTACGTAGACGTAATTTTATTTTAAACGTAAGTTTTAAGTTGTAGGTTTTAAACGTTCATCACTTTAAATATAGTGATAGCGTTTATTTAATATCTTTTATCTTTTTAATTTTATTAATTTGTATTTAAGCCGTTGTTATTTGTTGGTTTTTTTCAGTAGTGTAATTATCCTATCCAAATCCTTTCTGATCGCTATCATTAGTGATCATTCTATCGTCTGAATTGGTTTTGACACACCATTGAGTCTCCGTGGGACATAACGACCCGGGAATTCACTATATTCTCTGATCTTCATTGCATTTGTGTCTGAGCAGTTTTAAGTCTATTTAGACTTGACGGTTCAGCGCGGATCAAATTTTGGCCCGGGGATCAAAATTTTGGCGCCGCTGCCGGGGAGGCTTTAGCGTGTGTTTAAGCCTTTTTCAGATCCACTCTTGCACATATCCCATTTTTTGTAAAAGTTTTTGTAAAGTTATCAGAAAATCCAAAAATATTTTCATTCTTTGTTTTTGCAAAATGTTTTTCAAAAATGCCAAAAATATTCCTCTTTACCCTCTTACCCTTTTTGATTCTTTATTCCTTTACCCTCTATCCATTTGATTCTACCTTCTCCTATTCTCATGGAATCGTTTATTCCTTGTGTCGGTTGTGGTGTGCCTCTTTATGGTTCACCCCTGCCGTGTATGCGTGTACAAGTGTGGTAATGATATTCAAAACGGAGTTGTTTGTTTTGTGGTTCGAGGAATTCATTTGATTATGATCCTAATCCTAACTCATTTAACGACCCCTCAAACTTTTCCAACTACCCACCACAGCCCGACTTTTCTAACTATCGTGTGAGTTTTGTGGAGGTCCTCACCAAGGATTTGAGTGTCAATCCGAAAACACGTTTGTCTATGAACAGTTTTCCAGTGATGCTCGAGTTTTGGTTATGACCAAAATCCATATGATTCACCATTCCGACTCAACAGCTTTTCATTGTGAGTATCGTGGAGGTTCCCATTTCACTCGATTGTCAAATAGGGAACTCAGTTCCTTGTAACAATCATGACTCTCACATGTTTGAAAATTTCCAACCTCCACAAAGACTATACGGTTCAAACTCCATCTGAGCCGTTGTCTCATGAAATCTCCTATGATCTTGAAACCGCAATGAAATCACTTAATGATATGATGCAAAACTTCAAGGATCAAGTGAGTAATGAAAAGACCATAGGAGAATTGGCGTCAAGAACGAGAAGAACGAGAAGCTCGCAAATCTAGGGAAGAATTATTAATCCTAGAGCAAGCAGCTCTAAGACGTTCCCAATTCTCAAGGCCGCTCTATATGACGATGACGAGGAGAGTTTTTATCCTTTTAAAGATAATATTTCTCAACTCCCTCGCGCTTGATATTCCAGCCAGTTGAGATTCCATCTCAAACAACTGCTATCACACCCGAGATTCACACTCACTCTCTTATTATAGGGGACGAGCATCTCATTAATCGCTCCTCAAAAGGAACCGGACGAATTCATAAAGTCTAGTGTCGAGAACCTTTTCCCAATCCCAAGAGAGTCACAGGAATTTCGATCATATGTGTGATTCTTCTTCCCTCTTGAGTGTTCTCAAGATCATTTTGAAACTTTCTCGATCTTAGCTAAGATTGTGCTTCCTATGGAGACATCGAGTACGTTGAGGCATCACTTCCACAATCTGAGTCCGATCCCTTCTTGAGGAGTTCTCCGTGAACTCACTCACATCAATCCACTCTTTGATTTCGGCCGATCCGGGAGAGACGAAAGTCTCATTGATAATGATCGCTCACTCACTTCTTACTCCAACAAATTCAATAGAGAATGTTGATCATTTTGTTCCCGAAACATTCAAAGCTACTTTCACTAATCCTCTATTTGAATTCAACTCTGAATTCACTTCAATTTCTGAGAATCCACTCTTTGATAATCAGACCGAGGATAGTGATGAGCCCACAATGGAACAAGAGTTCACACATTCACATCATGTGAATGATTCTCTTCATGAGGAGTTCTCCGGTGAACTCTCTCATATCATATCTCCGCTGGAGTATGATTGCTTGGATGGCAAAAATCATGATCGGGAGGAGAAAATCTCAATTTGCATAGTTATGACAAATCTTCCCACCCTTCCTCCCGAGATGCCCTCCAACCCAAAGAGCTCAACCGATAAAATCCAAATAAGTGCAACTGCACTTAATCCTGAGGAAGAAGATCTAGTTATGATTGTTATCATGATCTTCCTTCTTTTCTTCACCTACCTGGTGACTTCCTCTCTTCTTCACTCGCTCGGGAGTGAGGACACTATCTTTGACCCCGCATTTTCGCTATCATTTGTGAGCCGGTGCGTCTCGTATATATCTCATCGGTGTGGAACTTTCACGCACTTCAAATGTTTGTCCAAACATCTTGAATGAAAGTCCGATGGAGATTGTTTCTTCCACTTTGCTTCCCCATGAACCAATTAATTCGGGGTCGAGTCAAGCTAGCGACTCGGTAATCAAAAACAATAGCACACACCATATGGGTTTTCACCCATATTTCTGACTTCTTTCTATTTTCTACCACTCTAGTGTGGGGGGGTTGCCCCACATGTTGTGTATATAAGTTTCCAAAAAAAAATCTTCTTTCTAAATAATGGCCGTAGTATTTCCCTTTTACGCTCTCGCCGCATAATCACGGTACTTTGAATATTGAGGGCAATATTCATTTCTAAGTGTGGGGGAGAATTCTCGCGAATTTTATCATATATTATCCACCCAATTCCCCCGCTTTTGGCCAAAAAATTTTTTTTTGGAGTAAGTGTTTTACACTTACTCATTTGGTTATCAATCCGCCATGTTTGATAAACTAAAGGATTGGCTAATCCAGGAGCAAACGGCTCTTGGTAAAGATATCTCAAATCCGCTTATATGGCTTGCAATTTGCCCAAAATTGTATGGTTCTCAACTCACCATATCCTAAAAAGTGAAGAGTTGGCTAGCCCGCAAGATTATGGCTTGTGGTAAAGGCAGTGGAAAACCATAATTGGTAATCAGCTCACCAAAGATAATACTGATAATTTATCTAAGAGTTGGCTAGTCCGTAGGGTACGGCTTCGGTAAAGACAAATCAAAACCGTTGAAAGTCGGTGGTTTGCTCAAAATCACATGGTTATCGGTGTACCATGGTTCTTACTTGAACTATAACATTTGGCTACTCCGTAGTGATGGCTTTTGGTAAAGAGATAAAATCCATCAAGTTTTCTCAAATCATTGCTAGTGACTAGCAATATCTCGATGTGGGGATTGATGAGTGTCTAAATACTCATCATTTTATATCTAGACTACAAAAATCATCTGAAAACACTCAGAAACACATCAAAATGATCAAAATATCAAAATATCTGAAAACACTCGTTCCCCGGCAGCGGCGCCAAGATTTTTCACCAAAGGATTAAATATGACAATTTATGATTTTAAAGAGACCTTTGGTGACTTTTCTTTTGAAATTTTGGCTCAGGGACTATTTTTGACAATTTTTGAAAGTTGAGGGACTAAAACTGCACTTTTGCAAATTTGATATGTTTTTCATCTGATTTTGATATTTTTGCATTTAAAACACATAAAACACCGATTTGTGATATTTTGATCATTTTGATGTGTTTCTGAGTGTTTTCAGATGATTTTTGTAGTCTAGACAGTATAAAAATGATGAGTATTTAGACACTCATCAGTATTCTCTAATTGGAGTCATCCAATTCGAGTCTTCCTCTTGTATTACGTCAGACACCTCCTTTCGGACGATGGACCTATCTGCCAATACTTCGACCAAAACTTCCTTAGTTAAATGAGAAAATGCCATTTATGCCAGTTTGCTAAGTGCATCCGCCTTCTTATTTTGGTTTCTCCGAACATGCTCTATGTTGTAGGATGCGAACCCTTCGAGCATTTCTTTGGCCTTATCAAGGTATTGCTTGATCACAGGTTGTCTTGCCTCATAGGAGCCTTTTATCTGGTTGGCCACTAGTTGTGAGTCAACAAAAATAGCCAAGTCTTCCACTTCCATATCTTTGGCCAATCGGAGACTTGCTAACAAGGCCTCGTACTCGCTTCATTGTTCGTAGCATCAATTCAAACGGAGTGCATAAGTGTACTCCTTCCTTTGGGATCAACGAGCATGAGACTGCGCAGAACCATCGGACTCGAGGCTCCAAGATAAAGTTTCCACCATTCGATTGCCTTATCGTGCTTCTTTTCAACAACCTTTGTGTCATGTTTCGGTTCGAGGGTGTTTCGCTAAAAAGTCTCGCCAATATTTGCCCTTTGACCGAGTTTCTGCCCTTGTATTCAATATCATGTTCTCCTAGCTCGATAGCCTATTTAGCTATCCTTCCGCATTTCTCCGGCTTTGAAAGTATCTCGCTTAATTGGCTTGTCGCTAGTACGGTTATGGGGTGAGCTTGGAAGTACCTTCAAGGCGCCTCGCAAAGATGGATCTAGGCCAAAATAAGCTTCTCCAATCTTTGGATAATTTAGCTCAGCTCCTCAGAGAACCCCGCTAACGAAGTAGATAGGGATTTGCTTCTTCTCCCTTTCTCGCCAATAACACGGCTCGATGCTTTCAAGGAGGCTTCAATATACATGAACAACACTTCGCCTTTGATTGGGGCCGTAAGTGTAGGTAGAATATCCATGAACTCCTTGAGCTTTTGGAAAGCCGCTTCAAAGATCTATGCTCCATCGAACGCCTTTTTGTCCGCGGCATCCTTTGAGTGTTTTGAAGAACGGCAAAGATCTGTCTGCACCCTTCGATAAGAACCTCGCCGAGGGTCGCTAGCTTTCGCTAAGACTTTGCACTTCCTTTAGGGACTTAGGAGGCTGCAAATCCATGATGGCTTTGACCTTCGAAGGATTGGCCTTAATACCGCTTGGTGATCGATGCCCCAAAATTGTCCTTCTTCCACATCAAGGAACACTTCTTGGGATTTAATTTCATATTGATGGCGCTGGTCGGTGAAGGTTTCTTAATGTCGGAGAGCATATCCTCCTCCGATCTACTCTTGATGACCATATCATCTACGATGCCTCCGCATTCCTACCTATCCGCTTGTGGAAGGCTTTGTCCACTAATCGCTGGTAGGTGGCACTGCATTTTTCAAACCAAAAGGCATCTTTTATAACAATAAACGCCTTTCCGTAAAAAGGTTGTCTTCTCTTCGCCTTCTTCCGCCATTTGTATCCGATGGTAACCTTTATAAGCGCCTAGGAAACACTTTAGCCGAAACCTCGACAAGGATTCCACCTTCCAATCGATCTCGGCAGAGGGTAGCAAATTCTTCGGGAGGCTTTGTTAATATCTATGAAGTCTACGCACATTCTCCATCCTCCGTCATGCTTCTTGACCATCACCGGATTGGCCACCCAAGTTTGATACTTCACCTCTCTCGAGTATGCCCGCCGCTACGAGCTCATCCACTTCGGCACGCAGCGGCATTTCTTTCGTGAGCCGCTTCGACGCTTTTGTTTGATGGGTTCAATATGTTTGAACTCATTGAGTTTGTGTTCGCGTAAGGGCTTCCCGCCTATGGTGAGAGTTCCGGGACCCCGTCATGTCGAATAGGTCCATGCGAAGACATCCGCGTTAGCACGGTACCTTTTCCAATTCGCTTTAAAGGAGGTTAGGAGCGCTTTCCGATTACCACCGGCCCGATCGATAGAGATCATTTACCACAATGCGCTCTTCAAGCCAAGATAATTGAGAACATCCTTCAAGATTCCTCCAAACCCTGCTTGATCCTTTTGCTCATCGCCAGAGGCTCCTTCACCTTATAGCCGGAGAAACCGCTCCAATGCCGAAGGTGTTTGGAATTTGATCGCGGCATGTATGGTTGAGACAACGATGCCCATCTTCGCATTGCCGTTTCTCCCGTATCAATAGGTTGTAGGGAGATTCCGACCTTACGATCGTGAAAACCAGAGTTTCTGTTCTTTTTAGCCTTCCTTCTCCGATGGTGACCTCTAGAGGGACTTCTCCCAAGGGCCATGAGTGTTCCCCTAAGAACCCCACTAAGGGTACCTTCGAATCTACTCTCTTCGACCTTATTGAAGGTTTGAGCTTTAGAAAACATCGCTCAGAATAACTTCGCAGAGCTACCGTACCAAGGTAGGCCCTGTTTACTTCTCTATTGGAGATCAAGACCTTGATGACCACGGGGTCATTCGAAAGAACTTTCCCAGTGAGTGAAGGGAAAGTTACATCTCCTACTCCGCACAAAACTTCCTCCATTTCTTTCCTTTTCGAACCAGAGTCCTCCTTGTACATCATGAGGATGGGTGCTTCCTCAGGTGTGGTATTCTTCCCCAACTGTGTGTCGAAGACCTTGTCTTTACCTTTCTTTATACCCTTTACTAAGTGTCCCAGTTGGCCGGACTTCACGGCCTCTTCTATCTGTTTCTTGAGCTCTCTGCAGCTTTTGGTGTCGGTCCGTGAATCATCATGGAAGTAGCAGAATTTGGAAGTATCTCTGGGCCTTCCTCTGTTTGCCAATCGTGGAGGAGGATCAAAGGCCTTTGCAGCCTTTTCCGTAGCAAGTATTTCTTTTGGAGATTTGGACAGATTAGTCAAAAGCCCATGGTTGATGTTTTTGTGGTATGGTGTAAACCTGTCCCTGTTTCTGTGTTTGTTCTTTGACCCTTCCCATGAAGGATGCTTCGTGGTTTTGCTATGACTTTCTTTATTTTCAACCAGAGCCCCATTGGTAGACACTTCTTTTGCTTCGATCCAGGTGTAAGCCTTTTCCACCAAACCCTTATAGGTTGCAGGGAGATCAGTGGATAGGAATTCAACCAAACTTCGCTTTCAGAGGCCATGCACCTAAACCCGAGATGCCGGTCCTCATGCAAGCCCATTATCCGTAATGTGTCATCGGTGTATCCGGTGATGAAAGCTCGTGCTCTCATTTTCACTCGCTTGATGTTGTGCAATCGTTAGGTGCGTTCTTGTAAACTTTTTCTCGCTATCGAAATGTGATCCGAACTTGGCCTTGAGATCATCCAAATTCACAATGCTACTCGTTTTGCCCGTTTCCACCATATACGAGCAGAGTCTCGAGGGTGTATGAAAACATGTGACAAGCAATGCATGACCCACTACGCATTCTAATAGCCCCTTCAAACAAGTGTAAAAGTTATCCGGATCCCCTTTCCCATCGTAAGTACCAATATGCGCGGGCATTTTCAACCCATCGGGCAAAGGGTAGTCTTCTATCCACCTTACGAAGGGTGTTGTGGAGCCCATGCGTTCCGAATAAAGACAGTTGTAAGGTGGCATATAGGTAGGGGCAGCATTATACGGGTTATGGTTTGGAGGTATTCCAACAGGGTTTTGGTTAACATATTGAGGGTAAGCAGTGGGTATATAAGGCGGGTGATATCGCTTGAGTATTCTAACTCCCTACGCATCTCCACATTCCGAGCTTGCCTTCTTCGTGCCCTCAGTAAAGATTCTAAGGCTTCGATGTTAGCTTTGACAAACACTGGGCTAATTTACCGGTTCGGGGTTGGCCGAGGTTGAAGTGTGGTTGTTGGGAGTTATTTCAGGGTGAGATCATGTGGTAAAAGTGGATGCGGTTATATTGAGAAGGTTGTTAGGATCATTGACTGGGATTGGTGTTAAGGTCGAGAAACCCGGAGAGGGTGTATCTTCTCTTCCTTGATTCATGCCGTAAAACTAGTGAGAGTGATTGATTGGGTGTAAGTTTGGAATAACGAGACCAATAGTAGCGGGTCCCACGGATGGCGCCAATGATTGTACAATAATTCATGTACAACTGTGCCTTCGATGGTGATCGGCGGTATGAGGGGTGATATGCTTGCGCCAAACTTGTAGCCAATCACGCAATAAGAAATAGTAGACTCTTCGTTATGATTTGCGCAGGGTTGGGCTCCCGCAAAACCACCTTCTCAGGTGAATAAGTATGTGATATGAGTTGTAGATAATATGATGTATGTGAAATACTGTGTTGAGTGAACATACCATTGGAATGACTCGTCCAACCTATTTATAGGTGATGAAAATAGCTTGGAGAGTGTTAGCACATGTTTAGGAGATCATGGGGCGCCCCTCGATTTATGGTAACCGCTAGGGCTTCATCCCCACTATCTCGGACTTGGCGGGGAAGCAAAGGACATAGTGGGAATGTGGGGGAAGACCAAGTCAAGGTTCTTATTTGTCTTGGCATCTTCAGGGAAGACAATCGAAGGGCATAGGCCTTCGGCTGGCGGATTCCCAACTGGTAACCATGTCAATGATGAATGGTTTTACGCCACCAATGGCTTATGAAGAATGACTTGGGTCTTCGTAATGTGATTTCGACTGAGGCCGAAGGGGGGTCCTTCGACCTGATCGGAGGGTACGTCATCAATTGGCATATTTCGATAAACGTACACTCGAAACATTAATTACTTATTTGTTAGAAAGCCTTTCCATTTTAGTCGTTAGTTTCCATTTAAAAAAAATAAATAATAAGGCAAGTCTTGTTAAATTTCGATATTCAATATTAGCATTTTCATTTATACATTTCGTCAAATTTCAATATTAGTTTCATATCGTTATTCGTTCCAAGTCCACAAGCACGAGTCATGACTTCTCGACTTTTAATCAATCAATAGTCCAAACTATACTAAAGTCCATGTTACGACGTTGTCGGGGTCAACTATTGACTAAAAAGTCAAAGTAACACCGACATTGCTCAAATTTGACAATTTATATATTAAGTCCAAATAAAAGTCATAATAACGCAATTCAATCTCAAATCAACCCAAATCAATCTCGCCAACCAATCAATCAACCATATATACCCGAAACCAATGTTATGACCCTAATGGTCATGACACGGTCACGGTTAACACCACGTGAACCAAACAAGCTCTAGAAGCTTTTCGACTCCATGCGTCTCATCCAAACACCAACAACATCAACCCACAAGCTACCACAACGACTCGACCCGGACCCTTGGTCCATGTGTGTCACGTACGCCACCAACCACAACCCCTACATAGGTCTTGTAGCTCGTACGGCCCATCACCACAACCAAATGCCATCCAAATGGCTTCCATAACATCCAAACACAATCAATCAACCTCTAATCATTAACCAAACATCAAACCCATTAACTATTCCTAATCAAAAACATGAAACTAGACCTAAAATGTAAAAACCCAACAATATGATACACCACATGACACCAAATCACTAGCTACATGTTTATTTAAGTGTTAATTAGTTTTAATCCCATGTTTGAACCAAAACCCCTAAATTTTATACCATGTACGAGCCAACCATGACCCATACGTGGCTTCTCTAGGCCAAAACTAGCTTGACCCATGTTCCATTTACCTTTTCCAAGCCCGATCTACAAGTTTTACGGAAAACCCTAGAATCAAGAATCTTATTTTCAAGATTTGGAGGTGTTAATGTTGGATTTTGTCAGAGTTTTATATATGGATGGAAAGAGGAAAGAGAGATCTATCTAATTGTGGTGGAGGTGTAGTGTCACTTGCCGAAATGTGGCCAGAATCTAGCCGGAAAGGGGCCGCGATGGTGGTGGTAAATTAGGGTTAGGGTTTTTAATTTTGGAAGAGAGAGAGAGAGTAGAGAGAGAAAGGTGTGTTTGTGTATGTTTTTAGTGAGAGAAAGTGGAAGTAAAAGTGAGGGTGAGTGGGATTTTATACTTAGGAGCTAGGGACCAAATAAAAATTATTATGGGGAGGAGGGGGCGCCGACTAGGGAGAAAGAGGAAGGGCCGGGGTCGTCATTTTTCGTAAACTATCTCGTTTACCCATTCCCGAGCTCATATATTGTCACACGAGTATCCCACGACGTTCATTCGACTTTCTATTATCGTTATTAATGTTTTTCCACAAGTTTTGACTATTTATTTGTCAAGTTTTGAGTTACGGTCTAAAAGTTACATTATTTCTCATTTTAGGCTTTTATAGTGCCGAATCGAATAGTGCCTATCAAAAAGAGTTAAAACTCACACGATAACTCATCTAATAATAAAATAAATCATAAAAACCAATAAACGATATAAAATCAAGTCATGGTCGATGAAAATAGTGGTAAAGGCAAAAGCTCTGTTTAGTTTAACGTAATGCGGTTACCTAAAATAGACTCCCTAAATTGCCAGTTGTCACAACCTCCCAGCCTCAGAAGAAACCCATCCCGGGTTTCACTCTGAGTTGCTTGATGTTACGAAGAGTTTAGGGTATTTCCTACGAAAACGCCCTCACGTTCCTAAGTGAACTCCGGTCCATGTCGGAGTTCCAATCTAACTTTGAAAATTGGAATACTGCTATGTTTAAATTCCGTTTAATCTCACGATCCATGATCTCAATCGGTTCCTCAATGAAATTCAATTTCTCATCAATTCGAATATCTCTTAAAGGCACAACTAGGTTTTCCTCCAAAGACATTTCTTAAGATTACTAACATGAAAGACATTGTGTACACTGCTCAATTCCGATGGTAGATTAAGGCGGTAAGCTACCGTCCGATTATTTCCGTGGATTGGAAAGGGACCAATATATCGGGGATTGAGTTTTCCACGCTTTCCAAAACGAATCACTCCTTTCCAAGGTGAAACCTTTAACATAATACGATCTCCAACCTGAAATTCTAAAGGTTTATGTCTCCTATCGGCATAACTCTTTTGTCAATCACGAGCGGTTCAAGAAACGGTTACGAATCTAAACTATCTTCTCAGTGGTTTCTAGGACAAGTTCGGGACCGGTAAGTTGACTCTCGCCAACTTCAGCCCAACAACCAGGAGAACGACATTTTCGACCATACAATGCTTCAAATGGAGCGGCCTTAATGCTAGTATGATAACTATTGTTGTAGGAGAATTCGGCCAAAGGGAGGTGTCTCTCCCAGCCTTTGACGAAATCAATGACACAGGCTCTAAGCATATCCTCTAAGGTCTGAATGGTTCTCTCGCTCTAACCGCCGGTTTGAGGATGATAAGCGCGGCTCGTATCCGTGTTTGTTCCTAAGGTCGACTGTAAGGATCTCCAAAAGTGGGATGTAAAACGGCTATCTCGGTCGGAAATGATAGATATCGGTACTCCATGACGCGATACTATCTCCTTAAGGTACAGTCGGGCGAGCTTGTCGAGACTATCGACCTCGCTAATGGCTAAGAAGTGAGTAGACTTAGTCAAACGATCAACGATACCCGTGATAGCGCCATTGCCGCTAGTCGTTCTTGGTAATTTGGTGATAAAGTCCATGGTGATTCGCTCCCATTTCCATTCTGGGAGTTCGGGTTGAACTAAGAGTCCCGAGGGTTTCTGGTGTTCGGCCTTTACCTTAGAACAAGTCAAGCACCAACCGACATACCGAGCTATGTCGGCTTTCATGTTAGGCCACCAAGAGTTTCTCAAGGTCCCTATACATCTTATCGGCTCCGGGATGAATAGAGTATTTTGATTTATGCGACTCGTGCATAATCAACTTACAGATTCCACCATGAAATGGTATCCAAATTTCGCTTTGAAGCATAAGGTTCCGTCGAACGCTCCAAGAAGCCGCTTTCACTTTCTACCATTCCATGAAGATTCTCGTAAGGACGGTTCTCTTACGTCAATGCCGCAGCTTGGGCGTCTAGGATTTGAGATGGTAGAGGCGAAATAATGGTCATTCCTAGGGATCGAACGAGTAATGGTGGAATTTTCTCCTTACGACTAAGTGCATCAGCCACAACATTAGCCTTACCGTGATGATAACTAATCTCACAACCAT
Organism: Chrysanthemum makinoi; assembly: GCA_910596185.1. Classification (NCBI taxonomy): domain Eukaryota; kingdom Viridiplantae; phylum Streptophyta; class Magnoliopsida; order Asterales; family Asteraceae; genus Chrysanthemum; species Chrysanthemum makinoi. The sequence goes on from OU343221.1 coordinate 335,115,826, forward strand.
AATCACTTAGCAACTCTAACCAACGACTGCCTCATATTCATTCCTTCCGATCTAAGATATACTTCAAGCTCTTATGGTCGGTAAACACTACACACTTGGTTCCATACTGATAATGTCTCCAGATTCTAAGAGCAAACACTACAACACCTAACTCAAGATCATGGGTGGTGTAGTTTTTCTCATGCTTCTTAAGTTGTCGGGATGCATAAGCAATCGCCTTCTCCTGTTGCATCAAAACAGCACCTAAGCCTTTATGCTAAGCCGTCAGAAGATACCACACAAAGTCTTCGCCTCTTCAGCAAAGCTAGGATGGGCGCACTACACAACTTCTCCTTCAAAAGTTGGAATGCTTCTTCTTTCTTTTCTCCCCATTCATACTTAACGCCCTTCGGTCGGCTTAGTCTGCGACTTAGCTATTTTGGAAAGTCCTCAATGAACCTCCGTAATAGCCTCGCTAAACCTAGAAACCGGGCGGACTTCTTATGGGTTCTTAGGGGCTGCCCATTCCTTAATGGCCTCAATTTTAGCTGGGTCAACCTGAACTCCTCGACTATCCATCACGTGACCTAAGAATTGCACGGACGGAATACAAAATTCACACTTAGAGAATTTGGCATACAACTTCTCTCCTCTCAACAACTCTAAAATGAGCCTCAAATGCTCTTCGTGCTCCTCCCTACTCCTGGAGTATATCAAGATGTCATCTATGAATACTATCACAAACTTATCCAAATATGGCTTACACACTCAGTTCATGAGATCCATGAAAACCGCTGGCGCGTTGGTCAAACCAAACGACATCACATGGAATCCATAGTGCCCATAACGAGTCCTAAACGCCGCCTTAGGGATATCCTCCTCTCGAACTCTAAGCTGGTGATAACCAGATCGTAAATCGATCTTGGAAAAGACACTAGCTCCTTGGAGTTGGTCGAATAGGTCATCTATTCTATTTAACGGATATCGATTCTTCACCGTCAACTTATTCAATTCCCTATAATCGATACACATCCGAAACGATCCATCCTTCTTCTTCACAAACAACACCGGTGCTCCCCACGGTGACGAACTTGGTCGAATGAATCCCTTCTAGGACAACTCGCCAACCGCTTAGACAGCCCTCCAATTCTCTTAGAGCAAGTCGATAGGGTGCCCGGCTACGGTGCAAAGACCGATATCAACTCGATTTGGAATTCCACTTGTCGGACAGGTGGAATCCTTGGAAAATCTTCTGGAAACTCTCTAACGACGGGTACATCATTAAGGTATCTTTCACTCTTCTCCTCGCTTTTCTTTTCAGAAATTCGAGCCAAGAAAAGACAACCTCCTCTATCGATGTACTTCTGGCCTTAATACAAGAGATGATGCTCAACCGGGAAGGACTTCCACAGTCGCTCCGATCTCCTTGTATGCTCAGAAATTTTCAGCCATACGGTACACGCACGATTTTCTCATCGCAGATGATGTGTGCACGATTCTTCTACAACCAATCCATTCCGATAATGACGTCAAAACTTCCCAAGGTAACTGGCAATAGGTCTATGCTAAACGGGTGGTCTAGAAAACTTAAGGTACAACCTCGGACTACGGTGTCTATCTTCTTCCTATTCCCATTAGCTAATTCCACATCGTAACTGAACCCTAGAGGTGTTTGGGCGATTCCTAGTAATGGCATAAAGTTGGTGGATACGAAACTCTTATCGGCACTCAAGATCAAACAAGATGGAAGCATAGCGATTATTAAGAAGGAACGCATCAAGAACTACATTAGGGTCCTCACCACCTTCCTTCCCAATAGCATACACACGAAGCGTTCCCATGTCTCTCTCTGGCGATTCCTAGCACCCCGATTTTCCCTGATTCTCCACAACCTCACGCTTCACAAGGTTTAAGCCATTACTTCCCACACCTCGATTAACAAATCCTCCTCCATTACCGGGATTTCTTCTCATCCACGCCTCGACACTCATTCTTGTAGTGCCCTTTCTTTCTACATCCAAACAGGTGACATGGCCTTCCAAATCAGCTTTTATGCTAGCTTTGAGCCGCAGCAAGTGGACGAGACCTACAGTCCTCGGCCATGTGTCCTACCTTAGAGCACTTCCTATACACAATTGTGCAAGGTCCATGGTGGTGTCGATTGCAACTACCACACAAGGGCTTGCTACCTTCATAACCCTTCTTCTCTCCATTTCCTATGGCGAACACCCTGGCTGTCTCTTGCCGCTTGTTGCCATTCCCTTTAACAACTTCATTCCTCTTCCTCTTATCACTCCTATCACTCTTACCCTTGTCTCCTACTTCCATTACGTAAGAATCCATCAAACGCTGAGCCACAGTAATTGCCTCATGCTAAAGGCAGTCCATCAGTATACCTCTCAATATTAAGGGCTTCAGTGCGAACCATATCAGGGAAAAGCAACGAAAACTCTTGGAAACGACAATTGTAAGTCGTCATGTAGGTACCCTTAACCTTATGGTTCTAGAACTCAATCTCTAGTTTCTTAACTTCATTCCTAGGACAGTAAGTCTTGATCAGGAGAGCCTTAAACCGGGTCCAAGTCATGCTATAAGCTACATCACTTCCTACGGATCTCGGATAGTTGTTCCACTGTGTCAACACTTCCTTCAAGGTAAATGTTGCATACTTAACCTTACAATCCTCATCATAGTTGCTAACGGTAAACACAGCTTTCTCCATCCACCTAGTTAGGTAAACCACTTCTTCCTCCGAACTCGATGGGACCACATAATCGGAACTCTTTGTAGGTACAACCTCGAGTTCGATTCAGCAGTGGGTGTTGGAATCACTCCTAAACTAGATTACAAGTGTTAGTAATTAATATTGTAATAGTTAGCTTAATTAGGCTTTTATGTTAGTACTTAAGGCAAGGCTTATGTAGAAAGCCCATAAGCCTTGGCCCAAGCCCAATAAGTAAAGGAAGGGAGCTTGAGTGTTACCCTAGCTCCTTCCCTATAAATACCTTTGTAACTCTCATTTGAGAGTTGGTTGTTCATTTCTATACAAAACCTACGCCTAAACTCTTATCATATTCGTGTGTGTTTGTGTGATTTGTTCAACCGATCTTTCTCTTCTATATTTCTTCATATAGATGCTTGTGTTATATAAATGGGAACCTAACAGTGGTATCAGAGCAAGGTCGGTTTTAGTTATGGTTGATTTTGTGATATTTTTCTTGTCAAAAATCTTGTCTTGAAGTCTGTTTTTCTCACAAAGTTTAAACCTTTCATGAATGTTTCTTGGGTTTAACAGATTTTTTTGCTAAGTCATGTGTATTCTTTGGTCAAAAAATATCATGTCTCATTTTTAATGGTTTTTCTCAAACTGTTAAAGTTTTGTCATGTTTTTTTTGTACCTTTCTGTGGAATATTGTGGTCATCTGTTTCTCATGGTCAAAACGGGTGTGGAATATTGTGGACATCTGGTTTTCATGGTCAAAATGGGTCAAACATATGCTTATTAGTCTTGGTTTCTGGGTCTATTGAAGATGAATAGATTATGGTCGGAAAAAGTCGCCGGAAAAATGTCAACCAGGGTCAAAACCCTAGTTTTACGCCTAAGGAGCCATCTTCAGTTATATTTACGCATAACTTGGAAATTTATGCATAAGGACTGTTACGCGTAAGGTTTTTACGCATAAGCCTATGCTTACGCATAAGCTTTACGCGTAAGACCGTGTTTACATATAAGCATGTTTACGCATAAGCGTGTATGTCCTTGTTTACGCGTAAGTACAGACGATAAGATGAAGGAGAGACCACCACTACTTGACCATACCATGTACTGACCACAGTGCAACCACGTACCAAAACCATTCCAAATACAACAACCATAATCTAAATCTAACCCAAACCTTTAATTGTTACTTGATCTCAGTTGAGTTTTTTTCGAGAGTATCTTCTTTGAAGATAACAAGACCTTTATAGATCTTAATCACTCGAAAACATATACATCACAGATCTAAGCCAAAACGGACAAAAAGTATTCCAAATGTGGATCTCATTTGTGGTCACTTATGTCTTCAACCTTTAAGAATCTTTAAGTGTGAACCAACAACCATCATAGACCCGTAAACATCCAACTCCATTGAAAGTAAAATGATCTCAGCCTTGTTTTATTTCATCAAGATCTTTATACATCTATCGAATTCAAAACTCATCTCATCATGGATCTTATAAATTAAAAGTAAAAACAATCAAGTAAAGATCTCAGTTTGTTTAACTCTCTCATAAATTTTTTACGAATCTTAAGGAGTTACACAAATCATCATAGATCTATTATTTTTGAAGATGAACTTCTTTAATTATCCGAAAGAAAAACAAAGGAATAATAACAACAATGTTATTTCCTTCATTTGTTTCGTTCAAAACTTCAAATGAAACACAAAATAACTTAATGTACTCCTACCTGAGTTTTGTTACATAAACTTGAAGATTATCTTCGCAGAAAGAACCCAAGGAGGGTCGTTATTTGTGTGTTGTCTGTCTCTCTAAGACACATGAATAATGAATACGTGGTGTATGATTACATATGGTGACTGATGGGGGCTGCATTATTTTTTTTGGTTTAGGGTTTGAGTTATCTAAATGTGTACTAGGGTTGTATGTGATACTTTATATCCGGATGTTTAGGTTAGTGTGTGGATACTTGGGTTGGATATTCTTACTGGTTATGGGCCCAGGTTTTGTTGTATGTGGGCCATATATGGATTAAGTCCGTGTATGGATATTCCAATTAGTCACGTGTTTCCGACACAAAGGGAACTACAAATCAAGAATCCAAATTTTTGGTCTAATTTTAATATTTAGCCAAAAAAATTTTGATTCTTATTTGTAAAAGGAGTTGTTTTTTTCGGTATGAGAAATTTTCACGGGAGAATACATCTTTTGACAAGATCGGGAACACCATTATCATAGTTCATTTTAACCGTTAACAAAGGCTATATTTGGGAATTTAACCGTAAGATGTGACTACGGCGAGAATTCTTTATTATTTATTTGAGGTTGAAGTGGGATATCACGGGTGCGTGTACTTAGTATCTGAAAAAATCGGGGTTGGTTGGATGCATTATTCTTCGAGATCCTTGTTCGAGCTTTAACCGTTACGAATGACCAAGACTTTAGTTGTCTATTTATACCTGATGTAAGGAGTTACGTTGTTGTGCTCACAGCGTATAACTATCACTTTTAAGGAGTTACGTTGTTGTGCTCAAGTGTCACAAAAAGCCGTGGATAATTCGAGAAACTTTAAGTTTACCTTTTTTCGATGGTGGTAAGAAAAATGGTTCTTCGTCTGACAATAGTGCAAGTTTAAGTCACAAGTTCGGGTTATACTACTTCCTCTCAAATTCGCCATATTGGGTTTCTCCATCAAGAGTCACTACAAAAAGCCGCTCAATGATAATGGGGTCGGTAAAGAGTTAATGAGAAGAGTATACATAAGTAGAGAAGTCTTATCAGCAATTGATTCTCACATGATATTTATGGTACTTCACAATTGTTCGATTACTTGGACATACATGGTTTCGTTGTCTCCAATTCATCATCAACATACGTGGTTTATGATTCTGATTCATTGAAAACATCGGGGGGAAGAGAGTATAGGTGTTCATTGCCTCTTTGATGTTTTTGGATTTTTTTTTGAAAACCCTCTCCTTTTATGAATTTCTTCAATCAGGGGGAAGAAAAGGCTCAAGCGGAAAAGGAATCCAATGATTACATTCTAGACAGTCCCGTACGTAGCAAGGAACAAACTTCTGAGCCACCTAAGGACCCCGAGCCTCATGAATCATCATCGCCGTAATCTTCTTCTCATTCATCACCACCACCATCCAAAGACACCACCAGATCCGCATCCAAATCGGTAAAGAAACCGACCGATACTTGGATATCACGTGCAAAGACAAAGATTGTCAAAGCTGTCAGGCAAGTAAGGAAGAAAGACGTAGTCAACAAGAAACTGAATCAACTAGCCGACAGAGTTAACATTCTTTAGGACGTGATAAACGAGTTTTCGGATGAAAGGGAACACTGCAACAATTCTCGAATAGAGATATCCAAGGAAATGGAGAAGACGATCGAGAATACACTCACAAGTTTTCATCGACACCGCCCCCGAGTGACAAGAGAGATGTTCACCGACAACTTTATCCATATCGTGCAATTGGTCAAGCAAACAATGCAATCTACTCCGATAGCAATGCAAATTAACCCAATTGAGCCTAAGGTTGTCTCGATGCGTAATTGATTTCCGTGACTTGTGCTACAAATGTCTAAACGATCCGCAACGCGTTTACTCGATGAAGCTAAACTTTTGAGGCATTGCCGATTATCAACTAAAACTTCCCCGCAAAGCGGCAAATGAAAGAGCTAAACGCCCAAGGGACGATGATGATGCGGATAAAGACTCGAGGCAAAACGAAGAAGAAAATGATGATTCATCTACTATGCCTCCACCACCCCAAAGGACCTCCACCCAAAGAAGTTCTCCACAACGGCCTCCTCAAGCTCGATAAACCTCAGGACTCTGAGTCACCACCACAAACAGAGAAAATTGGTGATCACTTTGAATACACTGGTGGTGACGATGAAGAAATTCCAGAGCCCCAACAACAACCTACTTCTTCTTCATCAACAAAGAAACCAAAGATCATCCTCAAAGCCTAAGAAGAAGAAAAAGACTAATGTTGTGTCATGGCTAGATGATGATGACACTGAAGAGTATGACTGGTTCTCTAAAATTGTTGATGCCGCACCTCAGTTACCAGAAGGACAAGAAATGGTAGATGGTCGCACAATGGAGCATGTGAAGCTTATACAGGAAAAGTTCAAAGTTAAGAAAATGACCAAAGCGTAATTGAGGCTAATCAAGAATGATGCATTTCAACTACTTAAAGACTGTATAAAGGTAATCGGGTCGAATATCATCTCGACAACATTGCACGAGCCATGTCTAACAACATTGACTGGCTCAATCCTGAATCTAACATTGACTTCACCGCACAAGATAAAGCTCCATACTACATCGACCGACCAAACCTCTACCTACCATTGGCCGACCAGATCAACCCAAGATTCCATACCGCTATTTCTTCAACAATGACCTAGAGTTTCTTCTACACGGTAGCGATGTCTCCAAGAAATACGCTACATCACTCACACTCCCTTTCCTACAGCAATATACTCTAACAAAGATAGCCATCGAGGAAGAAGCCACACACATGTTTGCCAACAAAGTGGAAAAGTATGATCTCTATGCACTGTATGGGATTCATCATTGGCCGAACGAAACGGCGAAGAATCTACTACAAAAGTCGCCGAGGTTCAAGTCGAAAAAGGAAGTGTTCATGAAAACGGATCGTTGCAATTTAGCATGTTACTCTTTCGTCGAAGTGGGACTGCACATTCCCTAAGAAAATAGTGTTCAAACGACAAGACGAAGAGGAATATGATTTTTGTGAAGCGTATTTTCCGAGATTGTCGCTCAATGACATTGAATATATGTATCTGGCAAAGGTACAAGGACGAATGCGACATTTCTCTACAACTATCCAACGCGAGTACATCAAGTCATTGCTCATATTCATCCATTGCATCGTGATCCAAGAACGCGGTAGAAGATATTCAACTTGCCGTGGAATCGTGACGAAGCGTGTTAACCTCACAAAACCACAGCTTGACCTTCCGACATAAACCAACTTGCTCAAGACACCCTTATCAGGAAACCATTTGGGGTAGTCTACGAGTGAACTACACCACAATTGCTTCATAGCGTGCAAAGATCTTCATAAGTTTGGGGATCACACATTGAAGAAGGTTCGGAATGGGTTAGCATATAGGTTAAAGGAGATTCATGACGGCATAGGGTCACCAAAGAGATGGAATTCGAGGGACAGAAGGGATGTAAAGAAGATCATCACGAGGATTGATGAAAGGTTGTTTAGGCGGGATCGGATCAAAACATTGGAGAGTTTCGTTGGTGGTCATCCAAGCATATCTCTCACAGGCTACCATCGTCCAGAACGCATTCCAGGAGTTATTGCTGGAATACCTGATACTCTTGGTACCCCTTGATCTATTTTCTCTTATCATTATTTGGATGTGTGTTTTTTATCTGACAATGGCTTGTGCACACATAACAGTGTACAACCCTTTCTTGTAATGAAAGGACCCCGTGGTACGCTTCAGTGCCACAATCCTTATAAAAGGAGCGAAAGCTTCTTACTTTTTAGTAAAACTAACCAAAACTTTCACTTTCAAAGTTTTGCTCAAAAAACAAGTACTTCCCCTTATGATTTTCAAAACTTCAAAAGTTAATATCACTTGTTGAGGAGGAGTATTTGATTAAAACTTTGTTCACAAATTGTTCTTAGTGGTAATCTTCCCACAAAACTCGAAATGGACATATTCGATATCAAAATTTCGTCAAAAATACCATTTATATGCCATTTTTTAGGGGGAGAAAAATTATGTGATAAGAAATATGTTGTGAATTGCTATTGAATCGTCGTGCGAAAGACTTAACAAATGAATTGATGAGATCTTAAATGTTAGTAACTCGAAAAGACTTGTCCGGGACGGGTAATAATTTCAAACTAGTTCGCTAGTGATGTAAACGTGTCCCGCAAAGGACTTGTCCTAGTAGAATGTACCATTCGAGAAACTCTTGGTAGACATGAACCTTGACGGTTCAAACCTCCTCTCCAAGGAGTGTTTACAACTTCAAGCCGGCCTAGTCGCTGATGTAACCGTGTCTCAGCGGGAATTGTCTATCTTGAGTTGATCAATTCAAAAGTGCGCGCTTTCTCACCGCGAGTGATTTCGTCAAAATACTTAAGCACGTATAAGGGGAGTATTTCAGAAAATTATAAAACTCTTTTCAAAGGGTACAAAATGTTTTTTACTCATAACCACTTTGAGAGATTTTCATGAAAATGGTTTATGGCAACATAGGTTAGTCATGGTGTTATAAGGTGACTAAGGTTAGGAATAACCGTCCTATGATCCGCCAGAGCCGGAGGGATATACCCAAGGACACCACCAATAGTTAGAATTTAGAAGTCCTTAGGTATGATTATAAAAAGGAGAAAATGAGAAACGGAGAAAAAAGGAGTTGAAGAATTAAAAAGAAAAGTAAAGAAAATGGTGAAAATAAATAGCCCTCCAGATTATTCAACTTAGGGCAGACACCGGGTTCAATACATATGCTACTGGTTGTCACTAGATGACACAGGTATTGAAGATCAAAGTCGCCATGGACCCAGTGACGCATGCACTAAACCTTCTTAGCCACTCAAGTTTCTCTCAACAGAAGCTTGTTTCATTCTCATAGGAACCCTACGTAAACTATCGGCTCTCTCTTAAAGATTGCTGGTATTGAAGAAGGAGACCCTTTCTCTAGTCTCCACTCAGGAAAACCAAAGCACACTATTGAGTCTAGAGCCACGAGATTCATCAAAAGATCTCTTTGGTACACTTGACTATTCATCGCTTGTCGTTCAACAATAAGAACACAAGTGATAAATTATCGAATCCTTCACAGATCTTAGCAATCTGTCGAGAACATTTATGAGAGGTTCACACATGTGATCCTCAATGATTGAATGGAAACTCCTGCCAAGGTCAACATCAAATGTAGCCCGACAAAGAGTCACTTCGTAACTCCTTGTGGGTTACGCTTAGTGTGTCTCAAATGGTCTACAATGGGGTGATGCTTCGTGTACCTCAACGACTCACCTGAACTGTAGGTGTACTTCGGTACATCCCGTTATCTCACTTGTGGGAATCCAGTTCAGGAACAGCCTTTGTGAGAATTAGAGTCGTGTTTTCACACTATGTTGTTAACACACTCGGAGTTCAAACTTGTAATTGCTGGATTATTTCTAACCCATGTTTTATGTTTTCTTCTTATGGATGCTCGGTGGAGGAAAAGATCATGCAGATTCTTCACATGCTTATACCAACAACAACATTAATTGAAGTTCTCTCAAAAGGCAACACAAAGTCAGAATGATTCTTCGTCAAAGTCAAAGAATCTACAAACTTTAAAGACTAAGAGAACTACATCAGATCAAATCCAATGTTAAAGAGCGTGAGCATGTTGGAGAAAGACGGAGACACTGAGCAACGGCGGATCTGATGCAGATAACCACAACATACTATCACAACCACCACAAAGAACAAAGATCAAAGAACAAAGAAAATGAAGACGTCAAAGCAAAATACTTCAAAAGAAACAAATCCCTACACTAGGGAGATTGTTCGAATCAAGACAATTCTTCTCACAAGAAAGAAGAATGTCAGAAGACGTCAAAGCAACTATTACATCAGCACCTACAACGTTTTTTCACTCTAATCATTAATCACCAACACTTAGAGGGAGATTGTTGGAATCACTCCTAAACTAGATTACAAGTGTTAGTAATTAATATTGTAATAGTTAGCTTAATTAGGCTTTTATGTTAGTACTAAGGCAAGGCTTATGTAGAAAGCCCATAAGCCTTGGCCCAAGCCCAATAAGTAAAGGAAGGGAGCTTGAGTGTTGCCCTAGCTCCTTCCCTATAAATACCTTTGTAACTCTCATTTGAGAGTTGGTTGTTCATTTCTATACAAAACCTACGCCTAAACTCTTATCATATTCGTGTGTGTTTGTGTGATTTGTTCAACCGATCTTTCTCTTCTATATTTCTTCATATAGATGTTTGTGTTATATAAATGGGAACCTAACAGTGGGGTTTCACCAGAGGTGTTAGAGAGATTAGTCTCAGCTAGCAGTTCAGCGACACGCTACGTCACTAGCTGGTCAATGTGGGCTGGGTTCAAAGGTGGAGGGTTTTGTGGAACAGGACCATTCTCAGCACATCGTTCACATTCGGTTTTCTACAGCCTAGGTTATCGTGTTCAGGTTCTCAACAGTGGAGTGGTCGGGTCGGACGACGACTCCTCACGGATGGGGCAACCACAACAGTAGGGGCTGCTCGGTTAGTCCTAGGCGGGTTTCGTCTTGGTGCCATCTTTCTCAAGGCAAGAATAATAGTTTTATAAGTTCACAGTTCACTAAAAGATCGAGTTGGGTTCCAAGGATCACCAATGACGCTCGAATACATAATCAAGGTCAACAAGGATAACGCTATACCATAACAAGACAACCAGAGACCGAATCATAACTAAAGGATGCACGTTCTAATAACCATAACTCATAGGTTTCAAAGTGGAATACATGAAAGGATACGGAGAAATCTAAAACGATCCTAACAACGATACTAATAAGATAACTAGGATAGATCTACATCTTGAACCAAGTACTACTTAGTTTCAAGTTGGTACAAAGCCATGAATCTAACACTATCTAGCCACGATCACGAATACTACTAACAGATCTCCTAACATCGTCAACCTCTCTCCACAAAGATGCCAGCTCAACATGTCAAGCGTCGCGATCACTCTTAAGATCCACGACCTCTCTCTCTAACTCACCTATCATGCGCCATATTGCTTTGTCTGCATCTCGGCCGTCGCGAACCCTCTCAGCAGTTCCCCAACCTGATCCTGGAGCTCCGACATACCCTCTCGCAGAATTGTAGTCCTCCTTACTACCGTACCCATATCAGCTCTCAGATCCTCTATACTAGCCCTAGATACTCCAACCAACCGATCCACGTCAACCTACTAAGCCTAGTACCTGTGATGTAATCCTCTCCCACATCGAACCGCCTCCCCATACTCCTCGCTCAAGCAATCTCCGATGGTATCTCAGATCCTAATTGGCTACCTATCTCAGGTGAATGTGGAGGTAAATCAAAACCAAAAGGCTGCCCGGAGAATCAGCTCAAGCAAAGGTAAAGGAGAGCCCGGTCCTGGGAATGTGCAGACTCTGAATGGAGAAGTACCCACATCCGGGATATCCTCATCATCCTTCTCCCGAGGATCCTCATCCTCATCTACATACTGCTCCTCAATCTCATGCTCCTCCTCGATCTCATGCTCCTCCTCGCCCTCATCTTCAGAGGGAGCGTCCATGAGTCGGAGTCTCTCGCGGGTAAATCCCGAGGTGGTACAAGAGGGGATCTAGGTCTCTAAGACATGGTGATTCCGTGGTGATGATGAAGAGAGTGGGTCTGCTAGGTGAATAGGTGATGATGGTGGTCGCACGGACATGCGGGCAGTACTACGTGCAAGTCTAGGAGTCCTGGCTCGTGCTAAGGCCCGATGTAAAGTGAGTCGCCTAGATGAGCAATGGCGACTCTGATGATGATGATGAACTAGAGTGACGGTAATCACATAGGGTCACCCCGCAGCAATCATGAGAGTCAATGCTGGGGAACTAGTAGCAACAAGGACATCCTTAGACACATCAAAAGCTAGTGAAGGCATAGTCTGTGACAATGGCATAGGGTAGGTATAACTGTTCGAAAACAACTGGTTCTAATAAGCGCATCAACTCAACCAAAACATATATCACATAATGAAAGCTTTAAAATAGAGGTACCGCATTACTCAAAATATGGCTTTAAAATAAAACACGTAAGTTCTGTTCTATCACATAATCCATGCATCATATAATCTCAAACCAAATCAATCATAAAATCAAGCTCAACATCCCAAAATCATAACATATTAATAATCCAAATCAAATCCATAATGCCTCGACAATCGAATCACATATCCCAAAACCCAATAATCATATCACAAAATATAACTTCTCAATAAACAATCCGCAATCATAATATCTCATAAATCAAATCGCAGTTCATACCATAATCAAATAAGAAGCTTCGGCTTGGCAGGCGGGCAAGCATCGGTCGAGGATCAATTTTCTTAAAAAGTGGTTATAGTTTAGGGTTTATTAAATACCTAGTTCTCTATAACCTTGAGCTCTGATACCAATCTGTAACACCCCCAAATCTTGGTACAGAGGAAAACTTAATCAAGTTTTCGGGGCATTACGATTGGATTGGTATCTCACACAAGTATAGCAAACAAGATAGTCATTTAACATTCAAAACCAACCCCAAATTTAAATATTCAAAACATTAATCCCAAAGTGTAAATATTAGGCCCAAACATGATTTAATAAAAATAGGTCCCCATAAATTATCAGAGTCGATTATGATCCTTGACCATGCCTCCTTGCCAAGCTTCCACCGAACACGTACTCCAAACATCACTTAATTACCTGAGAAAACATGCTAAAAGGTCACTAACTGTGAGTTCATAGGTTTAAATTCAAGTAAAAGTAGTGGACCTGTAGGAGTTAATTTGCTATGCGAGACTTAAGATAGATACACATCAAACACAAACAAATATCATATCCGATATCACAACGGGCCCCTAGCGACACTAGCCAGAAAAGTCGTAGCAAAGTCTAGAACGATTGCTAACCCTGGACTAGGTCGAAGTAGAAGTCTATACTTAGCTAGGCAAGTGTTATAGCAATTAGGATTGCTACCCTAGACTAAGGAAACGACTACCACATATCTATCTAATCAGTCAAGCACATAAGCAAATCAAAATAGTTTAGAAGGTCCAAAAATGAGAGCATGATTCTCACCCCAATTTAGTTAAAAACATTGATAAAAGTGGGGCTATGAAACTCACCTCAAGCAAGCAACGCACAAATAAAACACTAGCAAAAGATAATAGCTAATCACGGCACAAAGAACTATCGACTTGGCACAACCTATTAATGTAAACCAATTTTAATATATAATTCCCAAAATCAACGTTATCTACCTCAATGTATTCCTTTTCGTTATTTCCAAAAATTTCTTGTTTCACTGTTTAGTCCTAGTTTTTGGTATCCTCATGTGGGTGTATCGACTCAATATGATGCCATGAATGCACTCAAACAACCAATATGTGACTCAATGCAACACAATGAGACGTCTAAGCGAGAAGCTCCATAGTCCAATAAGTTTCGTAATAAATAGTAGATCTTATCGAATTCGTCAACTCGATAAACTCAATTATTTATTCGTGTCACTTATTATCCCATAAACCGGTCGCATCCTAACGAGTCATAAGGATAATTCACCCATTAATAACGTTATCCTACGTACCTAGCGGTCTCTTATTAGATTCGTCAACCTAATAAGTCCGTTACCCACGTGAATCAACGCTATTAATGTTAGGTCATCCGTAACCTATGCACACAAAGTAAGTAAATAAATACTTGAAACTAGTATTAAATGCCCTTGATTGGCATATTTCGATAAACGTGCACTCGAAACATTAATTACTTATTTGTTAGAAAACCTTTCCATATTAGTCGTTAGTTTACATTTTAAAACAATAAATAACAAGGCAAGTCTTGTTATCGTTATTTTTGGTATAAAAGCCTTTTTATTATTTATGTTTCATAGTTTATTAGCATTTTCATTTATAAATTTCGTCAAATTTCAAATTAGTTTCATATCGTTATTCGTTTCGAGTCCACAAGCACGAGTCATGAGTTCTCGTCTTTTAATCAATCAATAGTCCAAACTATACTAAAGTCCAAGTTACGGCGGTGTCGGGGTCAACTATTGACTAAAAAGTCAAAGTAACACCGACGTTGCTCAAAGTTGACAATTTATATATTAAGTCCAAATAAAAGTCATAATAACGCAATTCAATCTCAAATCAACCCAAATCAATCTCACCAACCAATCAACCAACCAAATATACCCGAAACCAATGTTATGACCCTAATGGTCATGACATGGCCACGGTTAAGACCACGTGAACCAAACAAGCTCTAGAAGCTTTTCGGCTCCACGCGTCTTATCCAAACACCAACAACATCAACCCACAAGCTACCACAACGACTTACCGGACCCTTGGTCCATGGGTCATGTACCACCAACCACAACCCCTACGTGGGTCTTGTGGCTCGTACGCCCCATCACCACAACCAAATGCCATCCAAATGGCTTCCATAACATCCAAACACAATCAATCAACCTCCAATCATTAACCAAACATCAAACCCATTAACTATTCCTAATCAAAAACATAAAACTATACCTAAAATGCAAAAACCCAATAATATGATACACCACATGATACCAAATCACTAGCTACATATTTATTTAAGTGTTAAATAGTTTTAATCCCATGTTTGAACCAAAACCCTAAATTTTATACCATGTACGAGCCAACCATGACCCATACGTGGCTTTTCAAGGCTAAAACTAGCTAAACCCATGTTCCATTTACCTTTTCCAAGCCCGATCTACAAGTTTTAATGAAAACCCTAGAATCACGAATCTTATTTTCAAGATTTGGAGGTGTTAATGTAGTCTTTTGTGAGAGTTTTATATATGGATGGAAAGAGGAAAGAGAGATCTATCTAATGGTGGTGGAGGTGTAGTGTCACTCACCGGAATGTGGTCGGAATCTCGCCGGAAAGGGGCGGCGGCGGTGGTGGTAAATTAGGGTTAGGGTTTTTAATTTTGGAAGAGAGAGAGAGAGTAGAGAGAGAAAGGTGTGTTTGTGTGTGTTTTTAGTGAGAGAAAGTGGAAGTAAAAGTGAGGGTGAGTGGGATTTTATACTTAGGAGCTAGGGACCAAATAAAAATTATTATGGGGAGGAGGGGGCGCCGGCTAGGGAGAAAGAGAGGGCCGGTCGTCATTTTTCGTAAACTATCCCGTTTACCCATTCCCGAGCTCATATATCGTCCCACGAGTATCCCACGATGTTCATTCGACTTTCTATTATCGTTATTAATATTTTTCTACGAGTTTTGACTATTTATTTGTCAAGTTTCGAGTTACGGTCTAAAAGTTACATTATTTCTCATTTTAGGCTTTTATAGTGCCGAATTGAATAGTGCCTTTCAAAAAGAGTTAAAACTCACACGATAACTCATCCAATAATAAAATAAATCATAAAAACCAATAAACGATATAAAATCAAGTCATGGTCGATGAAAATAGTGGTAAAGGAAAAAGCTCAGTTTAGTTTAACGTAATACGGTTACCTAAAATAGACTCCCTAAATTGCCAGTTGTCACACCCCCTGGTTCCGTCACTGGAAATAGCTATCCTTCTAGTACCATCATTATTCTTAGAAACAGATTGAGGAACAAAATTCATTTGCAACTCCTTATCCTCCAAACCCTTCTTCATCTTCTGAGCAAAAGACTCAATATTAACAGAACCATCAGACTGAAAAGCCTTAGCCCCAAAATTACCCGAAGACCAAGCAGATTTAGAATTATAGAACAAACTAGGGCCAAATTGAACACTAGAAAAACCTATCACCGGCTCTTTTCGTAATCCATTTACCATTCTTCATATTACCAAAAACAAAGGTATTACCTCCATTCTCACCATTGTTAGATTTCCTAGTACAATCAACCCCAACATGCTCTACATCAGCCATATTGAGCTCATTTGTACCATTACTAACTGAACAAGGATCCATACTACCATCCACACCATCTCCTTTACTTCCCAAACCATTCCCATGATTATCAGAAAGATTAACACAAGGCTCAATAGGGTTCTTAATGAAAGAACCATCATTACCAAAGAATAGAACAATAACCACTACCCTTAATAACATCACTAGATTCCACAACACTCTCCTTAATACCTTCCTTAAACACCATCTGAGAAGCAATATTTTTATCATAAGCCATCCCATCTAGAACTTTAGAAAGAACATCATCAACATGAATAGTACTAGAATTAGAGCGCTTACCATTACAGATCTCAACAGGAGAAGAATCAGTACGCCCCCTCCCGTTACCCGCAATCTTAGAATTACGAAGCCTTTTGAGAATAGCCCCAGAACCGACCGAAGCAGATCCCGGCGACCGGACCTTAAAACTAATACTCTTAGGACGATTTTTGACACCTTTAGGTCTTCCCCTCGACTTAGGGAGACTAGCATCAACAGTAGGCATAATAGGTTTATGATTAAGACCCTCAGATGCCATCCCTGTAAGAGTACAAAACTCTTTAAGAATAGTATAAGGGGGTTTTAGGTTTTCAAGTGGCATATCAATATAAAAGAAAAAGAAGATTAAACAATAAGAATATCAAGAAGAAGCACAACAATTGATCCTGAATTGCAAGAGGACCAACTTGTTGTTTTAGGGTTTAGGAGATTTCGCCAAAATCACCAGAGAGGAGAGAGAAGTAAAGGTACATATCATGTTACGTAGCGGCTGAGATTTATAATGGATAATATATTAAAAACTTTAAAACTTACTACACAACTTAGAAAATAATCAAATAATGACACCTAGCTTGAAAATAGTGTAATTTATAACAAAATGTTATAAAAATAACGAAAACTACTCAAACCGAAGCTAAAATGTTTGATGTTAATTTTTTTAGAGATTTCATTGACCATAAGCTTATAGTAATAAACTTTGGACAAAGAGTTTATTACTTTGCCGTGACTTGTGGTATATAATTCTTATTGCGTTGAGTTTGAATCTCACAGTTTAATTATAGTGATGGAAGAGCAGAAGTGTGTCAAGTTAAACTAATTGTGGATTTATTTACAAAATTTTTTACGTTGCATCTCGTTTCATTGCTGGATAAATTCAATCAAACATTGATTATATAAAATAATAGTAATTAACAAATGAAGTTCACGACTAAAGATACATCCTTAATTAAACTAGATGATTATATTTTTGGTACCTCTTAACCTTTACTATTTACATTCCCTTTAAGATTTGGTGTCATGTGTTATCATATAGGACCACATGCACTACACAACCAAATTACCTACGTAGTAGAAAAAAAGTAGAGTAAGTATTTAAATTCCAGAAATTCCAATCAACCATCAGAAGAGCTTGGTATCGAGCTGCCAACCAATTTGTTAGTAGCCCCATAATCCGGCGATGGTGGTTCTGTATTATGATCCTTCGTTAATACACCATCATCAACCACAATATCAAGCACTTCCGCCTTCTGAGCATTCAGCTCATCATTCTGAATCCCTCTTAAAATTTCCACCACTTCTTTCATCGTCGGCCTCATGTCCTTATTTTGTTGCAGGCACCGGAACGCCAACTCAGCCACCAATGTGATCATCCTCCTCACCATACCATTTGTCTCGAAACCGATACTCTTGTCAACTAACTCGTCCAACATATGGTTTTGGATCTTGGTCACTGCCAGATTAGCCAAGTTTATATCCAACTTATGTCTATTAGTGTCAACTGCTTGTAATGATGAAATTAGCTCAATCAAAACCACCCCAAAGCTATAAACGTCACTTTTGTCTGTTAAATGATAGCATTGGTAGTATTCAGGATCAACGTATCCAGGTGTCCCTTGTGGGGCGGTGGAGACGTGTGTAGCATCGTTTGGGAACAATCTTGACAACCCAAAATCAGCAACCTTGACTCTGAAACTTTTATCTAGTAAAATGTTGTTTGTTTTCACATCTCGGTGAATTATGTCTGATTTGTGGAGGTATGCTAATGCTTCGGCTGTTTCAATGGCAATATTGAGGCGCACTGACCACGAAAATATACTCGAGCTTGAGTTTGCTAGTTTTCCATGAAGATGATCGGCTACTGTTCCATTGGGAATGTACTCATAAACTAGGATTAATTCTTTGCTCCTTTTAGATGTGCAGCCGTATAACTTTACTAAGTTTTCATGATCTAACCGTGTCAAGATCTCAACTTCATTCAAGAACTGCTCCACTCGTTTGAAATTATTTTCATATAAGCGCTTCACAGCAACTTCACGGCCATCAAGAAGCTTACCTGAAAAGATAATCCAGAGAATTCTCAGTATAACTTATTGTACGCGCTAAAATGCTAAATTTAAGATTTTTGTGGTACGCATGGTGTTTTGAATAGTATTACCATAGTATACAGTTCCAAAACCTCCATCACCAAGTTCTCGTGAATCATTAAAGTTATCAGTAGCTACTTCTAGCTCCTCATACGTAAAGACCTGAGTTCCAAAATAGGAGCTTTTTGTGTGTTCTTTTGATGCTTTTGATGAATTAGGATATGAAGGGATGCTGGAAGTGAAGTTATAATTGCTCGAAACAGTACTAGTATTCAGGATGGCTTTGGTCTCGGTTTGTGCAGGTGATGCTTCTTTGATTGCGCGTCTTTTTCTCCTTTGTCTGCAACATAATATTCCTCCTCCAATGACAACTATAGCAACAACTGCTCCAACGATCGCAAGAACTAGAATTCGAAAACAAAATAGATAAATTTTAGTTTCTTGAAACAACAAATGATGAAGATTTTTAGTGTACTTAGTGACAAAATAAAATCCTTACTTATAGGTAGAGAGCTGCTCTTTGAACCCCCTGAAATTAAACAACATTTCAAGAAAACATTAGTTTCAAAATCATATCACAAAATTTGCGAGCTGTACACGACCTACTACACTTTAAAGTTTAGAAGCTAGCCATCATAAGGTTCAGTGTATAGTAGTCGTGCAGATACTTTGTGAATCGTGAGAATGCTCCTCAACCAAATGGTTGTGGGTTCAAGTCCTATATAGGTCATGTAAAATAGATTTTTTGTGTATATATTCTGAGATGGTTCTTTCAAAAATCTAAAAATAGATAAGTACGTAATAACCTAAACCCTTTGGGATACCGGCCAGTTTCACAAAATCTGACTGTGATACCGAGCACAAACAAGAGCACAAAAGGATTATTTGGTTTCGTCATGAAGTGACACACAATACCACTAACGAGATTGCAGTCGCAATTGCACAACTTAAAATCAGATAATGTCACCCTCCACAACTCAGAATGTTCATACTGCTACTTTTTTTAAGGTATCTACACTTCCGTTTCTTACATATGCAACGTACACACTACATCAATTACTCCGTAGTATATTTTTCTATCATAATATATTTTACATATCTCCCCTTATATATAAGTTTTATGATATATAAATCTTTGGTCTTAAAAGACACCCTTGATATAGGTGCTTTGATCACAATAAAATAAATTATATATATCTTCTACTTCAACTTATGCAATTAGTCTTAAATCAAGGTTAATAAATAAACATCTAGAATAAGAAACTTCAAATTGGTGTGGGATCAACTCTACGACTATTAAAACAAGAAAAAAACGCATTAACATGAATAATAATAATAAAAATTTAATAAGTGGTCAACAAAATACGTCGTTGAATATATTATTCCATAAGCACATGTACCTAACAAATTACAGCAACTACTTGGTGTCGTCTAATGAGATTCTTTTTTATTATTATTACAGTAATTTTTTAACTTTTCTTTCTTTCTTTTTTTTTCTAACAAATTTTAACTTGTTTCACAGCAACAAATATTTGTATTATGTAACAGGGCTGGTATCATATTTATTATTATCACAGCTTTCTAGTGTGATACATTGTATTTTGCGTAAATATACTATTACTATTACCTAGCAACAAACTTGTGCATGAACTTTAAAGTTATAATCAAAACTATGAATCACGAGTTAGGAATATCACTTACCTTCATCTACGCTCCTGTTATCACAAGTTCTCGAGAAATTTCCGGTAGCACAATAGCAAACAAACAACTCAGGCGACGTCGAGTTAGACCCACATCGACCATTAGACCTAATACAGTTATCACACTCGTCATTAAACACCGTCCACCGTAAATTAAAACCAGCCCTCAAAGCTGACTGCAAATCATCCTCCGTAGAAGTAGCTTGGCTTAATTGATTAGCCGAAGACTGGCTCACGGGCACATCAATATGATTATTACATTGCACCAAGAAATCAAACACAGGAATACCCAAATTTGACGTGAGGAAATAACTATCACTTGAAGTATCATTCACATCACATCTAAATCTGTAACTATTGCTCAAAGGTTGTGCCGCAACAAGAACACTAGTGTTGCATCCATAATACAAAGATACGTTCTGTTGGTTAAAATTATCGCCGTTGAAAAGTGTCGAGTTGTATGTGGTGTTATAGAGATTTGGAGGACATAAGGTGGTCCATAGATCGTTTCTAGCAACTTTCATCGTTTGTGCACTAGTATCAGTGTCTGCTAGGACTCGATAGTTTACTGATTCGTAAAGGAGCTCGGGGACATTCGATTGGCAAGTTAGTTGAAAACCCGGGTGGCCACAATAAGAAGGGCGGTCTGCACCCCAAAATGGATACTCGATGTCGAAGTCTCCACAACTGACATTTTGGCCACAAACATCGTATGGTCGAGTATTTTGGCCCGTGATCGTGGTGGCTAGGGAAACTATTATTACGAAAAGAATGAGGCTCGGGTCTAAACGAGGTTTCATTGTTGTCGAGTAGTTTGAGAGGAAATGAATGATGAATGAATTGGTAAAGAAGATAAAAGCTGATAGAGAAATGAAACGTGGAACGAGTTTTTTAGATGGTTTAATGGTCAATTTTCATCAACAACGAATATAAGCCTTCTTAATTATTAAAAAAAATTGAATAAAATAGAAGGTTCCGATTTGAATAAAATGTGAGTTATAACGTTCAAAACGAGTCATGACTTTTACGTTCGAGATGATGTTGATCAAGTTGAGATTTTAACTTTACATAATATAATCAATGTTGTTTGAATATAGAATTATAAATTGGGAAAATATTTGATATGAAACCATATGGAAAAACATTATCCACCAATTATGTTAGCATTTGCTTAGTTGTTGTTAATACTCTCCTCAATTCATTTTATCAATTCCCTTCGACTTCACTACAAAGATTTTAACTTTGACTTATTATATTTATGTGTTATATAATATTTGATTGAAAATTATACCAAATGAAAATACATTTAAAACCCTAATATATTCATATATATTTTTATCAAGTATATATAACACAAAACAAAAATAGTTATGGTCAAAGTTGAAGAAAGACTAAAAAGTCAATATGGACATACATTTATTTGAGAGGAGTAATGTTTTTTATTCCCAAAATGATTAAATATGTTTAGCTAATGACAACTTAATTTTAAAATACAATTACAAATTAAAAATAGCTATTATTACACAAAAATCATGAGAGTAGTAATCTTAAAAGAGTGACGGGATCCATAAGCAAGTGTAGTTTATTGTGATATGGATGAATTCATATTACAAAAATTTCAATAAAAAAACTACTAAGGGAACCTTACCCTTTAAAAGAATTAATTACTAACTATGCTATTACTAATGTTCTATTTTTCTAACTTTTTAAAACTTTCTTTGTTAGTTATAATATAATTGTAAGCGAACAATCACATGCACCATGTAGTATAAACGAAAACAAGTGCTGTAATAATTTTGCGATGGATCAGAGAAACTATTCACGAACCGTGTGTTCTTAGCAACTATTGTACATGTGTTTCTAGTTAGTAGCAGATTAAATATTGATTATTTTA
This sequence comes from Chrysanthemum makinoi, assembly GCA_910596185.1. Classification (NCBI taxonomy): domain Eukaryota; kingdom Viridiplantae; phylum Streptophyta; class Magnoliopsida; order Asterales; family Asteraceae; genus Chrysanthemum; species Chrysanthemum makinoi. The sequence goes on from OU343221.1 coordinate 335,138,187, forward strand.
GTAAAAATAAATAAAAAATAAAAATCAGATGAGATATATTATATCGTTCAGTCTTGGTGAATAACGAGAAGCCGGCCTAACCAATTAGGTGAGCTGGTTATTTAAATACAATATTTTGTATTGTATGATTTAGCTAGAGAACACTTACAATTATCTTTATTTTATATGGGTTTTGCTAACATGCGTTCATTGGGCACGTGTTAACGTGTTTATAAAAGACATGTTCTGGGAGGTATGATCAAATGAGAAATATAATTAAGATGAGAAGAATGAGAAGAAACCACAACCACAAATATTAGATACATCTATAAAAATAAATGCATCTTCCTATTATTTTTTTATTTATTTAAAATATGTGACTATAATTCTTTCTCCCTCTTTTTATTTAAATAATTCTTCTCACTAGATCCATACTCATGTTATGGTTTATTTAAGAGAAAATTATATTCAAATATACTAATTTATCACTTTATTTAATGTGAATTTAAAGCATTTTTTGGTAAATTAAGTTTGTGTTTATTAACTACACAATAACTTGTAACATTTGTTAGCAAAACTTATTTTATATAGGTTTATTTGAGCTAGTGATGTCGATATCTGTATAATATTCTAACTTAACTGTCGTGGGTAAAATGACAAATATTATGCCATATTATAAAACTAAAACCACAGTAAGTAAATTTAATAATCAATTAAAAAATATATAAGAAAAAAATAATATCAAATGGGTAGATAGATGATTGTTTGAGTAGGTAAATGATGATTATGTGATACTACGAAATTATATCGTGCGTACGCTTTACATCTTGTTAATATATAGTGTTATATATGAATCTATCTTAAATAATAAAACAGAGTTTTGCAAAAGAAATCTTAATTATTTTCTTTAAATAGCATTTGCTAGAAATGGTTAACGTGACTCATGAGAAATAATTTTTCAAACGAATTTTGCACTCTCTTGAGAGAGTTTAGAAACGTGGTCGAGTCCTATTTTAAGAAGCATTTTAATGCATGTATTTGAAATCTATTTTCAAAATTTGAGAAAAAAAAGAAGCTAACTCTAAGAAATTAATGTTGACTTTTTGTTTTAAGCAAACTATATACTCTTCATGAGGATGAGGATAATTTAGCATATTTGAAATATAAATTAATTAATTCTACAATTTATCAACTCATCAATGTTGTAAATATCGGTTTTTGCGGCCGATATATCACTGTTATATCGCTTATCAGCGGTCCACCATCACAATTGGTTAAATATTGGTCAAAATCGGTCAAAGTTAGTGAAATGTCGGTCAAAATTGGTTAAATATTGGTCAAAATCCACCACGATATTTTACATTAGGGGTGTGCAAGAAACCGAAAAACCGAATCTAAACCGCAAAAAACCGAAGAATCGAAACCAAACAAACCGAAACCGATTGAAAAACCGATGGTTCGGTTTCTATATTTTGAAAACCGGTTTTGGTCTGGTTTGGTTTTACTGAAAACCGATAAATAAAACCAAAAGCGACATTAAAGTCAAAATGCATATAAGATCGAACCGATGAAGACTTTGTTGCAATAGGGAACATAAATAAGTTTTGAAGCTAATGGATCATGGATATGCTCTGCTAGGTTAACTATATCATGTCGAAAGTAACTTTGTTTCATATGCTTCTTGAACATGTCATTCAGGACAGATAATAAGTTCTCTTCTAGGGTGTTTTTCGCTTTTATTGTTATTATTGTGTTGCTCTATGACACATAAACAACTCTTTTCAGGATTTTATATGGTCATTTGTTTTTTATTGTCATTATTGTGTTTTCGCTTTTCTTAATGGTTGTTTGGATTGTTTCTTCAAAGCTTTGAAGGTGTTATTTTATAATATATGTCGAATCTACTTTGAAAAAGCAAAGCTCGATAAATCTTATACAAACCGAAAACCAAAAACCAAACCAAAAACCGACAACCTAAAACCAAACCGACACAAAACTAAAACTAATGGTTTCTAAAAATCACAAAATTTTTCGTCGGTTTCGGGTTTTATACAAAAACCGAGCCAAACCAACCATGCTACCCCTATTTTACATAATGTAAATTTTGCAACATTTAAATAAGTGTATAACTAAAAATAATAGAAAGACTAATAAATTTAATAAAAATATGTAAATTATGCACAATTTAGGTCAAATAAATGTTAAAATCGGTAAATTTCTTTATAATTTATGATCTTCGATATATCACTGATATATCACCGCCAAGACCAATATGACGCTTGGTGGAGGTTCCACCATCACTGCATCACAGCAATTTTACAACCATACTCTGTGTTAATCAAGAGTTCATTTTTCCAATTTGATTTTACATCCCTTAAAAAGGATAATGAAGAAGTGCCAACGACAAAGGACACTAAAAACATGGAAGAAATCCTAATAACCATAACGGTCGTTCGAGATGTATCTTCATCACGTGAATTTGTATTCTGCTAATCATTATTTCTCAACTGAAAGTGTACTATATACCATTTTTCATATGGTTATCATTTGGTAACAAGCTTTATGTGAAGATTAATTGGGATATCGATAATCAATGAGTATCCGACGATTCAAAAATGGCCATATTCAAAAATCACTCAACAAAACATTTTGTTGACTAAACCTTATAATTGGTGAGTATCCATAAATCAAAATTCTTTTTAGGGTTTAGATTTGAATCACATAGTACAACAATTGTGATGTGTGTTTTTTATTGTCAATTTAATTTTATTGATTCAATTTAATATACTCCGTATTTGCTTTGATAAGTATGATTTGGGGGGAATAATCAATTAATTTATTTTTATTCAATTGTGTTGTAGCAAAACCCTAAAAAAATTGAGGGAAAATTAATTGTATGATTAGTTTTTATAAATTGGGGCAAAATGATGGGGTGGGTTACATTTTAGGAGAGGCATTTATATAAAAAAATAATGTTTTATCTGTTTTTACCTATAACTATTATCCCATTGTGTTTATATATATATTTGGCCTTTCAATCATATGTATAGAATGGGGATCTAGAGAATCATTGTCCTCTGAGTGACTGCTTCTAAACCACTTTCCTATGTTGGTAACTCAATGATGCATGTGTATGCTATTAATCTTCTTAATATCTATGTCAATTTTTTTGCTTTATCAGCTATCCATTGTCGCATACAGTTTAGACAATGTAATAACAATTCAGAGGATCTAAATCACAAGTGTTTAGATGTTGTGTTTAGATGTTAACATAGAATTTTAGTTATGGGCTCATACAAAATTGCTTTGACTTGCTTCTTAACCCGTCCCGCACATGTGTCATCGTTTAGTATGTTTTGATGTTAACATAGAAGTTTAGTTATCGAGTATATCACACGTAAAGTCTATTAACTCTTACTAATGAGAATCTTGAAGTCAATTTTATAAGGATATCTGATCATGTTGGGTATTCTTTAGAGGTGAGTGTCTTAGTCCTTTAATTCATTAGTTTCATTTGTGATTTGCCAATTTTGTATCGAAGTATGTGGCTTTCTTTTTTTATGAAACATTGTATGTATAGTCAATTATATCTCAATCTATCTTAACTAACTTTTACTATTCTATGGTTAATTTTAAGTAACTAAAGTTTAACTATACTATTTTGTGGTTAATTTTTAGTAACTAATCTTTAAAACTTTGGGTCAATGATTTAAGTTTATAAAATTTCTAAAAAGACTAAGACGTTGTTTGTCTTAGCTTATCAACTTATTGGAAATTTGATAAACTCATTGCTTATGAGCTTATTCATTTGAGCTAATTGTTTATCTAAGTTCACAAGCTCAAGTGACATTAAAAATGAGCTTATGAGCTTCTCAAACTTGATGTGAGCTCATAACTCATAAGCCCATCATATATTGAGTTAAAAAATGAAGCCTTCAAATTGTTTTTTAATTTTAATTTTTATTTTTAGGTTTTCACGTAATGAACATTAGCTACTCAAGTGTTTCACGCTACACATACTTTTATAACTTTGAAAGGTTTAGAACATTATTATTGTATAAAGAGTTTGTAAGATGTTGTATGACATGATGTGTAAACAATATATGTTTATAAAATTGAACGGTTCATTTGTTGGATTTAATTAATTAACAAATTGGGGTAGTGATTTATTAAATAATTGATATTAATTCTTGGTCATTAATAATCAATTATATAGTACAGTAATACATAAGTTTGCGTCTATACAAAATAGAAAACTAAAACATGAATCTGAAATGCCGCAACAATTACAAGTTCATCAAAATAAAATCTATAATGTTCGATTAGCTAACTTAATGTTCATTGTATTATTTTATTATGTGTTTGATTACACGCTCATTAGCATGAAGCTTTTCTTTCAAACTACATATACTTGTGTTCGTTTTTAATTACTTATTGCATAATATACAATGGATTATCTATTATCTATTTTTCTCCCTCTTATGAAAACCCACAATTGATTTGGCCTTTAGCTAGTTTATGATATAACCGTGTTAGAATTGGTCTGTATCACAAATATGAATAAAGTAGGCTTTACAATGTTGTAAATAAGACATTATGACTTATTAGAATTATATTTTTCTGCTCAAGAAAGAGGTGATACGAAATCAAACACTACTGTGTTTCTATCGAAAGCGTGGATATAAACCTTAGCTAGTACAAAATTTTTAACCCATAGATGAAAAATTTTAACTCAAAATATAGTGATGAATCATGTAATCGCGGCAACAAATTATTGATTTAGGACAATTTAGCTATAGGGGAGTCTATGGAAATGATTATGTAAATATGTTATCATCTCAAACAAATTTAAGATTTCTATTAGACGTAACAACTTATTAAGAAAAATATTTAACGAGATAGAAGGTTCTAAATTGTTTCATTGTTGGCGGACTCAAAAAGGACTTGACCAAATAAAGGTCGTCCGTGCCACTTTTGACTTCTTTAGCCATCATTTTGAAATACAATGAAGACTAAAAGACTTTATGATTTGTTTTGATGTGCAACTAGGAATCGTATGGAACGGTTTTGGGTGGGGTGGCTATCCCATCTCCAAACCTAATTAGCAACCTCGCTCAAACTCGCCAATCTTTATCAAGAATCTTATCGGACGCTTTGTTAGGGTGAGAATTATATAGTCCCCAGTAAAAATAAATATTATATAGTCATTGATAAAAATCTTTTAAGAGTCAAAGATAAACCTACTTGGTCCAATCAATGACTCACCATAGGAGGTGATGGTTGTCCTCCTCAGGTGTGTGTTCTCAAATGTGTGAAGTCATTTTAGAGATGAAAATGTAACACATTTGGTATAGCCCTTGACTTGAGGGGTTATGGGTCCTAATGAAGCCATACATTTGTCCTACCTTGATCATTGTGGATGTGGGTTGAATAACCTTGGTGGGAAAGTGATATGGAAATGTAGTTAGATAGTATGGTGCATAAAAGGTGAATCAACATGTAGTTAGATAGTATGATGAATCTGTGAAGTCTCGCTATATACATTGTTACGCCGAAGAGTTATTTTGTCCGATATTGGTTGTAGCTTCATCCGATATCGGATGATTATTGAGAGTTTGTGTTTGTTTGGTGTTAACCGTTGACCAATGCCACGCAATAGATAAAAATAAAATGTTCACCTAAGTTACTAAAGTTTATCTTCATCTAAATTACCAAACATTGTTAAAATGTTCACCTAAGTTACTAAAGTTTGCGTTTTCTTCATCCAAGTTCTAAGGTTAACCGCTCACTCTAGTTGTTGCCTCGGGATGATGTTAAAGTAGGTGAACAAGTTTTCTTATGCTTTCGCGTTTTATACACTTTCATCTATTTTTCTTACGTTTTCATACGTTTTATCTGTTTTCATCCGTTTTTATACTTTTTCGCCTCTTTTATATGTTTTATACATTTTATCTGTTTTCATCCGTTCTTTATCGCTTTCATCCGTTTATATCGCTATCCGTTTTGATACGCTTTTTTCTCCTTCTTTATACGTTTTCATACATTTTTATATTTTCATCCGCTACTATTTCCGCTGAAGCGTTATAAAATGGATAAAAAACGATAAAACGTATGAAAATATAAGAAAACAGGCGAAAACATATAAAAGAGATGAAACGTAAAAAAAATGGACGAAAACGTATAAAAACGAGAAAAAAACATATGAAAGCGTAAAAAAACGTATAAAGACGAACAAAAACGTATAAAACGGACAAAAAAAAGTATCAAAACGTGTAAAAACGGACGAAACGGATGAAAACATATTAAAAGGAAAAACATGAAACGTAATAAAACGAGATAAAGACGGACAAAAACGTATAAAAACGGACAAAAAGCGTATGAAAACCTAAGAAAATGGGCGCAAACGTTTAAAAACGGACGAAAACATAAAAAAAAAAGTGACGAATACGTATAAAAACGGATAAAAACGGACCTTACTAACGTATTAATAGTTAAATAAATTAAAAAAATATATATATATAGACTAAATTTGTGATACCTCACAAACCATATGGACTAGATTCGTAATAAATATAAGCCATTTACCGGTCATAATCGGTTACCAAAAACATAGTAACGTACATAACCGGTTAAGCAAAGATAAGCAACTTGTATGAACAATTTGAAAGTTGAGTAACTTAGGCGAACTTTTTTGTAAAGTATAGTAGCTTGTTTGTATAATAACCCTTTTAACCACACGTTGTCTCAATTACATGTAATTTTTTATTACATGTGTTATTTTCTATGATTTAAATACATGTTGTATGATATATGGCAGGAAAGTCATAAATGTGTTTTTTATTGAAAATACTAGAGAGAAGTCTTTAATTTATAGACAAATACGTATGTCAATTTATAGACAAATACGAGGGTAGTTCAAGCCATTACAATTTCAATTAAAAATCAAACGTAAAAACATGACAAAAAGAGTTTGTCGAAAATATATATCAAATTGTTTCATCTATAGATGATAATTAAATGTCAATTATAACTAGATTTTTTTATTTTTTATTATTCTTTTTTGTTTAACGATTAACCGTTCATAAGATATTTAAATTATAAAAAAGATTTGTGTAATTGAATTTTTAATTTAATCATTTATTTGTCTCCTCATTTTTTTTTATGGAAAAATGAATTGCTGAAATTTATCTCTTGCTATGTGAAAAAAGCTTTGTTTATAAAATAAATCTTCTCTTAATTAAAAGATAAACGTGTATCGATATTAGTGTAGTTTACACTTTTGTTTATTTAAGGTTTTTTTATTTGAAGGAAATTTTAATTTTATTATTCAATTTTACAAAACTTTTACTGTTTATCAAACACTAAAATTTTGTCTTTTTACAATTTATCAAACCTGTCTTTGAAGTGTAACTACAATTGCAAAATAGGTCATTGAGGACTAGCAATGTAACAAAAAGTCACGTGTAAAGGACCATACATGTAACATAAATTTGCATAAAAGTCCCTTAAGACTACCTTTCAATGTGAAACTCATCCCTATGTTAACTACATAAATAGTCTCTGTCATTTAAAAGCCATTATGAAATTCAATCCTAAAGATGAAAATGTAACATAAATTTACACAATGGTCCTTGTAGTTTAAATGGTCTTTCAAAACTCATCCCTAAATTGTTTTATTGTGAAAATAAATATTTACCCAAATACTCCCTGTGTTTTAGCTTGAATTACGTGATTCGTCTCTAAAGACTATCTTTATAACAGAAATTATCATAAATCGTCATTCACATTTCGAAAATCTTCTCTAAGCTTAAAATTTAGAAATTATTCGTCTATGTTTAAAACATGTTACAAGTAAAAACTAAAAACCGATTTAAATGAGATCTTATATGTAAAATTCTGTTCATAAACTTCAACACGAAATAGAGTGCGGTAAAAAAATCCTTGTTAATATTGAAAAGTTATCAAGGATCTAAAGAAAGTGATTACGAAGGTGGAGAAAGAGTACGATGGCTGTCAACCACTTGATCAGTTGATCTTATTACAATTACTCATTCTTCTCTTGTGTTTAATGGAGATTGAATTAGAAAATAGCTCATCATTGAAGATAGATTTCTTTAATTTTATCGGAGCAAAAACCATTGGATTCCTAACAACCTTACTTAATCTCCTTGCTTTATCATTTTGTTTTCTTTTTAAGGCATGTTTGTTGGTGTATGGTAGTAAGGCTATGACTTTGAAAATCATTAAATGGTTTGTTTTGTATGTGTGAGTGTTAGAAAATTTAGCAAATGAAGGTCTCTTCATAGATGAATAATGTATAGGGTATTATAAAACCAGTTCATTGTTAACCTTGAAATTTATGAACTTTGATTTAAATATTCAAAACTGCCCTTACATAGTTATGCATCAATCATAACATGCTTGTAAATATCTTTAATTATACTAGATTTGAGTACTCTGTGTATAGAACGGGATTTTATAGCGATGATCATTTAGTGATAAAAAGTTTTTATGAATTTAAAAAAATAATAAAAGTTTGAAGATTTGAGGATTAAACATAATGTTTTAAAATCTCGGTTTAACCCGTGGTTCAACCAAATTGAACCGCTCCGGTCAAAAATGGGTCGATTTAAACCGGGTCATCCTAACGGGTTAATAATAAATTAACGGAAACCTACCGAGCTTGAAATCCCGGTCAACTCGGTTTTCGATGTGTATTAATAGTTTCTTTTGAAATATATTTTTTCAACATTTCCTTTTTTAGTTTCAACTTTTCACTTTTTGGTTTTTCATTATATATATATGTGACTACACTTCATGTAATGCTGTACCCCTGTGATGATTAAATTTAGAAATAAATGTTGATGAGGCCCGATCACCAGCTTTGTATGGTTTCAACCCGTCCTCTCTCGATCGTTTTCGATAGCTTTTAATTTAATCGAATCGGTATTGCACTAATTCCCTATTGAACTAGTTGTCCGTCGGTTTTCAAAATTATATGTATCATCAAATTGTTAAATTTTGAAGCTTTGTGTGTTTTATTAATGTGTGTATAATAATCATGACTTTCATTTTAGGGTGTTTTAAAAATAACATTAATTAGTTGTTTAATTGTTTTATATTTTGGATTATGTTGTAGCTTGTTTAAATTGTACATTGTGAAAATTTTATTTTACTTTTTAGTAAGAGGTGTTTTAATTGGTTGTTTTTAATTTGCTAGATATGTTTTATTGGTTGTACAATATGAATAAATCACTTATAATTAAGGAAAATGATTGGGTTTAATTATGTACTAAAAGATATTCTAAAACGTGGCATGATCCCGTTTTTATAAAAATGAAATTTTTTTATTGTCGTAGTCATCGTGGATGATGCCATTAGTATGGTTAGTCATATCTTTATACATTATGATTTAGGTCTCTAATCAACTATTCTATAATTAATAGTGTGTTTTAATAAGAGTATTAATTACACTATATATTTCTCTCATCTTTGACCATTTTTAATTTTTAACTTTCAACTTTCAACATTTGATCATTTTCATTTTATATGTAGTATACATATGATATAAATATTAGTAAAATGAAAAGGATGCATTTGCATGATTGAGGCGGGTCAACAAGAAGAAAACCTATATACGAGTATTCATACAAACAATTAAATTGGTATCCTTAAACCGATTACATTATCAAACCTCTACCCATTCCATGACTTAAACAAAACAACACCTTAAATCATTTAGCTTACTTAATTTTGCTATGCTTATCACTTTAGAACAAATATAATTATAAGACTTAATGATATAAATATATACTTTTTATAAGTTAAGTGATATAGATAGCAAGTTTAATAAGTTTGGTAACCATAACTTAGTTATAAATTTTATAACTAAGCAAATCTAAGGGTGTGTTTGATTTGAGGGGTAGAGGTAGGATTTGGTGATGATAGTAAAAGTTATTGTTTGATATGTTTTATGTACCGCATGATAAAAAATGGGTTCTATATTTGCTAGAGTAAATTACATACTATGGGCTCTAAAGTTTTCAAAGCTTACTGCACCCTCAAAGAAAGTTTAAAGCGCATAAATAGTCCCTATCTCCGAAAAGAAACACCTGGTCCCTTATTTAATCGGCGTTAAGTAAGCTCCGTTATAATTTACATTTTTAGCCCTTTGGTTGAAGGTCGTAATTTGTCATCCATTATCATAATTACGTTTATAAGTTAAAGTTTTTCGACATTAGGTGCGCTTTATATATTTTCTTGATTCGCCCTGCTTTTTTAACGTTGTCTTTTATACTTTCATCCGCTTTTATAATTTTACCGTTGCTAACATTTTTTTTTTATTCGGCTTTTATACGTTTCTGGCCCGCTTCGCTTTCTTCCGTTTTAACGTTTTGTCATAAAATTTTTTGACATAAAATTTCAAAAAAATAAAATTTGAAAATTCACATAAAATTTTGAAAAATTTTTACTCCTTTTTTTCCGAAATTTTTCAAAATTTTTTTCCATTTTTTAGATTTTTTTTCATTCTGAATTCAAATTTTTCCACTTTTTCAAATTTTTCATCCGCTTTTTTTTCAAATTTTGAAAAAGAATTTTCAAAAATGGAAAAAATTTCAAAAAATTGAAAAAATTCTCAAAAGGAATTCAAAAAATTGGAAAAATTTTGAAAAGAATTCAAAAAATTTGGGAAAAATTAACAAGAATTTTGAAAAGAATTTCAAAAAATTGGAAAAATAGAAAAAATGGAAAAATTTATGTCGAAATTTTTTCTTCCAAATTTTATTTTTGAAATTTTATGTCAAAAATTTTTATGAAAAAAAGCTTAAAAAGAGAGAAGAAACATATAAAAACGCGGCCAAAATGTAGTAGAAGAACTAAACGATAAAAATGGGATGAAACATAAAAGCCAATGAAACGAAAAAGCGGACGAAAACGATAAAAAACGGATCAAAATGTAAAAAACAAGCAAACGATAAAAATAGATGAAACGAAAATGGACAGAAAACGATAAAAGCTGACGAAATTTTTCAAAAAATTGGTAAAAATTTTCAAAATTTTATGTCGAAAATTTTTCAATTTTTTTGAAATTTTGTCAAAAAATTTAATTTAAAACGTTAAAAAGCGTTGAAACGTGATACAAACGACCAAAAATGTAAAAACAAGCAAACGGCGAAACGCAAAACGGATGAAAAAACGTGATAAAAACAGACGAAACGCGCTTAAAAACGGTATAAAACGTAAAAACGTAAGAAAATGTATAAAAACGACTAATGTCGAAAAACTTAAACTTATAAACTAATTATGATAATGATAAGCTGACAATTAATGCACTTCAACCAAAAGGGCTAAAAATGTAAATTATAACGGAAATTTTACTTAACGCCTTAAATAAGGGACCACAGATGTTATTCTTTTCTGAGATAGTGACTATCAATGAACTTTAAACTTTCGCGATGAGGTAAACTTTGACAAACCTTATGACCATCCAGTAATTTACTCTTATTATATGCTAACACTCATAATGTTACGAACCTTTTGTTATATTTTCATTCTAGGTGGGTCCACATTTCGCATCAACCACTCATATTTCATTTTATACCACTTATATTTTATTTTATATTCTTTTATAACATATATAATATATTATTTTATGGTATTTTTCTATCTCATTGTTTAATTTAAAACCCGTATTAAATCGAAATACAAATTCAATATCTAATCCTAAACTCATCTACAAACCAAACGGACTCAAAATACCATGCTTCATAATTGCAATGATATAAGTAAGTAAACAAAAAAATAGTAAAGTACTTTATGTTAAAAAAAAATGTAAAGCAAAGTACCCTAACTAAAATCAACAACAACAACTATACCAAATTAGGCCGATGAGGATGAGGTAAGATGTAGACAATCACTTCACTGAGGGTAAGGCCGATTTCCTGAAAAGACCTTCGGCAAGTGCGTGTGTGCCCAAACAAATAGACTTCATGTGTGTGTGTGAGTGGAGTGTGTGAGGATGGAAAAGACAATAAAAGAAAGCATACAAAGCAAAAACATACAACCGTGAAAAAAATAAACGCACACCGACATATAAACATGCTAGCATGCAAGCATATACATGGAAAATAAGGCATTACAGGCACATAAAGATCATATTTCAAAAAGGCAATATATATAAGAAGATAAAGAAATACAATCATAAATAAACATTAAAATCACAAGAGCATACAAGAGTAAAAGTAAAACACGCATAAAAGCCATATAGCCATTTATGAGAAACAATCATTCAAACATATAGGGAATAAAGCTAAACCGAACATACATAACCTGTATATAAGAGAAACACGAAATCCTACTAGCCTGAACACATAAAAGGCTAAATGGGCATAAGCTCAATATATAAGTCTATGTACAAGGGGGTGATGTGTAACAAAGAAGGCATAAGTAATATGACTCCATACCTATGTGTGATCAACTATTCTCACGAAGCTACCATGCTTCTCTACCTATATAGCCCTACTCATCTACTCTAATCCTAATTCTCTACGTTGGTTGTGTTAGATGTCATGTCCTCAACAGGACTTCCTTGTGGTCGTTGTAGTACCCTAACTAAAATGTTACAAGTTATTCATAGTAATTTCTAGACTTATTGGACTCGTCATCATAATCTCGAAAATCTTACACAGGGACCATGCTGATTGTTTGTGATTGCTCTTCTGGTTTGTTGCTTATATAACCAAGAGTAAATTATATGGTTCATCCTTGTGGTTTGGGCGAAATCACTACTTTCGTTCCTTGACTTTCATTTTTGCATTGTGAATGCTTATAATGAAGTTTCATAACACCATTCGTGCTTATCACTAACATGGTTCGTCCGTGGTGGGAGCAGCAATCACTACCCTCGTCTCTCGACTGATAGTGATAAAGACGAATGGTGTTATGAAACTTCATTATAAGGATTCACAATGCAAAAATGAAAGCAGAGGGACGAAAGTAGTGATTTTGCCCAAACCATAGGGACGAACCATGTAATTTACTCTGTAACCAATTTATCTTCATTCAGCCAATTAGTATCATATGCATTTCGAATCTATAATAACTATTCAAATGTAAGTGAACATATGTTCAAAAAATAATGTAAGTAAACATGACATGCGAAAATACCTGGCCTTATACCACAACCAAGTTGTGAAGAAGAGCCATCACGGCAATAGCAAATGAAACTTTTATAATCATCAATCCCGCATGAGCCGTTTGATAGAATACAGTTTTTGCATAGCTCACTCTCTACATACCACTGTAACGTAAATCCCCTATCTAAGCCATGGCCAAGTTTTATCCGTCCAAGGTGTAGATCCCTTACAACCTTGTCAAAAACCGGAATTGAAATGGTTTGGCTACACTCAATACTCGGGTTAACAACTATATTGGTCCTCGTATTATTTATGGTACACGGATAATCCAAATCGGCATCCCCAGGATGGTGCAGAGGGCAGCCATATCCTAAAGTTAAATTTTGTGTGCCAGAAGTGTAATTAAATAAAGCAAAATCAATAGTTGTGTTTTGAAGGATTGATGGATGACATATATTACCCAAATAATCCATTCTTGCGACCTTGATGAAATGTGAGCGGTAGTCCACATCAATGACACTGTAATTTAGTGACTTAATTGATATCACCGTAGTCCTTGACACAATCTAGCTTGTATCCTGGTTTACCACAAAACTCTGGCGGTTTCCAAAATGGGTACTTGATGTATCTAAGGCTTTTACATGCAAACTCAGTGCCACAACTCGTGTATCGTGAATCATTGGCACATAATGATGTCGGAGGTTTTATTAGAATCAAAAGAACGAAAAGAATGAAGTGTAAACAAGGTGAATAATCCATTTTGATGATTCAATGAAGTTAAAGATAATAGAAGACCGAAATCACCCATCATATATTATGTTATGTTTTCAGATAAGTTTTGACAAAATGAAGCACTTGTAAGTTGTAAGCTCTGAGAATAACTTGATATGTACGCAGAAACTTGTTTTGTACATGACTATTTTGCCGCACCGTGCCAAAAAACAAGCTATACTAGGTACATACAACCGATGAAACATGCCAAAATTCAGAATTTGAAGAGTAGACCACAACTAGGATCCAAAAAGAACTAGAGTAGATATGACTGCGATAAATATAAGTTATGACACTTTAGAGAGATTATATCGATCAATTGAATAACAATTATATGCTCCAAAGTAAAAGAGAATCAAGAATGTCTCAAGGGATTTTATTTATTTTATAGGTTAATAGATTATAATTTTTTAGGGGGTGTTTCTTTAAGCTTATATGTGGCCTTATGAGCTTATTTAATTTCGGCTTATATTTCATATAGACCTCAATTTTCCGGCATATTTTTAGATTGTTTGGGCTTTATAAGTATCATAATACACTTATACAAGCCCACAAGTCTCAAAACAAGCCGGAAATTTTGGACTTATGAAATATAAGCCAAAAAACAAATAAGCTCATAAGCCACATATAAGCTTAAACAAATACCCCTTACAAACTTCATGACCTCGTCACTCACTAGCTTAAATGTTGAACAATTACCACGAACAGAAGTTATATCGGCAATTACGAAGATATGCATAGTCATAATACTCGAAAGAGAACCACTTGCTACATTGTCATTTCCCTTATAGGAAAGCTTGTTCGAGTGGTGGAAAGTACACTACGTTCTACAATATTGTTCGTAACACATTAGACAAGAACTAAAGTTTGCAAAACATGAACCGTGTGCGCTATGACAAAGTTGGCTAGCTAAAAATGTGTCGAACCATCCAATTTACCTACGCGCCCTAATTCCACACTCACCAAATCTATTTTTACTAAAACATTACTTGGTACCCGCAATCAAGTAAGGAGTATTCTTCTAAGTTGATATCTTTAAGAGTTAGTGTACTTATTACTTCAAAATTGATACAGTATATGCTTAAATCATCATTATTTATCTATTTATGGGTTCTTATTGTTTAGAGCAAGTATGCCAAGAACTTTACTAAGCTAAATACAACATATGAAATATAAACGTAAATTATAGCAGTCCGAAAGGAGTTGCATACCTGATGGTGATGGTGACAATGATGGTGATGATTTGGCGTCCCTTTTGTTAACCGCCGAGCACCTATCAGTCAAAAGTGGTAATTCGAGGCAGGCGCATGCTGTTAGACTTGTACCAGCATCATACACACATTGGCCACCAGATTGTGTGCAGTCGGTACAAGGACTAGATTTAACCTTCCACCTGACCTCAAACCCCTTTCAGAAGCCTGTAACCACCCATTTGAGTTCGCAAACCCAACTGGAAATGGAATTACAACACTAGTTTCACAAATACCCGGGCCCAATAACCCTGGCATTATAAAAACAGGATTAACCCCATTGTTACCACGTAAAACCGAGTCAATCATCCCCAAAACATTAAAAGAAAGTGGACATCCAAACAAGAAACTAATATTTGTATAGCTCGACACAATGTCAAAAAGCTCATGATCAATAGTAGTATTGACTAGATTTTCTGGACATATCGTGTCAATCATATCTTCCCGAACAACCTTCATAATCTGGGACATTGGGTCTATCCCCAGAACATGGTATGTAATGTTCATGATATTAACGGTAGGTGGATTCGGTTCGTCACACTCTAGCTCAAAACCGGGGTACCCACAGTGTGCAGGATCCTTGTGACGCCGAAAAGGGTAGCTCAAGTCTGACATGCTCCCGCAACTGAAAGGACCATTGCAGGTGTTGTAAAGTCCATCTATAACTCGGACGGACTTTGGTTATGATTAAAATAAGTAAACTTAAAATGAAATATAGGTGATTCATGATATGGTACAAAAATGGGTGATTAAATTTTTGATCAGTGACACTTGCTTAAGGAATCACTTAACCAACTACTACCACATACTGTTATAAGAAAAACTGTAACTACTTTTGAAAAGTTGATTGATGATTATTTAATTTGGATCATATAATTTGGATGATGGTGTTGTATTATTAGATTAAGGTGGTATAACTTGACTTTTTGTAGTGTTATGCCGTTGATTTCGTGTAGACTTTTGAATGTTGTCTAGCTTATTGCTGACTTTGCGCGTATTCTTCGTGTGCTCTTTGCTTAGTGGGTGAGCAAGGTTAATAATAAATTAGTCGAGCTTAATTGAATTGAACTTAACTAAAAACGAGTTCAAACGTAAGCATGAAACGAGTTTAAAGAGCTAGATTTAGTTTTTATAGAGTATGTGTGTAGTTAGTTGACGAGTAATATGAAGTATGTATCATCTATTAGTGGTTTTGAGGAGGCTATATTGGGCCTGAATTTCCCTAGCTGAGTTGGGCTATATCATACATGTAGCCCAGGTCTTTATTGTTAGCCATAATTCTTAAATTTTGGTAATAATTTCAGCACCTTCTTTCTCTCTATCGATGTCTATTTCGATTTTGGATCTGATTGGAATAAATAGATACACATATTGACATATATGTCCATGTTTCATGCTTTATGCAGATACAACCAAACAAATATCATAAGTCTGCTCAGATTGTCCCTGTTTGATCTAAATCCGGATTCTTGGTGATCAATGTTCATGCAAAAATTCGCTTTGAAGCTGACAGTCGCCATCCAAGGCAGAAAGGCAAGTCATTTGTCTTGCAGAAGATGACATAAACCAACGGGCTTTTGGCTTGATTAAACCAACACTTTGAACCAATAAGTTTCCTGCTTTCTTTTTCTCTTACGTATATGTTTACTGCTTCTGTTTGTGTTTTTTCAACTAACATCTGTGCTAATAGGTAAGTAAACTTGGAATAAATCTAACTAGAAGAAGAAAAAATGGCATTTTCTTAAACGGTCGAAAATAGAAGGTGTACTTGTTAATTAGGAGATAAACATATGAATTATACATCCTATGAAAGGGTTTTCCTAAGTTTCAAGGTCTAGAATATTAAACTTCACATCTAATGTTACATCCTTCAACATAAGATCACACTTTTCATAGCTCTTAACTTTGATATTTGCGTTCCCCAGTCGATGTCATAAGTTCTCGTATAAAACACACTATATAACAAAACTAAAACAAAGCCGATTTAGATATAAAAAGAAGTACGTTCAATCATCAGAGGAATTTGGCATATAGCTGCCGTACAACTTTTTTGTAACCCCATACTCTGGCGATGTTGGTTCTGTGCCATGATCCTTAAACAGTACACCGTCATCCACCACAATGTCAAGAACCTCTGGCTTCTGAGCATTCAACTCGTCATTCTGAATCCCTTTTAAAATTTCCAAAACTTCTTTCATCGTCGGCCTCATATCCGACTCCTGTTGCAAACACAGGAAAGCCAGCTCAGCCACCAAGGTGATCATCCTCCTCACCAAACCATTTGTCTCAAACCCGATACTCTTATCAACCAACTCATCTAACCTATGATGTTGTATCTTGTTAATAGCCATTGCAGCCAAGTTTATGTCGAGCCTATCTCTATTAGTGTCAACAGCTTGTAAGGATGAAATGAGCTCAATCAAAACCACCCCAAAGCTATAAACGCGTACTCTTGTCTGTCAACTGGTAACATAAGTAGTAATCAGGATCAACGTATCCAGGGGTTCCTTGTGTGGATACATGTGTAGCATTGTTTGGGAACAATCTTGACAGCCCAAAATCAGCAACTTTGACTCTGAAACTTTTATCTAATAAAATGTTGGTGGTTTTCACATCTCGGTGAATGATGTCTGAGTTATGGAGATAGGTTAGTGCTTCTGCTGTTTCTACGGCTATGTTGAGGCGCACGGGCCACGTAAACAAGCCTGAGTTTGGGTTTGCTAGTTTTCCATGAAGATGATCAGCTACTGTGCCATTGGAAATGTACTCATAAACTAGGAGTAATTCCCTGCTTCGTTTTGATGTACACCCGTATAACTTCACTAGGTTTACATGGTCTAATCTTGTCAAGATCTCAACTTCATTCATGAACTGCTCAACCCGTTTGAAATTGTTTTCATATAAACGCTTGACAGCAACTTCTCGACCATCAAATAGTATACCTACAAAAAAAAAATCCGAATGCTTAATCAAAGCCTCATACACTATATATGTGTAGATTTATATACTAAAAAATTTGGTAGTATACAATACCATGGTATACTGTTCCATAACCACCATCACCAAGTTCTCTTGAATCATTAAAGTTATCAGTGGCGACTTCTAGTTCCTCGAGAGGTAAAACCTGAGCTCCAAAATATGAGCATCTTCCAAACTCTTTAGCTTTTATTGGTGAAGTATAAGAAGAGATACTAGATGTGAAATTAGATTGATCACTAGTTAATCGCTTGCTGGAAACAGTAGTCAGAATGGCTTTACTCTCTGTTTGGGCAGCATGTACTTCTTTTATAGTGCGCCTTTTCTTCCTTTGTTTGCAAACAAAGATTCCCCATGCGATGACAACACCAACAAGAATCGCAGCAATGGTTGGAAGGACTAGAATATAAATACACATGAAAAAAACGTAGTTTCATTATAGTGATACAATGATTAAGTAAGAAATATTATACTATTTGGTGACAGAATAAGATCCATACTTATAGTTATAGTCGCAGGCCCTTTCTTCGAACTACCTGAATGGAAAAAAAATATATCAAGCAAATATTAGCTTCATTACTAAGATAGATAAAACGAGAGTTTTTTAAACATACATAGTTTGAAGTGTTTGAATGGTAATTCCTTGTCAGCTTATTTTAGAAATAAGCAATTTCATACGTGCTTATTTCAAACAGCTTAATAATCATATGTATTAAGTAATCAGTTAAGCGGTTTGGATAAGCAATCACAAACACCATTACAGCTACTTATTTGCTGCATCAAAACACAACAAATATCAAAAACTCTTAAGAAGCAAATCCTAACATACTAAGTGATTCCTATAGATCCTAGATTCGTAGTTAGTTGTGACTTGTGAGTCATATATATACGAAAGCAAAATGTTGGAACACCTGGTGGTGGGATACATATCCTGCTATTGCATATACAAACTGGTTCGCTTGTCTCAACATTAAAGCCACATTGCCCATTCGACCTACCACACTCCAAACACTTATCTTCAAATGGATCACTAAAAACAACCTCAAAACCCCTAGTCAACGCTTCAGCAAGAGTCAACAAACTCCCATTAAGCTCATCAGCAACACTTTTTAACAACGGAACCTTAACTCCCTTAAAACAATGAATCAACCTCAATATCGAATCAATAGGAACGTCTCCAATCAAATAATACGAATCCGTCAGATCAACACCACCTACGTCACAATAAAACCTATTCACTGGAGGTTCATCAGACATAGGGGACAATGGGGTCGAGCTGCATCCAAAGAATATATTCAAGTCGACATTCTCACCACCATCAGCATCAAAAAACTTAGAACCAATAGTCGTGTTTACAAACGTTGTGGGACAAGGACTGTCCCATAAGTCTGCCCTGGCTAGTACTAAACTTTTATTTGTTAGATTTAAGTCAAGAACACGGTATGTGATTGAGTCAATGTTTAACGTGGCATACTCGTCTTTTACACATGTGAGGTGGAACTGAGGTTGGCCACAGTGATCGGGTCGGTTGCCACCAGTGAAAGGGTAAGTGAGGTTATGGATGTTGCCACAGGAGAAAGTGGCACGCAGCGAAGGTGGTGGTGAAGTTGGGCTCGGTCAGAGCCCCCGTGAGGTCGACAGAGTGGAGGAGAACGAGGACAAGAAGAAAGGCGGTTGCGGCCGAGAAGAAGGGAGGAGGCATTTTTGGAGAGATTGTTGTAGAGAAGTGAAGGTGTTGTTTTTAAGTGGATAAAAAGTGGAAATTGAATATTTGAAATTAACGGTATAAATCCGAAATAAGAGTGGTTAGTTAGTTTAGTCCTATTCGTAGTTACGTAATACTTAATTTATGGTTCTTTTAGCAAGTACTTTTCCCTTGTGATCTATTTTTAAACTAAAGTGAAGTGAGATTAACAAAATCAATACTAATAAACACATGAAAAGATGAACAGAAAAATAAAACCATGAGGTTCTTTACAAGATTATAAGATTAGAGTTTATGGAGAACATGGGTTTATAAGTTGGAGTAAGGTTAAATGAGAAATAAAATTAAAATGAGAAGGGTGAGAAGAAACCAAAATCGCACATTTCAGATGCACTTACAAACATAAATGTATCTTCCTTTAAATTTTTCCACCTTACTTAAAATGTGTGGCTTAAATTTCTTCTTATTTTTCTTATTTCAAATTTTTTTCACACTAGATCTCTTCCCTTATAAGTTGTTCTAAAATCATATTTGCACATGCATGCCAAAACTTTGTAAAGTATATTTGAAGTCTAAACAAGAAAAAGGTACAAGTTTATTTAATTATACAATAAATTTTTTAATATTTGTGCATGTGTAGTATACTTTTACATATATCTTAATTTACGATAAAATTAAAAGGTATAGTAACTTCTAACATAATTTACAATCTAAATATCCTACATGTGTACTAATAATTAAAGTTTAGGATCAATTAGACTTGTACAAGTAGTTATTACATTTTTAATTCTATATTTTAAAAATCACATTTTTAACAAGTTAAATAAGTTATCAAGAATTTATTTTCAATAATCAAAATTTATCTTTGTATTTTTCTAGGAAAGTTTTAAATGGACGTGTGATAAACGCGTTGTCAAACACAGAATCACTTGCAAGTTTTAATTTCACAAAAGAGTGGTCTAAAGTAGGTCGCGGAACTCATAAAAGTTGGACCTTTATTATTTCTTTTATTTTTTTAATTTACCATGAACCAACAACTATTTCGTTGTGTAATGCAACATGGAAAGACCATAACATGCATTTACTTTGACTTTAAAATAGTATTATGATAGGTTTAGTGACACCAATATTAAAGTATAGCTGTGAATCCATTAAAAAAAAGTATGGTTGTGAAAGAAAATATATAAATTAAATAACGAAGGTGAATCATCTTTAGGTGTAAAGTACAATTAATGCAATCTTGGTTAGAACCTCTGACACTAAATGTCTATTTCTTTGTAATGCATTTTGGCGCCGTTCGTCCCTTGGTTGGTGCTATGGCGGTCGTTGTTTGTGTTTTCTCTTTTTTATGTTTTATTTTGTGAGTAAGTAGAGTATTTTTGATAGTGTGTTATAAGAATCGAATGCAACAGTTATAGTTTAGGAGGGTGTTTTAATTATTGTTGTGTTCTTGAGTAGATGTTGAGGTGACACACCAGTAACAATTATTGGTGCGCACCCATCTTTTTTAGAGTAAACGCATACGAGTATTACTTTAGGTTGGGATATTTTAACAATTGTTAGGTCACGTAATCAATCAGAAAATGATTGATTAAAATTAATTAGGTTCACAATTGAGAAAGGTTATAAGCCCACTTTTCTTGTTACTCGACATAGTTTTTTCGACAAGGAAAACATAATTATAAAGAGTAAGATCGATGAAGTGCTAAACCACTCGATACAATTAAGGAAACATTTCTTAGAGTTATTAGAAATCCAAGTGTAAGAGTAGTGCTTGATGTCACACAAACATCATATCAACTATATATATCAAGAGTTGGTTTAAATTACGTCTGGGCGGCTAAAAATCGGGTACCCTCGTAGACAAGTTAGAGTCGACTTAACTATGTTTTTATCTCGAGTAGGTTTAGGTTCAAGGAAATAAGTGCTTCACTGTCCCCAAATAACATTTCGGAGTACACAGAAACTTGTTTTGCACATAGCCTACTTTTCTCTATCATTCGTTAAAAAAGAGTACAAAATGACATGACATAATTGCATACCTGATGATGGTGATGTACTGACTCGAGTCTTGTTATCTGATAAGCAACTATCCGCCAAGAAAGGCGGTTCAGGGCAGGCACAGGTGGTTCGGCTTGTAACGTTATTGTACATGCACTGGCCACCCGATTGCTTGCAGTCAGTGCAAGGCCCGACTCCCACATTCCACTTGACCTCAAACCCTTGGAGAACAAGAGGGCCCAAATCACTTGGCGCCATGAACCTATCTGGGACCGGGACTATAACGCTAGTCTTACAACTCCCGGGACCTTGTATACCATACAATAAAAAAACATGATCAACCCCATTATTATTGCAGAAGACTGAGCCAATACCTCCTGTGCTATCAAACGAAACAGGGCATCCAAAGAGGTAACTGATGTTCATATAGCTTGAAGCGTGACTAAAAAGATTGTTATCGATTGTGGTATTGACTTGAACTTGTGGACAGATTGAATCAGTCATATCTTCTCGCATGATTCTCAGAATTTGTGATGTTGGATCAATGCTCAGAACACGGTAATTAATGTTTGTGATGTTGATAGTGGGCGGATTCTGTTCATCACAGTTTAGCTCAAAACCGGGGTAACCACAATATACAGGATCTTGGTGTCGACGGAAAGGATATTTGAAGCCAGAAATATTTCCGCAACTGAATGAATCACCACAGGTGCCATAAAGTTCCTCAAGGTTGCTTGAGCATTCTCTAATTAGAGCTAATATGAGTAAATTTACAACCAAATGTCGGGATTTCATCAAGAATTACTTAGAGAAAAGTCTTTTGGTAAAATTCTTAAAAATGGTGGATATTATTTACTAGTGTTTTAAGTCAGCATTGCTTATGAATCACTCAAGCAACTGCTACCATTTTTAAAGGTTGTTGGTGGATTATTTGATTAGATAAGGTGTATATTATTATATTAAGGTTAGCTTGTAACTGACTTATTGGTAAACTAGCTTTGAGTGGTTTTTATGTCTATTTCAGGTAGACTTTGAATGAATCAAGGCTTATTGACTTTAGGGAGTAAATTTCTAGTCTTGCTGCTTCATTGAGGACTAACACAAGTACACAACTTCTAACCGTACTTTAGGGAGTAAATTTCTAGTCTTGCTCCCTCCGTCCTATATTGACTGTCCTGTTTGACTTTTTCAAGTATTTCTTTCTCAACTTTGACCTTAAATATTTTTGTTTGTGATATATAATACTTAATGCAAAACATTTGAATGAATTGGGTTTTAAATTTATTTTCATTGATATAATTTTAATCAAATATTATAAAAAACAAACAAAAATATTTAAGGTCAAATTTGAGAAAAAAAGACTTGAAAAAGTCAAACAGGACAGTCAATATGGGACAGAGGTAGTATTATTTTTTTACATTGTCTCCTTGTTTTTGGCCTTACAAAAATAGCTATTCCACCAAATAGTTATAACTAATCTCTTTATAAACCTATGCCACACCTTTTATATCCTGATATCCACAGACAAGAAAATGAAATAGCTACACGCCATAAGAATGAATGATAGTAGAGTTTCTACTAAGTAGCACTTCTGCTATTCAATCATAGAATCGATTCCTGCGAAAGCCCTATCTATATTATTACCAAAGCACTATCTATAGGCATTCTTGCTTGTTAACGCTTTAGTTTGATTGCAGCTAGTGCGCCCCTTTTCTTTCCACTTTCTCTTAGTCAAGCTTTGAAGCCCCTACTGAGATGGGATATTTGAAGAAACGCAGGTTTGGAACCCTATATACAAGGGGGTGGTCTCGATCCCGCTAAGTGGTGCCCTACGGATTATCCTTGACTCAACATTGATAGCTAAATATACACAATTGTTATGGCTAATTGGGTCTAAACCTTGTACAACATCATCCCACTAGTTAGAATAGACATAGATTGTGTAATTCATACTAACAATGTTGTGCTTATATCTTATAAACTGCCTGATTGGGCCATATGCATTAAAGTTCTTTCCATGAGCTAACCCAACGACTTAGTCCTTCATATTGTTTACTAAAGTCATGAGCTTTATATCTATTAGGTAAAAAAGTAACTCCCAATACCGTCTTCCACGGGTTATGGGTACCCAATACCGTTTCCTTGTTTGGGAGGTTAAGATGTAGACAATTTTACCCCTACCTAAGGTAGAGAGGCCGCTCGGTTCTACTAAAGGTAGAAAGGACCTCCGCTTTTGTAGGGAGTGAGGATCGAACCCCCTCTGTTGAGAGGTGGGGTTTTCCAACTGATCCAACCCTACTTGTTTTTTTTATATCTATTAGGTGAAATGTCCTATCAAAACTACCATGTAATAATACATTCAACTAACTTATACGGAGTACTAAATTCAAACTTATATTTGACGGGAAACACAGAGTACGAGAGCATAGGTTTGAAAGCTTATACTAGAACAGTTAGATGATTGAGTATACTAAAAGACAAACCAATTACAAACCTTTTTCCCTGTTTCATTACATTCCATATGATACTTTACAATTCTCGAAAAAGGATTTAGAGCTTTATTTTTAGACTTTTTTAAGAAACAAAATGGCATGCAAAGTGACATCATTATATCAAAAAGCATCTAAATCGAGAAGATCGATATGATGACAGATCTTGAAGCTTCATCTCCAAAGATCGGAACATATGGTCCTATCAACGATAAAAGAAAAGCGAGATCGGATAAATCGTTCTACTGCATTTTCCCATCACGTTCTTTGCAAGTTTCTCTTTTTCTTCATTTTGCTTCATTCTTTCCATGTATGAAGACGCATTCCTTATCGTTGCTCCCATTTGCTTAACCGCTTCAAGCACGTGATAACACTCAACTGTTCAATCAATCAATTTAGAAAAATTCATATCCCATTAATCTACATTCTAGTCATTCATATATGGTTAATAATGGCCTATCTATAATAAGATAACACATACTCAATGTTCAACATTAACCGTGTGATATATAAGGTGCCAATTTAGTCATTAAAGTTAGGGAAAAGTTGGATTTAGTCATTTTCTATGTCACAAAATGCATCGCAATTTCAATTGCTCATACCTCAAGAAATTCGCCTCCTGTTTTCAGATCGACTCTCTTTTGATTGATGAAATTTATCACCGAATATATATTTCTCGCAACAAGAAGCTATTATTAACCTTCCTCCTTATTTCCAACTCTTTTATTGCTTTAGAATCTAATTTGGTACTTCATATGTACTATTCAGCAAATTTCTTTTGATACACACCACCACTGGGCTTAAACTCCCACAATGTAACAAAGACCAGTAGTTTAATACACAATCACCTAAGTTAGACTTGATTGAACAATCTACGAGACGTAATATGTTCACCTTATAAGCAAAGGGCATCCCGATAATCAAATTCA